>CM034142.1:6075512-6675512 GCA_019914995.1 Acanthochlamys bracteata | reverse complement strand
ATAAAATAATATTTAAAAGTTAATTTTTTGAAAAATGTAAGAATATATTTCAATAGTTCGAAATTTCAATTTTTTTCGTTAGAATTAAACTTCTAAAAAATTTATATATTTTATTTATATAAAAAATTAAAAGCTCCAATTCTACATATTAAATCTCAATTTTAATTTACTTACTTATGCATCTTCTGCGTACCTTTTAATGTAACTTTATTTTTTAATTGTTAATTCACTTCATATAATTAGAAAATCAAAATTGAATTCTATTTTTAATTTACTTTTAAGAAATTTTATATTTTATATTTTATTTATGCGAAATTTAATTATGAATATTTAAAATACGTCCATAAAAACGAACAGATTCTTTAGATGTGTATTAAAGTAATTTATATTAAAAAATTTCATTTCTAACTTTACTTTCAAAATAAACTCAATATAAAATACTAAACTCAATTTTTTCACAAAAAGTTTTTACTTTCAAAATCTAAAATTAAAAGTTAACTTTTAAACTCACTTTACTGCAAAATAAATATAAAATTTTATTTTTTATCAAATTATTTTCAAAGTTAAAACTCATTTTTATAAATTTGTTTTAAAAAATTGAATTTAATTTTAGATAAACACTCCCAAAAGAAATCTCTAAGTCTCAAAAGTTTAAATAATTAATAACACAAAGTTACAAAATCATGGCATATGATTTCAATCAGGTTGCATTCCTCATGGGCTCCGAACAGTTGCTATCATCACTATGATTGCAAGGAAAACAACAAGCAATCTATTTGTCCCCAACTTTTTTCTAATATATATAGTAATCATGTCTGTGTTCATTCATGGGAAGTGAATGTTTTTATTAAGTAGACATGCGTGGGTGTTGTGTGGGGTTAGTGAGATTGTTTAGTTTAGTTTATTTGAAAAATAATTTTATATTTTATATTTTTAATAAATATTTTATAAATATTTAGAAAATTTAAAAATAAATAAAAAAATTTACGTAATAAAATTTTTTTATTATATATTTTTATTAAATTATATAAAATAAAATTTTGTAAGAAGTGGAAGTTCAGTACTAACAGAGTCTTGAGATGTGAGTTTGAAAAAATAAATATAAAAATGAGAGTAGAAACTTCACTAGAAAATAAGTTTTTAGCAAAAATAAATGATTTTGGTGATAATTTATTTGTGAAGTAATTTTTATCATGAGGCATATATGATTTTGTGAAATAGATTCAACCAAAGATATAAGAATTTCCAAAGATCATTTAGAAATCATATAAATCCCAAAAATCTTTGAACTTTAGTGCATGAATATTTTTATTATGGGTAAAACTAGATATGAATTTCTAGAACCAATTCTGAGTCTTTTAATGGTAAATAGAAAGAAATGAAATCCATGCCAATCCAATCATGCTTCCTAAAAAAAAAAATTTCTTTTATTTCAGTTTTGTTAAAAAAAAGTAAAGACTATCTTTCAATAATTAAGATCAAATAATGTGAATAATTTAGATTTAATCATATATTAATACCTCAATCAATCTTAATAAATGTTCATTATTAAAATAATCATAAAAAGTAATTCAATTGCTCCTTTTTTTTCAATATAAAGGTTATTTTGATTATTTAATTATGATTTTGAGTTTTATTTTCAATTTGATGATGAACTTATTTTATTAAAATTCTAAATTTTAAGTTTACTTATTTAGTTACCATTTAAATTTTAATTCTCTTTGATTTTGATTTCTTATCAAACTTTATTCTTCCTTAAGTTAGAAATTTTATTTTAATGCAATTCAATATACATGAAATATTACTTAAATTATGTCTTAGTAATCATTAGCTTCAGTTATTAATTAATTTTGATTTGATTGAATTATTTATTTTGTTGTTTGGTGTTTTAAACTCTTTATTATTATTTTCTTTTTTGGTTTTTTCTATTCTTTTAATGTTCCCCCTGCTACTGCTGCTGCTCTGTTTTTAAGCTTTTGGTGGGTCACGTGTGTTTGTCAACCTGCTCTTGTCGGTCAAATCTCGTTCTCTTCTTCAATTCAATTCAACTTCAATTATTTCTTTTTCAATTTCTCTCTGCTGCTCTGTTTCTACTAATCTTCTCTATAAATTCCACATCTTTTTCTTCTTTATTTCCATTTTTTCCAAGTTTTCTCTTCAATCATTCACAGCTACTAATCTCTTGCTGTTCTTCATCCTCTAAGATACTTCATTTGAGTTGTCACAGACCTGTTTTCTTAAGCTCTTTCCATTTTCTGACTCAATATTAAATCTTTTCTTTTTTGTTTTTCCTAGCATTTTGTTTGTCTCAAACATTTTAGTTCAGGGTAACCTTTATTACCTTTCTGTAAAACTAGGGGAAAGATTCAATCTTTCTCCATTTTTTTGACTTATTTGTAGTTTTTGTTTTTTGGCTCAAGCTTCTTTGGAATAGATGGAGTTGGGATTGCGATTGGGAGACGGTTGTTGCATGAGACAGAAAGAAGAGATGAGACCGAAAGTAGGGTTGGGTTTAGGGTTTTCAGTAGGATTAGGGCTAGGGTTTGGAAGGGAAGGAGGAGAAAAAGATGATGACGATCATCGTCAACAACAACAGAGGGAAAAAACCAGGTGTTCTGATGATCCTCCAGTGCAGCTTAGTCTACTCTCTCCTGCACCTGTTCAAAGGCTGCAGCAGCAACTGAGCTTCCCATGGACTTCAGATACAAGTATTTTTTTTTTTGTCTTTTTGAATCTTTTTTTTTTTTTTTGGTATAAATTTTTACTGTTTTTGTGAGCGATTACTCTTTTTGTGCTCTTGAGACGAGTAAATTTCAGAGGATTTTGGGTTTTTTATCGGTTTTTTTCCTGAGATTAGTGCACATTCTTTACATTTTTTGAATAATTATTCAAAATTTTTACATCTTTGCTGTTTTTGATTTTTTTTTTCTAACCTTTTTTGTTTGTTCATTGATAGGTTTCAAATTTAGTGAATAGAGTTGTTTTGTTGTTTTCTTTCTTGGGACTTGTTTTCTTGTATGAATGAATGTCTATTTGCCCACTTATTTTGTTTCCATGTATTAACAAATGCAGTAAACATTATTTAGTCACTTTTTTTTTCATGATATTGAAGTGAACTTGTTGAGTTCTATGAAAAATCTCAATTTTTGCATAACCATTTTTTTTTATTTATGAAAAGACACCATTTTTGCTAGTTTTTGTCCGTAATGTTTTATATTTCCATGTTTTATATCATAATTTTGACATTTAAAAGATTTTTATTCTTTGAGTAGAATTTTTTAATGCTGGTTATTAGAAACTTAAACTTTTTTTTTCCCTGTAAATAAATCACAAGGGAATTTTTTCTAGGATCAAGGAGATCCAGCTTTACCTTTTCTTTTTGTGCATGCTTCAGTGCTTTATAGGAATCTAGGAACTTGATGCTATTCTTTTTTTTGCTCTTAACTAAAATTCTTTTCCCCATTAATCAATTAATAATAACACAAAGCAAGAATCTTTAGACGGTTAGTTGTTCTCATATATATGTGATTTTTAAAAAAAATTTAGTAACTGGGTTTATGGAAATCATTGAAACAGGGAGCACAGAAGCATCGGTTGGCCGGGGATTCGATGTGAACAGAATGCCGGCAGCCGAAGATATAGATGCCACAGCTGGGATAGGGCCTACATTTTCTCCAGGTAGCAACGTTGGACCTGCATTTAACAGTGGACCAGGGATCACCGGAGAATTCGATCGGTCATCTTCAAGAAACAGCGATGAAGAAGAGAACGCTGCTGCTAGAAAGAAGCTTCGGCTCTCAAAGGAACAATCTGCTTTCTTGGAAGAAAGCTTCAAGGAGCACCATACTCTCAATCCAGTAATCATCCGTCAAAGAAATTTGTTTTTAACCCATTCCGGCATAGAGTGCATAAAGTGGATGGCAGATTCAGATTAGTATTTGATTCTTGTTTATCTGATTCAGTGATAAAAAAGTAACTTTTTTTTTTACAGAAGCAGAAGCTGGCTTTGGCCAAGCAGCTCAACCTGCGGCCAAGACAAGTGGAAGTTTGGTTTCAGAACAGGAGAGCCAGGTAAAATCTTCTGTTAATGCTCGATGAATGTTTATTGATCTTCCAGTTAATCCGTCCTTGAAAGAAGTATGCTGTTTGCGACTTATAAAATTGCACTGTTAATAGTGCTAATAGTTCGAAAATTCATATAGAAGTCCTTGTGCCAAATATTGTTTTGGTTAATTTTTCTGGCGTTATGTTGCCGTTTCGAAAGTGTTAGCTGCGGACAGGTTCGAATTGTTGGCTTCTAACCATTGCACATTGTATGTGCAGGACGAAACTGAAGCAGACGGAAGTCGACTGTGAGTACCTCAAACGTTGCTGCGAAACATTAACAGAAGAGAACAGAAGGCTTCATAAGGAGCTTGCTGAGCTCCGGGCACTAAAGGCAACACCTCATCCATTCTTCTCGCACCTTCCAGCGACCACCCTCTCAATGTGCCCTTCTTGTGAACGTGTTGCTCAGTCAACAACAAATCCTAGTAATGCAACCGTTGCTGGTTCCAGTCCTTCAGCAAAGAACGGCAATCCTGTTCCTGCAGTCACTACCAGTGCCGCTGCTGCTGCTGCTGCAGTTTCAGAATGCAACAATCGGAATTCGCAATCTGGAACAGGGCTGAGTAAGCCTGTGTCTAACGCTGCATCAACACCTGTACCTGGTTCTACTGCTACTACGCCGTTTATGTCAGTACTGAATTCACCTCCGCTGTTCTTCCCTTCGGGAGCACATACTGCTCCTCCAAGGCAGCCTTCTACTGCAAGCTAGTGTTATATAAGACTGGCCGTTTAACCGCCGATGACTGGTTCATTTTGTAAATAGTTGGAATTTTGAGGGTTTATATTTTTATTATGAATGCAACCTCATGGTTTTAATTGAATTGAATCTTTTATTTTATTGAAGGATTCAAGAAATACAGAATCGCATGTGTACGTGTTTATCATGTTTGGGGAATAAAACAGGGTCAAGGGCGGATTATTTTTTAAATTGTTTTCGGTTAAAATTTTTTAAAATGAACTTGTTAATATAAAGTGAATTTGCCGACCCAAAATAAAATTTCACTCATATTCCGGTTTATATACTATAAAATTTAATATAATTCAAAATTTTAAGTTAATGACTCTAGAAAATTTTAGTATATGAATTATTTTTTAATTAATCTTTTTCTTTATGTGTTACTAACCTAATTTTTTTTTATACTCAACAATATTCCTCTTAAACATGAGTTATATAACTTTTTTTTCATCATCGAGCTTCGGTATCGCGCTTTAAGAATTTTCAGAGTCCAACTTATTTTGAATTATCACTCACTATATAAAATTTATGTGATCATACTGTCAATAAAAGACGCGAAAGATACAACATCGAAGAAGCCAATTCTCTCATTCACGTTTCGGCTCATATATTATAAAATCAAATGTAATTTAAAAATTTAAGTTAATGGGTTTAAAAAATTCTCTAGTATATAAACTATTTTTTATCTTATCTTTTTCTCTACATAGAACTAATCTAACTCATTTTTTATACTCAACCTTATAGTGTGTATGTATAACTAGCTTTAGAAAAACAAAGGCAAAAACAAACAGACAATGAGATTTCATTGTTTCATAAAGCGTTGCCATTCTAATGAGCATGCAAGAAGTGCTAGTGAAATTAGTAAGTGGGATGGGAGACCCAAAAACTCATGATATGATTATTATGAGCATCACGACTATGAAAGAAAAAAAATGCTTTTTGACTTCTTTGAACTAGAAAGAAAATAGATCCAATAACTTTTGTTTATTATGTGATGAAAAAATTGTATTACTCCAAATCTTTTGAAGTCAAAAAGTAGTAAGGGCACGCTTGCTTACTTACTTGAAAGTGAATTTTCAAAAAATTTATAAATATAAGTTATTAAAAAATAAATTATTCAAATAAATTTGAAGAATAAATATAAAAATTATTAATAAAAAATTCATTTTTAAAGTGTAGGCACAGTACTTTTGGACTCTATTTTATTTTCAATATTTATTCCATACTTTTTAATAAATTTTTTATAATATTTATATAATTTATTTAAAATTTTAAAAATATAAAAAGAATTATATGTTGTAAGTTATTATTATTATTATTAGTTAAAAAATATAGCTTATTTTTTGAGATATTTATAAAATATTTTTTATTTTAGAAAAATTTCGTTTTAGAAGTATTTTCAAATGTCCTCCGACGTAAAATATCCTAATTTAAGTTCTTACAACCCAAAAAAAAAAAAAAAAAGAAAGCTTATTTTTGACAAAGAAGAACGCAAAGCAAATAATAGAAGGCCGAAAGTTAATCTTACATACTTATGCTTCACAAAAGCCCAATGTAACTAAACGCCCATTTGAACCCATTTGTAAGTCTTAAAAGAGTAAATGATTTTTTTGAGGATATTGTTCATAGAACACCGTGCAGAGAAAAACCCAATGAGCTGATTACAGCTAGAGGGATAAGTCCACATTACCATTTCTTATTGTTTGTAAAGGTACGATAATAACTATGGGACGTTTGGTAGTGCTTATGAAATAAAATTTTTTTTAAATAGAAAATATTTTTGTCTTTTTTAAAAATAAGCTCTATCTTTTTTTACTTCTAAAAAAATAATAAAAATATAAAATAAAAAAATCTCACTTCGTAAAATTTTTCTACATTATTTAAATTTTTAAATAAATTTTTAAAATATTTATAAAATATGTATTAAAAAATATGAAATGAAGAAAAGTTGAAAACCTGAGCAGTGCCAAACACAGCCTATATCATATCTCACTAAATAGAATTAGTTAAATAAATTTTTTTAACGTTATTGTATTCTATTTTGAATAAATACATTTAGCCAAAATATAAATAAGTAGATCATTTTTACGGGTAAGTTTTTTAAAAATAATATTCGGTGAAAAGTAAAATTCAATAGAAATAGAATTCAGAATAGTAAATAAAATTCGTAAAATAGTTTGAAATAAAAGTTTTATGAAAGTAAAAATTAAATTTTTTGAATAGTAATTAAAATACATAAAATATTCAAACTTAAAATTTAAAAAAAGTACAATTTTCAAAAATTGAAAATTTGAAACGTGCTCTTTTTAAGAAGGCGTTCGGTGGCGTTTTAAACATTCCATTCCATTTTATTTTTTAATAAATTTTTTTATAATATTTTATAAAATTTATTTTAAATTTATATTATAAAATATTAATATTATTTATTTTAATTATTTTTTATATAAAAAATAAATATAACTTTTAAAATAGGATAAAAATATATTTTATTTGGCAACCACTCTCAAACACCCACCAGTATATTATCATGAATTATACAAATGCTGAACTTATAACTGAGTTCAAGGAATATCAATGCAAAGAAAATATTATCTTTGTTCCAACTTTAATTAATCATTAACTTAATGACTCTCTAATCATTGCTGAGCTTGTACAATATACATAAACAAATAATGAGATAGAATGTTTGGGGTTCATGTGGTTGATTAATTAAACCTAATAATCTTTTTATAAACTAACAAAATAAATTAAGAGTTTTTGGCATGTGAGCATATTATCCAAGTTTATATTGGGCTAGTAACTTCTTCGCTTGAACTAGTAAAACTCTAAGAGTGTATTTCAAAATGTCCGTAACTGAGTTTTTTAAAAGTGAAAAGTAGGAAGTAGAGTTTTTTTAAAAATAAAGTGGAACTGAAGTTCAGTATTTGTGTTTTAATAATTTTTGAAAATGTGTTAAAAATTAAAAAATATAATTGCATTAGAAAGTGTGCAAATAAAAAAATTAGAAATAAAGTTTCGTATGCAGAAATGAAGTTCTGAGTTTCTTATGTAATTGAAACATATAAACTATTCGGAATTCAAAATTTGGTAGAAAAAAGTGAAATTACGGATGTTTGAAACACGCCCTAAATAAAGCACTAAGAGCATATTGTAATGCCACAAACCAATAAAACTCAAAAAAATATATATTAATGACTAATAAAATATTAAATCACGAACTCGACGTTTTTTTAGATTTGGAGTTTAGTTCACCTCACTTATTTCAATTTATATTCCGAACTTTTCTTTAATTTTTACTTCAAATTCTACTTTTATTAAAATTTTATACTTAATTTACTTTACATATTTAGTTACAATATCGAATTCTATTTCTACCAAATTCAATTTTTTACCGAACTCAATTTTTACGAAACTCATTTTAGGGTTTGTTTTAAATACACCGAACTCTAATTTCTTTCTTCAGATTTAAAATTCGGTCACTTTACATGTTTCAATTGTCATTCCAAATTTTATACCAAACTCTACTTCTTTCAAATTTTTATTATAAATTTAAATTCACGTGTTCCAATTATCACTCTGAAGTTTATTTTTACCGAACTTTATTTCTCATCAAATTTCATTTTTACAAAACTTAGTTTCATAAAACTTGCTTGTATTTGAAGCACACCCTTAGTGAAACTCATTGTCCAGCAATCTTCTACATCCAGATTAATTTACTACTTCGCAAAATAGAATGAAGGGCAAAATACTGCTAAATAATATTTACTCATAAGTTAAATTGTAAAACATTAATATGTAGCCTTGTTTAATAAATCAGTTGACGCGGGCCGTAGTTGTAGATACGTCTGTGGACATCGCTTTACTGATATTGGTCCCACTATCCATCAATCCCTTTGTTGACGTGTCGGAACTAGATTGGTTATGTTGGTCCCAAAAATTGTGTACCTGGTGGACTTGAATAGTTTTGTGGAAAAGGAAGCGAGAGAGAGACTATTTGAACTACCGTAAACAACTTGTTTTATGAAGAAACTTAGTTTTTCAAAATCAGGCATTGAAATTAAATTTTTATTATGTAATTTCTAACAGAAATTGCCAGAAAACTAGGATGAATAAAAAAATATTTTTCAGATACAAATATTATTAGAAACCCTAAGAGAGTATTTTAAATGCACGTAACTAAGTTTTATAAAACTAAATTTTGTGAAAATAGAGTTTGGTGAGAAGTGGAGTTGGTGAAATAAATTCGGAGTGATATTGAAATAAGTGAAGTGAAGTTTGATGTTAAATTTTGATAGAACTAAAATTTGATGTGAAAATAGAGTTCGGAATGACAACTGAAACACTTAAAGTGACTGAACTCAAAATTTGAATAGAGAAAATAAATTCGTGTATTTAGAGCGTGTTTTAAATTCCCATAATTCTACTTTCTTCTATCAGATTTTGAGTTTTGAACAATTCATATATTTCAATTACATAAGAAATTCAGAACTTCACTTCCACATACGGAATTTCAATTCTAACTTTCTTATTTGACTACTTTCCAATACAATTATATCTTTCAATTTTCAACACACTTTCAAAAACTATTGAAATACAAACATTGAACTTCACTTCCACTCTATTTCTTAAAAAATTCTATTTCCTAATTTTTATTTTTACGAAACTCAGTTACGGACATTTAAAACACACCCTTAAAATGAGCCCTAACTACTAGCATATGAATATGTGTTCAATAAATAATAAGTTTTTATTATTTATGTGAGCTGAGCTTTATTAAAAATGAATATAAAATTTAGAGTGATAATTAAAACACATAAAATAATCGAATTCAAAATCTGAATAGAGAAAATAAATTCAGTGTATTTAAAACGCAGCCCTAACTACTAGCATATGAATATGTGTTCAATAAATAATAAGTTTTTTTATTTATGTGAGCCGAGCTTTATTAAAAGTGAACATAGTTATTCCATTTTTATTTCTGACTTGAAAGTCTTTTACCAAAACATAATGGTCTAAAATTGCAAAACATAATTTGGAAAATTAAATATAGTCCTTATCTTAAACTATCGAAACCAAGAGGGTCTTACTTGAAAACATTTCATAATCTCACTGCTACTACAAATACGTGGATTCCATTTCTAACGCACGCATTCTGTCACTTTCCTCTTTCTAATGGCTTCCTCTTCTACTTCAACTCCTCTGTTTCTTCTTTCCCTTCTTGCTCTGGTCTCAAGCTTACTATTTTTTCTTCTCTGGCGAAAGTTCCGGCGTCGTTCTGGTAAACTACCGCCGGGGGACGAAGGGTTTCCGATTATAGGAGAAACTCTACGTCTAATCTCTGCTTACAAGACTTCAAATCCTGAACCTTTTATTGATACCCGGACTTTGCTCTACGGCAAGATCTTTACTACTCATGTGTTCGGAGAACGGACGGTGTTCTCCGCCGACCCCAAATTTAATAGGTTTCTTCTCCGTACAACTTCTGACCAGAAAATTCCCTTCTTTCGTTGCAGCTATCCTTCTTCCATCTCAACTCTTTTAGGTAAAGTGTTTGCAAATATAGTTTCTTGTTCTTTTTTAGTTGTTTTGTGGCTTTAACTTTTTGAGAGTTAGTAGAATTAACTCGCTAACTCGTCCAACTCGGAAAAGAATGTAAACTTGCTAGGCTAAATAGGAGAATAATGATTTTAAGGTATTTTGGATTTTTTTTCCAGGTATATGAAATGTAGAGTTAGGAGTTAGTGAATTCCGGAAAGAACTTAATTTTTTTTTTCCTTAAATTTGTTTGACATGTGCAATTATTACCATGTAGGTATTGTCAAATGTCAACTGTTTACACATGGTAGTTTATAGTAATATATGAGTTACCAGAGTTAGAATTGGAGTTACCAGATAACACCACCACTAACTCGGCGAACTTAACTAACTAATAATTTAAAATGTATCCATGTTTGTTCGAGCAATTGAGTTGGAATCAAGATAGCTTATTCTGCTCTAAAATTTTACAAGGTAAACACTCCCTACTTCTTCTCCATGGAGCAAGGCATAAAAAACTTCACTCTTTGACTCTAGCAAGGTTCGCAGCTCCAGCGAAGCTCAAGGTTGCATTGTTTCCTGATGTAGATAGAGTTGTGAGGAAAACATTGGGTTCTTGGTTGGAGAATGTGGAGTTTAAATTGTTGGAAGAAGCGTAGAGGATCGGGTTTGGACTTGCTGTGATGCAGTTGATTGGTAGGGAACCGGGGGAGTGGTCGGAGAAGTTGAGGAAGGAGTACTTGGTTTTGATAGACGGTTTCTTCTCCATGCCTTTGCCAAAGTTTTTGGCAAAGTTTTCAACATATGGCCGAGCCATCAGGGTATAATTCTTTTCTTGCTCTCTCTTTTGTGTTTCTTGATTTAATTCAAAGTAGAGGTAAAAATTTTACATTTTCTAATTCATATGGTGTATAGGGGTTTCTAGTTGTTAGTTGCCATCGTAGACTTTGAATTTTCTGCAAGGCTCTGTGGGGTATTCTTTCTAGTTTTATTAGAGATAGTTTTCATAGTTTGGGGAAAATGGGTTAGTGTTCATGCTTGGCATGGAAGAAACGCATGTCGGGGTTTTGTGATTTTTAAAGCAAAGTTCATCCAATTTCGGAAGCAAGTTGTTGATTGAAACCTGCCTTTTACATCAAAAGAGTTGCACATGAAAAATTATACTTGGTCTCCTATGATTGTATTGTGGCATGCTGGAACCTGCTTTTAAGGAAGCAGTTTAGGGTTGATACGTTCTTGTGTATTCAATTTGTGATTGATACATTCACTTTAGGGTTCAAGTTGTGATTGATACATTCTTGTGGAAGAAATACTTCGAAATTCTTGTGATAAAAAACCATAGCTGCAAAAGCAATTGCTTTTGAGCTCTCCATTAAGTAAGTTATTGAACTGTTCATTATATGCTCGGCGCATATTGCATTACTGCCTTTGCAATTGCTCTAGTTTACAAACTGTTTATCAAGTTGTCTACCAGTGATTACCGTTGCAAATTTAGCAATTCCTTCTCTATGTCTTGGAGTGTACTCGAGGAGTTCTTACACCTTTAGACTGATTGGGTTTAGGAACCAAAAATGTGAATACACATGCTGGCCGATTTTGATGTATGATTGAAATTCAGGCCCGAGCAAAGGTAGCGGATGCACTGATGGATGTTGTGAGGACAAGAAAAGAGGAGAGGAAGAAAAGAATGGAAAGGATGAATGGGAAACTGGATACGTCGGAGAGGGACATGCTGGAGGATTTGTTGGACTCAGAGGACGCCTTGTCAGATGAGGAATTGGTCCATTTCATGTTGGCATTGTGGTGGCTGGATATGAGACCACCTCTACCATCATGACCCTCGCAGTCAAGTTTCTTACGGAGAACCCTTGTGCTTTATCCTGCATAAAGGTACATAGTGCATTCTTGCTAAGCTTCCGCTCTGCATGCTTTGGCATGATTTATCTTGTAGACCTGAGATATCGCAGAGTTGTTCAAAGCAGAGTTGTTCAAAGCAATAGTATATGTTTCTTATCTATGTGATAGAAAGAACATGACGAGATCCGTGAGAAGAAGCAGCATGACCAGGAGCCGTTGGATTGGAACGACTACAAATCAATGGCATTCACACAATGTGTAATCCTCCTTCTAACAATGTCTTTCTGCACACATATGTGATACATACATTTGAATTAACTGGTAACCGGTGAACTCTTGTTTAAACTCTGAAGACGTATTTTTCTCACAGGTGATAAATGAGACACTTCGGATGGGCAACATCATCAGCAGGGTATTCAGGAGAGCTGTGAAAGATATTAATTTCAAAGGTTTGTTTCTGTAATCATAAGGATTAAAAAAAATTAACTTCTAGAGATTGATTCTACATATCAATTACAGCAGTTTGATTTTCTTATTAATCGGCAGGATACACTATACCGAAGGGGTGCAAAGTTTTTGCATCCTTCAGAGGGGTTCATATGGATCCCGAGAACTACAATGATGCTAGAACCTTCAATCCATGGAGATGGCAGGTATATGTTATCCGAATCTCAGATGTAGTTTCTTTACTCCATTAAGGGTCAGAATCTTTACCTTGGTGCTCCTCTTTTTTTCCTTTGAAGGACAAGAAGAGCAACGCTCAGCTGAGTGTCCCTAATGGAGCGAGCGCCTTCTCTCCGTTCGGTGGTGGACAACGACTTTGTCCTGTTTATGAACTCGCTAGGGTTGAAATCGCCGTTTTCTGCATTACCTTCTCACTTGGTTTAGGTAAGTACACAATGCCTTTCCATATATTTATTATCTGACCTTCATAGACTTCTCTTTATGAAACTCAAGTCCATCCCTTGAATGTTTTCTTGCTGTTTTTGTTGATGATGTTAGTTGGGAGTTAGCGGAAGAGGACAGGCTCGTATTCTTTCCAACTACCAGGACATTGAAAGGCTACCCAATTAAGGTCAGACGGAGGCAGCAATCTCAGCAATGAATACTAACAGAAGTCCCCTCCCTTACATTTTCTTCTTCTTTTTAGCAGCAAAGGAAACATAACCTTAGCTAGAGCTAGAGTAAGGAAAAAACATTACTCATGCGTGTAGTGTTAACGTCTTACAATAGACCTTCAGAGGGTAGTTAGCTGCAGAAGACTGAAACGCCAAGTTTTACTTTAGCTGCTGGCTGGCTGGAAGAAGTCTACCATTGTAATATAGGGCATGCTTCAATTGCCACCAAAATTTACTTCTTCCTTTCAAATTTTGAGTTTGGCACTTGACGCGTTTAGTTACCATTTCGAACTCCATGTTTACTTATACAGTGAACTCTATTTTCACCAAAAAATAACTTTAAATTTTATTTTAAAATTCAAAAAATTTACCGAATTTTACATTTTGTTGAATTCTAATTTTGTAAATTTATTTTTGCAAAATTTATTTTATTTCATATTTTTTAAGTAAATCTTTTATAATTTTTTTTTAAATTTAAAATTTTAGAAATATTATGTAATAAAATATTATTATTATTTTATTATTTTTTAGATAAAAAAATAAAATTTGTTTTTCGAAATAGAAAAAAATATTCTATGTTATAGAAAATCTTTACTTTAAAAACACTCACAAATAACATCACTGACAAAATGAACTATCTACGCAATCGTAGTAGGAACTGTGAACTCAACCACAAAAGGTCTAAAAGGCTTTCTTCTTCTTTCTTTACAAAGCAAAACAACACGTAACAGTTTCCATTCATCATCAACAACGTACATCATCATCAACAACAACAATAACAAAACAATAACTATGACAATTTTATGTTGATGTATTTATTTGCTGTGCTGCATAATGAGCTAAACATTCCAGCTGGTTTGGTTGCTGCTGGTGTTGTTGCAAGATCATGGATATTGATCTAGCCTTAATAACTCCAATCTTGTTCCTTTTCTTCTTCTTCATCACTGCAACATTCTCCCTACTATCATGATCAAGTTCTATCACCTGTGCATTATCCCAAGTTGAATATAACAAAACGCCACTGGTACTATTATTGCATCCTGTGATGATGGTAATTGATACTAGTGATGAACGCCTCGGCGCCATAGTCTTGCTAGTGCCAAGCTGCTCAACAACACTTTGCAATTTACTCTTGCCTAAATGGTGCTCGCACAATGAGTACCCAGCTTAGTGTCTACTGACTACACCGCCACCCGCGACGATTCACTCGATTGCACCTTGAACCTTCGATCAAGATTCTTGGGCTTCTCTTCTTCCTCCCAGTAGATTATTACTAACATTCTTTGCAGTTCAGAAATACTAACATTGGCATTGACAGCGATGTTGCTATCATTCAAGTTGAGTAGTGCAGCTGTTGCATTGGCTCTTGCCTTATTAGTCTTGGCTTTCCTTTCTTTCAATTGACCAACCACAATGCTCGGATTATTATCGAACAATTCCTCTTCCTTCTTCTCTGTTTCATCATTCTCAGTACTACTGCAATAAAACACAAGCATGAAGACAATAACCTATAGCACAGTTAACATGAAACTCATTAATACAAGAACCTATGTAGTTAGCAATCATACGAATAAGAATTTTCTGGTTTCAGTTCACTTCAAATGCACTACTCAATAATTCAGTGAGGACTTTGGGTTAAAGAAACAACTGATGATGTATGTATGAGGATTGATGAATGTAATATGTGTGTGATGCAATGTTATGGCATGTATGCCATGATCACATGTTATCATTGGGCAAGTTTTCAATAAAAAACGAAGAAAACAATTTTTCTCCTTTGGAGCTTATTGAACTCTTTCGAAGAATCAAGAAAGAATCCTTAACCAAAAGAAGAAGGGAGAAGGTGTAACAAGAACTAATATAATCGCAAAAGGAGAGAAAAAAATGAAGAAAAAGAACACTTGAAAAGATTTGATTTTTACCTTGAAATCTTGTTGTTCCTCACAATCAAAATTTATCTTGCTCTTGCTGCAGCTTGATTCCATCTCATGAATCTGCTCCACACCCAAAAAAATAAAAAAACAAGATTCCTTCATACTTCAAAGATAAAAAAAATTTCTCTGAGCATTGCACGAGAAAAAGTTCAAATCCTCATCACAGATCTACTCTCAAAAAACCCTCAATTGTTAAACCAATCTGTAGAAAACCCAAAAAGAACACACCGTAATCTCTGAAACAGAAAAAAATATATCCAAGATAGGAAGAGAGAAATTGACAAGTACCAATGAAGAAATAGTAGTAGATAGTGGTAGATCACTTGTGCTGAGTGCAATAACAACAATCTATCACAATTGCTGCTGCTGCTGCTGTTGGAAATATTCTTCTGGTAATCAACTACGGATTCTTGTCGCTCTTGTTTTTCTTCTTTGGCAGATTGAGATGATGAAATCAATTGTTGTTGAGATTGATTTCTTCCTCTGATTCTCATTGATTCGTACCAAAGAAAAAAAAAACAAAGAAAAGAAACCAGACCTTTTTCTGGAAATCAACCGATGGTTTTGTTGTTGAAAGTTTTGAATTGAATGAAAAAGGAGTAGAGTGCAAAATGTTTGGGTAGTGCAGTTTTTGGTTTTACCAGAATGGCTGAGGTGAAGCACACGTGCAAAACTCGTGTACAACAAACGTGGGTACCGGTTTACCGGCTACCCGGCTGTAGAATACTTGTTCTACAGAAAAATTGCAAGCAGTCCCTGGAATTTTAAAATAAATATTAGGATGGGTTTGGTATTGCGTTTCAAAAAAATAATTTTTAATTTTTAATTATATAATTTTTAATAAATTTTTATAAAATTTATTTAAAATTTAAAAATTATTTTTTATTATTTATTTTTATTTTTTTAAATTAAAATAATAAAATAAAAATATTTTTTATTTTAAATATATATTTTTAAAAAGTACTTTCAAATATAATTTTATTCTTTTTGAAAGTATGTTGTCCTGTTAAAATTTCAAACTTTAATTTGTATTTTATAAAAAAAGTGGTATCTCCAGAAAAAATTAAAGAAAGAAGAAGTTACTTTTCCATGTAGCCCAATTTGCAATTTGTAAGAGTATTTATTTGCAATTTGCCCTTATACTTTCTTCACCGGCTGGAGGCAGTTGCACGATTGATGCTTTCATTTCACACGAGCCACTCACGCGCGCCAACCCCCCACCACCATTATTCTCATGCCAGCTTTTAAACCTTTTCTTTTAGAAATTAAAAATTATTTAATATCCTGTTATTATTTAATTATAATTAATTAATTAGTTAAGTTTCGGAAAAAATTCACTACAAATAAAAGAAGTTGTGAACCACTCCCTTATTGCTTCCCCATCCCAAGGGGCATGAAAAAAATTTAGAAAAAAAAAAAAGAAAGCGTTGAAGCAGCTCTGCTCACTCTTTTTCTATAAAATTTTCGCAATATTTAGAGGATTTATTATGAGAATTCGAGGAGGTAAGAATAGAATTCTCCAAGCTGCAACTGATCAGCAGCAACACCAATTACAATTAGAGCAAGTAAAATTTTCAGATCCATCTCAAGTTGTTGGAGTTGATGGATTGCACCACCAAGTTGGGGATCTTGTCCAGAACAAGTATTTCGATTCCGGTTTATCTGATCGGAAACTCGATCATGATGATGGTGGTTTCTTCCGTCTATCCAAGCCCGTGGTTTCATTTCAGGTATTGGGTTTTGTTTTGAGGAAAAAAAATTTTGGGTTCTGCAGCTGAGGTGTTTGTGTTTATGCACCAGTGAAGCATATACATGATCGATCTACTACTATGTTTCACATAATGAGTGCATTCAGATGAAGGAGTGTCGATTTTTGGTTTTTAATTTTGCTTTTGTTTTTTTATTTGAAGGAGATGAAGAAGATTAAAATCAAGGATCAAGAAGTAGATTCAAACAAGATCAATTTTACTAAAAGGTAAAAAAGAAAAAGTTTTCTTTTTTTCTTTTGCCTTATTGGTTACTATTTTGTTATTGTTCGAATGCAAACAGTAGCAGAAGTTTTGGAGCAAAAAGATTTGAAAAAGAAGTTAATGATCAAAAAAAGAAACTCATTACCTTCCCAAGCAGTGCAACATCTATAACAATCTCGGACAGGATCAACAACAACACAAGTAGTAGTAGTAATTCAATCACCGCCGGAAGAAAACGGCGAAGCCCGGCAGTGTTAATGGAAGGTTCGAGATGCAGCAGGATAAACGGAAGAGGATGGCGTTGTAGTCAGCTGACATTAGTCGGGTACTCTCTTTGCGAGCACCATTTAGGTAAAGGGAGGTTAAGAAGTGTAACGAACAACGTGCAGCAACTCGGCAGCAGCAAGAACTCGCTGCAAGAAACTGACGGTATCGGTTCCGGCCTGCAGCAATTATCTGCAGCTCATGCTCCGGCAGCGGAGCAAGATGATGATGGAAGGTTGATGCAAGTGGTGGTTGCGAAGAAGAAGAGGAACAAAATTGGTGTAGTGAAAGCAAGGTCTATTAGTAGCTTGCTTGATATTCATGATCAAGATCAGTCTGAATTTGCAAACGCCGACCCAGAGCCGCCGTTGTTGCAGCAGCTAGCAGAAGTTGCCGGAGTTCATGGAGATCACAGTGTTTGATCGATGAACGACAAGAAAAATGGTAATTGTAAATAAATTGCATCATGATGATTTTGTTGATATCTAATTTCCTATGATTTTTAATGGTATTCATCGTCATTGTTCAAATTAATGGATGAATATGTTAATTTTGATTAGGTTTTTTCGTTACATGAATTAAAATTGCATGTTGTTCTATTGAAGTTGGATTAAAAAAAAAGATTATTTTGGGAACTATGTGAAGGCATTACAGGCTGGCTTTTGTTGCTCTTGCTGTGTTGCAGTAGTGCAACGCAAAACAAGCTATTTTGTTAACGGAAGCGTTGAGAGTGCTGATAAAATATGACATTTTTAGAATAAAATATATTTTTTGAAATTTTTTTAAAAATAAATATTATATAAAAAATTTACGATAAAAAATATTATGTTATATTTTAAAATTTTTAATTAAAATTTTAAATATTTATTTAAAAGATAGATTTTGAATTTCAGGAGAATGATAAAATATTCAATTATTTAAAATTAAAAAGATGCAATAAAATGTTTAATGGACTTGTGGTGGTTGGGCCTGGGCCCTACGTAAATCTGGACCATTTCGCAAATAGTTATGATTTTTGCATAATTAAGCACCTAATAATCTCTTTCTGAATCATTAGACATGACGTTAACGATAAGGACTCCACATGATTAAGGGATTTATTTAATTGTAAAAACGTAATCTGAAAATAAATTTCAGAAATATATTACCAAAAAATGAGTTTAAAATAAGAAATTTATGAAAATAAATAATAAAAATTTTCTGAAACTTATTTTCTTTTTAGAGAAATTAATCGGATAAAATAAGTTATAAAAAAATAAATTATTATAAAAAAATATAACAGAATTACTCGAAAATAACTTTTTGGTTAAAAAAGTTACTTTCACGTCAAAAAAATACACCAGACTATGTTTCCATTACTATCGAACTCTACTTTTTTTATAAATTTTAATTTTAGCTATTTCATATGTTCAATTACTATTCTGAACTCTACTTTCATAACTAAACTTTAATTCTATAAAATTTTATTTCAAACTCTAATTCACTGTGTTTGAAACATACCTTATAACTTCAAGGGACTGTTTATGTTAATTGTTTCACTTTATGTCACATAAACGGTTTCATTCCACTATACCTTTCACGTTTTTATATAAATTTTTTACAATATTTAAAATTTTTAATATTTTTTGAAAAATACAATTGATTTATATTTGCTTTTCAATACAATTTGGTATCAATAGAATCACAAACTCACTTCAGCAGAGTTTGGAGGGAAGAACAGGTTCAGTATACTTGAATATGTCATAACGCAACTCATGATTCCATGTCTCCCACTTAGTGTAGTCAACAGATCAACAAAAATAAATACAAATTTCACTATAAAACAACTTTAAAATAAATACAAACAATACAGAGTGGGATGCACGAATGGAGACGCAAGATATGATTGGCATTTTTGCATTGTTTTCTACAGGTTGTATATTCACATAGATGTTCTGAGATATTTAGAAATACTTTTAAAAAATAATTATAGAACAAAAAATTTTTTTTTAAAAATAAATTTTGTTATTTTACTTTTAAAATAATAAATAAATAATAATAAATTTATTAAAAATATAAAATAAAAAATATTATAAAAAGAGTATTAAAAAATATAAAATAAATATTAGTCGAAACCTAAATGAAAAAAATTTAGGATTGCATTTGAAAATAATTTTTTAATTTTTTAATTTTTTTTAAAATTAATTTTTATAATTTTTTATTTTTTAAAAATTTAAATAAAATTTTTAAAAAAATTTTTATTTTATTTTTTAAAATTTTAATAACTTATTTTTAAAAAATTTTAATAAAAAATTTTTTTTATCAATTTTTTTTATTAATTTTTTTGAAATAAAAAAAATAAATTTCATTTTTAAAAAAATTTTCAAATATATATTTTTTTAAAAGCTCCTTTTTAATAATCACTACTGAATATCCTCAAAAACCATCTCGTAGATTGTGGAAAGAATATTTACAACGCCAGAATATCGAAATACATTGGAGCGCGTTACTTCTGATGAACTTTATCTACCGAAAGGGTTTTTTTTTATTAAAAATTATTTTTAACTCACTTTTTACCAGGGGTTTTACAACTTATTTTTGCAATACAAAAAAAAAATACATCACTTTTAATAGTACTATTTTTAATAACTAATTTTTAAAAACTCACTTTTAAAATCAAAAGAATGCAACCCCCGTGAACTTTATCTACCGAAAGAGTTGTTTGAATGAGAAGAGCCACGACCCGGGGTTTCAGTTCGCTTTAAACGTCTCTGCCTGTACCAGCCATGTTTCTGCAAATAGGGTGACTCGTACCTGTATACAGGTATTTAAGTTAAAATGTGTAGGCAAAATAATCTTAAGAGGATATCCTTTAAATTTTGCTTCTGCTTATAAGGCAACATTGTGGAATGACATTCTACTTTGGTCGAGCAACTGAAGGGACACCGATGGAACGAGGAAAACAAACTTTTAAGATTGTGTATTTGGTCTCTCGGTTCAGCATTTGCTGGCATATAGCTTAAATTCTTTCTATGCAAGAACTCAGTCATTAGATAATAAAAATCTGAAGGTTAAAATGCTAGCTGTAGTATGTTATCCTCTATGACAATTTTCTCACCTGAACACAATTACACAGTAACTGATTACATAAAACACACTAATGCCGTTGCTCAGTACCGATTATGTGCTAAAAAGATAATTTGAGGTGAAGGCCTGCTGAGGTTTACTGATTATAAAGATCTTGTTGACTAGGCAAAGATGATGGCCGATATAAATTAAATATTTATCAGAGAAACTATTGTTTACCTGATTGCACCTGGACACGTGGATTTCGAAGAAAGCGTGCAAATGCCGAGGTGACTTCTTCTAGGTCAGAAGCCTGGAGCACGAATGCTTCAACATTGGTTACACATTTAACCCTCCTTGTAGCAAATAAACGAGGTCCTGGAAACTTGCTTTTGCCACCATCTGCAAATGAAAATTAAAAACTGTATTTACTCAGTTCTCTTCATTGCTTACTCAAAGCACTTTCCACAGGCATAACTTGAATTAATCCCATCATCCAGCTGGAAACACTTATTCTACACATAAACTGCTAAACTGAAGAAAAAACTATTCAAATTAACTGTTCTTCTAAGCCTCCAGGTTTTATCAAGTGTGAGTAGGTGCTACATTATGTTTTTACCTTTATTGACAGATGAGTGCTCAAGGCACCAAGTGAGAAGCTCCTCTCCGCAGACATCCCCTTCAGACAAGGGCGCAATGCTATCATCAGCTGCAATGCTATCCATTTTACCCCTCACAATGAAAATCATCTGGTCAACTGGACCGCCTAGATAAAGGACACAACTTCCTTGGATGAACAGTTTCTGCCTCAACTTTTCACATATAGCATCCTTGATAGGCTCTTCAAGTAGTGTAAATATCCTAACCTGAAAGATGTACACTTTGGAATAAGAAAACCATGTGACAATAGTTTGTTGAAAGGCATCCATATCATGCTTATTAACTTTTTAGAAGGATCGCTTCAAAAAAAAAAAAAAAAAAAAAAAAAAAGTTTAGAACGACCAAAAAATTGACCCATCAAATTGTTCCACATCCAGAACATAACTACTGTATGTCAGACCTAATAAATGCAAGATGAAAATTTTTCATGTCTAACATAAGTAGTTTTCTGCCAGAAATATTATGATACAAGTACATTCAAAAGATGTACTTCAGGTTTCAATGAACCATAAAGAAACAGATCTCTCCTCACAAAAAGGCCTTTAAATTACACAATTAAAAAGCTTGAGACGAATATTATTATAAATTCTTTAAGCTGAAAATGTGAAGCAGTGTCAGAAACAGTAAAAAGCTTTGCTCGGTCTTACTTTCTCAAGAAATGTAAAGAAATGGCGACGGATCCTTCTGTATGACCTCTGGTAAGTTCTCAAGTAGTTCTTCTTCATTTACACCTCTAGTGGCCGCCCAACTAAATCTCTCTGCTTTCCTTACTTGCCTACAATTTCAAGATCACAAAGAAAACTCATAGAAACTGTAAGAATAAGATATGAAGGAAATATAAAGACATGAAGAAATCATGAAAATTTTAGCAGTATCATTGGTATGTGAATGTGATTAATGCCTGAAGTATGCGAAAATGGAATATGGAGGCTGTTGATTACAGCAGCAGGAAAATTAGCATAACTAGGCAAATATACTGAATCAGACATCGAAGAATTATTATTCAACGCTCTCAGGCAGCAGTATGATAGTACAAATACCAAATCCTAAGACAAGTAAGAAGCACCACTGGTCCTCAATGCAATTGACAGCCACAGAAACTTGCAAAATCAACACTGTACAAAGCACCATACATAGAGCAACTTCACAAAACATCACTTGCATGTTCATGATACCTAACTAGGTAGGAAGCAAACAATCAGCAGGGAACCTATAGAAATACAAAAAATCTCATTCCTGATGTTACTGAGGAGAGGGATTACACACATACGAGGAATTGATAGTAATAATTTAAACCATGGTTATTCTTCACAAGTCAAGATAATAAAAAATTTTATTTAATTACCTGATCCTAAAAATTGTGTTTAAGCAAAATCAACTATAACTAGAACCTGCATCATTATCATGATGCTGATTATATAAAGAAAAGGAAGATACCAAGAAACAATCTCAAAATGTGTTCAGAAGACCAAGCATGAGAAAGAAGCAATATGAGGTGTTATTTGTAGGCACCAATTTAAGAATTACAGACTGGACACTGGAGAACATTTTACAAACACACAAAGGTACCAGACATGGCAAACAATTCAGATATCAATAATAACAAAAGGATCAACTCATTACATATTGTTGAAAGAGAGCCAACCTTCTCAAATATTCAGGTAAACTACGATGCCTCATCCATTGTTCCACATCACGCCGCCTAAGTTGCATTTCCAATCTCCTACACAATAACAAATTAATAGAAAAAAAACTTGTAACTGCGTACGTCTAAAATTACTCACAACAAGAATTTTGCATATATTTAAAACAAAATTGTAGAACTTCGTGATTTTGAAGATTCTCGAAAACTACAATTAATGGATAAAGTAATTGCAGTTATGTCAAATCATTGTGCTCCATTTGCAAACAAAATTTCAAGCATAGTTTACTAAGGTAATGTTTAGAATATGCCAATTCACATGAACCTTACAAATACAATATTGTATTGACATGGAAATAAGAAAACTATTTATTGAAGAAGATGCAGCATTCACAAACACCAAGATGGCAAAGATTATCTGTCAGTACTAAGAAAAACTTTGAATGACTTAAAAACAATATTAGCACTAGATATGAAACAACTACAAGAAAGAATTTCAAGCACATTGAAAACCCTATACCGATGAAGCATATTCAAAATTTACAAAGAAATGATTGATGATTCATGGTAGCTATGATGGAGAGGAACATTCTCATACAACAGTGACAATTTGGCAATAATGAATGTCATCAGCATAGTAGGGATGACGAAGAGTTCAAAGGACACATGCAAACAAAGTGTTACTTTTAAAGAAAGGATGTCAGTGTTATACTGAAATTTTTGCTAAGGTTCATCCAAGATCAAAGGTAAGACAGTTGTGAGATATAGAAAGAAAAATAGGACTATTCAAGCAATAGCATTACCTTCTTCCAAGAGCTTGGAGAAAATTCTGCATATTTCCAATGAGCAGAGCAAAAAGCAACAATCCCAATCCAATTATAGCCATTGTGAATAGAACTTCCCACTCAAAATAACTTGGAACAAGATTACCAGCTAGCGTACTAATTTGCTGAAAATGAAGAATCAACATTAAAGGAAGCCAAACAATATACCTTCAGAATTTCAATACCATAAGCAAAAGAAGAGGTCTTTCATTTCTCATCCAAACTTGAGATATCCATACACAAAAGGTGAGGCATAGTGTCTTTTATTTCTCGTCCTTAGATTTTCTACTTAAAAATATATATAATATATATTGAGATCTAGAAGTGAAAGGTGCGAATATTTATTCTATGCAAACCAAAATAGTACTTAAATACGAGAATTGGACTCAATTCTGGAAGGTCAGAACATTTTGTCAAAAAGCAATTCATGGTGGATACAGGGACAACATAGATCTGAGACAACAAAAGGATGTTGACATGAATTATGATCACAAGAGATGGAGCAATTGAACACAGAAAATGAGGCCAAAAGAGAAGATAGAACTTGTGCAGAACGGCCCAAATTGAGGGAACCTTCTCTTCAACTTCATGAAAAAGAGGTTGTCACAGATAACAATATCCACTTGCACGAATATTCACAAATTCAGCCATAGAAAAAACACTCACAAGATCTCTTATAAATCTAAATCGTTACCAATACTATTTAATGGCTCCAAATTAAGGATGATTACTTACAAATATCCTAAAAAATCAGAAGCAGCTTAAAGAACTTGAGTGCATGTCCCTTGGATGAGACTACAGACCATAACTCATAACTCATGCTGAACGCACTTAACAGGAAATAATATCTGGCACACTTTTGAATATCAGCAGCTATTGCATCTGATCTCCATCCAGGGTTAAGGGCTTCCTCACACAGTTGCATTGGTATACTATGCTGTAAATGTCTGAGTTTAGTGGTGGATTTCTAAGTGGCTTCGCTCACTCTTAATAGATGCGATGGGTAACAGCACTTTCAGATTATAGAAAATCTTCTCAAGTAAACTACATAAAATCAAATTTTCTTTCAAAATGTATTATAATATTTATTTCTTCTGAGCTAGAGGAGAAGTTATGAACATACTGATTAGCGCCTAGATGAGCACAAGCCACCCATTGCCAGGAAACTTAAATATTTTTCAAGATTAAATCACATTCGAAAATTAATAAGAAAGCGCCACCACTATTGTCCAATAAATTAAAGAATGTCAGTAGTTCTTTGCAGTAACATTGATGCATCCACTTGATTAGACACCAATATAAGAAGCAAAGTACCTGGAATCCCCAGAACAAAGCGTATATATATCGTGTAACAACGCTCTGTCTAGTTGTCAGAAGAACTGCTTGCTGATAAATTCCATACTGAAAATGCCCACTCGGAGCTGTAAAGCAATCCGTAGAATTGGGATCATTCACCCAGTCTTTCCAATTTGGATTATTCTTAAAATCCAAAAGATTATTCCCACGACCACAATCAAGGAAGTCCTGACAAAAAGGAATTCTAGTTGCATAGCATGCATCTTTCAGACATTGGTTCACCCTCTGAAAAGAAGTAATGATTATTCAAATTTTAGCAGACTCATAACAATTTATTTATAAAGAAAGAATCTAGATGGTACGATAGCACAGAGAATTCATAAAAGAAAATTGTTGTGCCCATACAGGCAACTAAGAAAGGAATTATCCCAACAAACAAAGAGTTGGCTCTCAAAACCAAAATAACATACAATTACGCCACATAGAACCACCTTATAAATAAATAGTTACTAGTGCAATTTAAAAGAATCTAATTTGATTCATATGACTGTCTTAATAGACCTAAATTATCTAAAAGACATGGGATAATTAGGGTCTATAAGGTTTGAATTATGCACGAGCTTGGACTATACTGAACAGCACACCATAAATTAGATATCCATAGTTTTTGGTCTAGATATTTGATTTCTGTTCAAATATTTTCTTAGCCCACTTAGTAAGCATGACAGTAAAGAAAACTGAAAATCATTCAAAGTGTATGAATCAAAACTAAACCAATTTAGGAAAGAAAGGACAAGTTGTGCAAAAGTGCCAAATGGAAAATGAAGAAAAATCCTATACATTAGACAATTTCTGATAGTTGCCTTTATTCATACATACCTATTTATTCCTTACCCGGGGAAAATTCAAATTGTCAAGGATTGTGCTTCGCAGCTAGAGGAAGAAAGGTTCTTAAAGCCACGTCCAGTTGCTAAGCCATACTAGAGGTTAAGTATTATAGCTGTAGTATAGTCCCATACTCAGCACAATATCAATTATCAAACAGCTGGCCCACAACCTTCATTGAATGCTAATTAGTCTCTCATATGGGACAATATGGGCTAAGTCCAAGGAATTAATAGGATTGATGAACCTGGTATGGATCCAATACTTGTTTAACAGTCACAAAGCTGGGGCAGTGATTAGAGAGTGCTTCCAACTCACAATCTCATATCTGATGAGCAAGCAAGAGCACCATACTTAACCAACGTGTTTCAAGCAGAATGGACCACTAGGTTATGAAAACCAACCTAATATGCCATAAGGGGTTAAAAGAAAACCACTCATTGGTGCATTTAGAGGCCTTAGTTCACTTTGAATGTATTGTTATTAGATAGAGGGTCGCAGCAAGTAGTGCTGCATCAACATATGAATTTATGTCTTTGCCACATTAATAAAAACCATATATTTCCTTATTTATCTTGGAGTGCTTTAATGTCTGCATGCACTGATAATAGTTGTTGCCATCAGTTGGTTTAAGTTACCATATACCACCATTAGATATTCAAAGAACCAATTTCCAAACTAGCATTTGATGAGAGAGCTTGAAGCATTTATGAACGAGAACCCAAAAATACATTTAAGAAAGTAAGCAGACAAAACCTTGCATGAAAGTACAAGGGTGTTGAAAAGATGTCATACTTGTAGCCCAAAGAGATACCAGTTTGAACCGACAACATGGCCCGCAAGAACAAACATAAGAAGATTGATAACAAAATTTGCCCATGCTGACTCAAATATGAAGCCACTTGCAGATTGACCAGCAAGCAGAGGCAGAACTCTGACTATCCTTGGAATATACTGTAGAAGAACAGTTATGCGTAACAGATTTTTTGCAAAGTTCGCAGCTGATGATCCAACATATTTTGGTATTACTACCAATATCATCACCTTCATTGGAAGGAAAGGTCAGCAAACACTAGATATAAGAGAAATACTTTTTTTTAATCATAAAACAAGACAAATATTTTAGATTTCCCTGTCTGTTTAAAAGCAATAAACCAAAAAGAAAGTTAAAAACCAGCTTTGCTACAGAAAGCACCTTAAGTAGTTTTAGTCTTACATATGGTACCAGCATAGCCTGGTGCAAAAAGGGAATGGCCCAGTACAATGTCAAAACATAATCAGTTCAATACAGTCTACCCATGAGTATTCCTGAATAGGTCTACTTACAATTATATATCAAGTTTAAGACATTAAAATTTTTAAGACATTAAAATTACTACGTGACTTAAAAGCATAGTCTACTTGTAGTAGTGCACTTCAATTTTCCCATAAGAGAAGAAAGTACCAGATGAGTATAAACAAATCCAAAGGGAACTTAAGAAAATAGAGAATCTAAGAGTTTCTACAAGTCATTTCTCCCAGTAATTCCTAGAGACTGATATATGAATTGGTACATCAAATGCTAGAGTTACTTAAAAGTACTTCATAGTCAGTTCATATCTATATGGGTACTTGAATAACAAGAAGAAGAAAAAACAAACAGTTGAAAAAAGAGAAATCAAAAGAAATTTTCTTGGAGAATATACCTGTGGAAGTGGTAATACCACAAAAAGATCAAGTAGAAAATAACCACGAAGATAGTGCAAAGCTATTTTCTTTGGTTGATCAACTAACTCCCCTGCCCCCACCACTCTCGATTCAGGATCAACATAAGCCAGCCTAAACTGCAATTGGTTTAGATTGCATAAGTATTACAGTGCCGCAAAATCTATCTAGGCTACAAATTCCAACAAACTTGACACAGAGGACATATCACTGCCATGTAAAAGCACACAATTAATTCAATCTCTCACTCTTGTGTTCTCCCTGAGCTGCCCCACCTAGTGGGACAAGGCCTGGTTGATGTTGTTCTTGCCCTTGCTTTGTCCCTGATGGACAACCACCATTATCTCATTGATTTCCAGTTTACGTTTAATATAAAAATCCATCAAATAACTAAAAATAAAGGCGTCTACTCAACCATTTGGTATATTTCTATCAGTTCTACCGATCCGTCCAAAAAGATACAGAATATAGCTGTTATGCCATGGTTAGTGGGATTTCTAGTTGCATCTTGCATAAACCAAAGGCTATCTATAAATTACATCCACAAGATATCTCAAATTCAAAATCCATCTAAGAAAATGAACGAGAAAAATCAAAGCATGAAGGGAAATAACAAATATCTTAACATGTTTTGAGATCATTCACAAAACAAACATATTAGCTGTATCTACTAGGACAATTCATCTATATCCTTTCATACTGCCTTTCTAACCAGCATCTCATGGGTATAAGCAAACACATGAAGCAAAGAGCTCATAGAATTTACAAAGTGATGAGATCCTAATAGGAATAATTGCTCACAATAGAACAATAAACAAGCCCATGCAAATTGTTAATAAGTGGGCCTCAAATATGTTTCTATCAAGTTCAAAAGAAAATATAAGGTTCTAAGGTGATTTTTCAACTTTAAGATGAACCACGAACGATAAACATGACAAAGAAAGGGTTCACACAAAGTACAAACAGCTTGCTAGACAGGACCATTTACATACTGAAAAAACAGGATCCACAAAAAATAACTTACTTGAAGAAGCATGTGTAGAAAGTATATTAAATCAGTTGAACTTCTCACAACTGCAATTGCAGTTGCCATGGGCCAGTTAAAAACTATACACTTGTTTACCTGCAAATTTGAGGGTATATTAAGTCAACTTTGCATCATATACAAAAGAGAAATAGATGATAAAAAAAAGTAAAATAAAGTTGAATTTCTAACTTATAGGGTAATGCAAAATTCTTGGAAAATTGAACTTGGTAATGGTTTGTAAAGATGATATATATTGAATGGGCCAACAGCAAAAGGGAATAGCGTTCTACAGTTTCAAGCTTTCCCATAGGAATCATCATGATTATATAAGTATGTTTAGCAATCTATCCAAACCCCAATTTTCTATTTCTTCCACATAGAAATGCAGTATTCCAAGTGTATTAAACTGATCAAGGTTATGGTTGAAGATGCTCAACAAAACCTTGTGTGTGAGAAGTATCTTAACATGCAATTTCAAGAAGCTATATCCTTTAAAGTGAATCTTTCCATGATCAGAGTAAATTAAAAGCTGCAATCATGTCCTTCAAATTGTCAAAAACAGTTTGTACTTGAACTGCATTTCTCTTAATGTGTTGGCAACTAGCAACCACAAAATGTTTCAAATCTCTCAAAAGCTAACCCCAATTATTTCTGATTCCCAAACTTTAAGAACTGATTGTCTCCATCAGAATCAAACTTATACAAAGTATGCTGGAGTAATTTCCAATAATAATTAACATGATTTTCCACTACGTTTTAGACCCTAGAATTACTTCTTCAAATTCATTAGCATGTGAGCTATGTAAACAGAAAAAAAAACTCTGAAGAAATATATATATAACAAGTAATAAGACAAATAAAGAATGAATTGTACCTGCTGGGAGGAGAGAAGGAAGAAGAACAATGGGTCTACAAATATTGCAACCATGCAAGAGATAACAAAAAACTTATTCCACTGTTGAACAACCTTTGTATGGGGATTCATGACAGGAACAAGTGCATTTATAAAGGAAATCCCTTTCTTAGACCGACCATCATCATCCCCGTTGAGAAGTTTTTGTAGCTGAAAATATAAACACATGGATGCATATGTCACAAAGAAAACACATCTAAGGCACATTATGGAAATATGGCTGGCAATATATGCTAGAAGAGGAGTGAATGCTTTTATCTAATAGCATATATGAGCTATTCATGCTATCTTTATGACTAGTCATATCTTAATAATCAAATTGGAATTAACCAAGAATTTGATATCATATATCTTTAAAGGTGCTGATTGAACTTCCTTTCTAAGAGCTCCAATTTTCATTTAGCAGACTTAAACTTGTTATTCAAATATTTTCATCTCATTATGCCAAAGCCAGACTAGATCTCTAAACCATTATCAAACAGATTCATAGCATAGTAAGAGGTTTCGAATACAATGCTAATCATGAAACAAAAACAGTGACAGCAATTTAGCATATCAAGATGAGTACCTTTCTGTCAAGAGAGGATGCAATTCTATATTGACTCCTCTTAGTATTATAAGCTCCAGGACACTCTGTGCAATCAGGGTCGTTGCACGTTGCCAAAGGCCCAGATTTCAACAAATGCTCATTTTTCATTCCATCACCTGTATCTGACCAATCTCTATGCCCCATTTCCTCTGGCATGATTGCATGTCGTTTGTTGGAATGCTTCCCATTCCTATTACTATACGAAGGGCCGCTCACCCCGTCCTTATCTCGATCTCCCATTACTGAAAACCTGAGTCATAATAAACTTCAAAATTATTACAATCAATATAATTCTCAAACAACTAAATTCAAACTCTAAACAATTATCGACCCAAACTTTTAAACTCCCTAGAAGAACTGTAACTCAGCTAGAAATTTTACAAAGCCCCAACACTCGATATACAAATAAATATTCCAAGCAAAGACAAGGGCAAGGCAAGAAATGATGAGAAACAAACCCGACTTCGCAACTTCTCTGCAGAATGGGGTGTAGGACGCTCTAGGTATGAGGAAAAACAAAGAAAACTTACACGATGTGCTCAAATCAGCTAAAAAAGGTTTCCCAAAAAAATCCCAAAAGTCGAAATGTGAAAATTAGTATAAGCAAACTCTGTCCTCTGACCTAGAACTCTAAGCACCTACAATATCAGCTATCTCCACAAACCATAAACTCCGCCAAAAGACAAAAGTTAAACATCAGCTAATTCTCCGAACCCTAACTCCAAACAGCAGTTACAAGTGCGTAATCAACCAAATTCTCCTCACATCTATAACTCCAACAAGTTATTAGAATCAACTACAAAACCAATACGAAAAACAAAGTTGTTCCTGAATCAGCTGTAATGCAACTAACTTCAGCTGGCCGAAAAAAGGAAGAGAAGCTAGAAATTTGAACAGCTCAGAGATCGAGACTCAAAGCTACGAACAATTATCGCAGGGAGGCTGATGTTCTACTAACTTGGTTCAGTTATACAAGTAAGCAATTTCAATGAAGGCAGCCTGACTACACAAAGGCGGTAACTTCACCGCCGCTTACCAGCGGATGACTGATAAAGAGATAAACTGAGAGGTTATTGATTTCACCGCCGGTGAACTATTAAATAAATCTAAAAAATTAGCTAAAAATTCTCCTCGATAATAAATTTTAAAACAACTTTTATATATTTTTTACTGAATCCTTAAAAGTTCAAGGATTCAGTAAACACTTAAACGACTAACTAACAAGGTTAAACTTTCTATTCTGTCTTCATGGAAGTAGCCTGACTGTGAGCGGAATGTACCGGCAGAGGACCGGAAGCAAGAGAACAACAATTTGAAATCAACAGCCGGTGAAGCACGGGAGCCTCGAGAGAGAGAAAGAGAACAGTTTCGAAAAATCAGAAAAAACTTCACGGTGGAACTGGTCTTTTCACCGCCCAGTAAGATGAAATTAGAATAAGAAGAATGAAGCGGTAAGCTAACCACCGGCGGAGAACAGGAACCTAAGTAAACTTCAGGTGATGTTCACAGAAAGAGGAGGAAGAGACTGGAAAGAGGTTGTTCTGTTGACCGCCGGTGAGTATTTGTATTGTTTTTGCCAGGAAAGAAACACACAGGTTGCTGTTTGTTGGCAGTCATTTCTTTTTCCGGTCGTCGAGTAACGCTTGTGTTTTCTTTTGGTCTCAGCAATGTTTTATACGCTTTGCATAATAAGGCCTCTAATAGCGTAATATACGTATAGTACTGAGGTTCTTCCGAGTGTTTCAAATGTCCGTAATTTTACTTTTTTCGACCAAATTTTAAATTCTAAATAGTTCATATATTTCAATTACACAAAAAATCTAGAAATCTACTTCCATATATAAAATTCTAGTTCTAACTTTTTTATTTACACACTTTTTAATATAATTATATTTTTTAATTTTCAACACATTTTTAAAAATTATTGAAAGACAAAATATGAAACTTCAGTTTCACTTTATTTTTAAGAAATTTTATTTTTTATTTTTCAATTTCACAAAACTCATTTACTGATATTTGAAACACACTCTAATATTGAGTTTGAATTAATGGTTTTAGAATACGATTTTGCAATTTATTAAAAATTTATTTTTAACTTCTTTTAAATATAAAAATATATATTCACTTTCAATAGCAATATTTATAATAATTTTTACTTCATATTAATTTTTTAGAATAAATCATTCATTGAAAAAATAAAGCTCCCTTTTTAATAAGAGATTAGTAGATAATTCGATTTATTAAGTTATAGATTAATTCAAAGTATTATTAGTATGTAAAGAGGATACTTACAAAAGTCGAGTCTACGATAGCGCAAAAGATTATTATCAAGAGTGTCTCTTGAAATTGTTGGTTGTCAAAAAGGTTCCGAATGGTTCAAGTAACTAAATATTTTAGGCAGTATAGATTTATGAATGTTTAGGCTTTTTTATTTTAATTTTAATTTTCTAATTTTAAATCAATTTTAGAATAATTTATAAAATTTTTAAAATTAAAATATAAAATTAATTTGTTTTATAATTTTACAAATTTTATTTAATATTTTAAAAATATAAAAAGTTTACATAAAATATTTTATTATTATTTATTATAAAAAATGAACTTATTTTTTTGAATAAAATATATTTAAAAGAATATATTTATAAATATTTTCAAACGTCGTCGTAGCTAATTTCTTCAATTAAATAAGATAATAATCCAACTTTCGAGCAGCTACTATTCTATTTATTTTCCTGCATGTTTCTCTCATAGCGTGTTCTTGTTACGATATAATTCATATTTTTACTAAATAATTATATTTAAATACACAAAAATATATATATATATAATTTATTTACTCACTTTTTTATAAAATTTTTAATAATATTATTTATATAATTAATTTTTAATCACTTATTTTCGATATAAAAACACCCATTCTATTGTCTTGCTTATCAAAAGCATATAGTCATTTATTTTATTTGTACATGTAAAATAATCCGCTTCAAATCTCTGCTTTTTTTAAAAGTGTAAAAGTTTTAGGCAAACTCTCTTAAATACACTTCTCAGCAAAGCTTGTTTCTCTTTTGATTAACATTAAGCATATAAATAGAGTGATGTTTTTATCCCATAACTTAGTTTTTACATAAAATTATTTCTAATTCACTTTTAATTATATAGAATAATATAAATATTTTTGTGACTCGTTTCTATTTATAATAAAATTTAATTTATTTTTTTATATTTATATTTCTATTAATTTATTTTATATTAAGTCATTGAATAAGTTATGTAAATTAAGAGTATTTAAAAGTACCTTTAAAAGATAATTTTAAAACGAACAATATTTTTATTATATTTTAATAAATAAATTTATTATTTGATCTCAAATAAATAATAAATAAAAAATTTACTATATAAATTTTTTTAATATTCTATAAAATTTTAAATAAATTTCATAAAATATATAAAAATTTATATAAAATAAATTAAAAATTGAAAAACTATATTTTTTTAATGCTTTGTAAATTCAGCCTTAAAACAGAAAAAGAGCGTTTGGTAGTGTTTATGAAATAAAACTTTTAGAAATAAAAAATATTTTTATTTTCAAAATTTGGATAATTTGTTAATCAGCCCCTCCATATTCTTGAATTATGGATAAATCCTTGTGTTTGGAGTAAAATGTTATTTGCACCTCTGAACTAAGCTTTTCCCACCCCTGAGATTTTTTTCACCCCTAAAAGCGTATTTGAAGGGGCTTAAAATAAACCTTTAAGAGTAAAAGAGTTGATAAGGGTGTGTTTCAATTGTCTGAAATTTTAATTTTTTCGTTAGAATTAGAATTCTGAAAAATTTATATATTTCATTTGCATAAGAAACTAGAAACTTTAGTTCCATACACGAAATTCAATTTTTAATTTTTTTATTTACAACCTTCTAATACAGTTCTATTTTTAAATTTTCAGCTCACTTCTAAAAATAATTTATATATAAAAACTGAACTAAACTAATTAAACATAGAATTGAACTTTATTTTCAACTTATTTTTAAAAAATTTTATTTTTTATAAACTCAATTACGGACATTTAAAACTCGCATTAAATTAAAATAGCCAAAACCTAAATTTTAATATTCATATACGTGAGCTTATATAAAAAATCATTAATAAATTATGAAAAAATAATTTTTGAAAGTAAACGTGTTTATTTAAAACATAAGTACTGAAAGTAATATTCATTAGAAATTATAACAAAATATTAAGCTAAGATTTATTTTTTAAGTAAAAGAATAAGCAACAAATACAACTAAGCAGTTTTTATAATAATTTGGTTTTTCATGAATGTGTACACCTTAGAATATATTTTAATTATAAAAAATTTTACGTTTTTTGTTTCAAATTTTTAAAATTTGTCACTTCAAATTATTTTAATTATTAAAAAACAAGTTTTATTTTTTTATTTTCAAAAAATAATAAAAAAACTCACTACGTAAAATTTTTTTACATCTTCTAAATCTTAAATAAAATTTTTAAATAATTATTAAATTAATATTAAAAAATATAAAATAGAGAAATTAAAAATGAGCGTTTGAAAAATATAATTCTAAACGTCCCTTAATTTATATGTCCAAAACAAATAGTGAAAGTGAAAGAATTAGAAAAAAGAGTACTAATCTTTAATCTTAGCCAGTTCTTTAATCTTTTAAAGATTTTCTAACATAATAATAATTCACTATGATTATATCAGATATTTTTCTTATGTTATTTATGTTGAGATTCAAGTACTGTTTATAAAGAAAACTAACTATATATAATAGAATATTTATATGATAATAAGAAAGTATTTCTTTTGAGATAAATTTATTTTATTAAAAACAAATTAAAAAATTAATTTATATATTTAAATTTAGTAAATTTTAAAATTAAATTAAAAATAATAAATTTTATTTTAAATATTTATTTATTTATTATAATAATAAATTTAGAAAAATAAAATTTGAGTGCAGATAACACACTCGTATTATAACTCGGATAATTTTGTATTTCAAAATAATATAACCTAAGGACGTATTTCAAACGCCTATAATTTTACTTTTTTTGTTAAATTTTGAATTCCGAATAATTCATATATTTTAATTATACAAAAAATTTAAAACTCTACTTCCATATACAGAATTTTAGTTCCAATTTTTTTAATTACACAATTTTCAATACAATTATATCTTTCAATTTTTTAACACACTTTCAAAATCTATCAAAATATAAATACTTAACTCCACTTTCATTTTATTTTTCGAAACTACTATTTTTTATTTTTTATTTTCCAAAATTCAATTAAAAACACGCCCTAAATGTCCTAAAAATATAAAGATCTTTCATAAAATAATATTAAAAAATATTGATCAAATTACTTACTGAAAAAAACGTGCCATTTGGCTTTCACCCAAGATAACCACATAATTATGTTTGTTTTCTGGAAAAATCTTAATTAACCTTCTCAACACGAATCTCTGCACTGTTTAAACGAAGAAAGCAAACAAATTTCAGTTGCAACCTTTCCTACTTGTTGCCTTTTCTTGAACTGCCATGTATGCCACTCTTCTATTGCTCTACACTTCCACCTGTCCTTAGTTTCACTCCTCCAAACACTTCTATCATATCTTCAATTCTATATATATAGATAACAAACGGCTTACAAATTCAATTCACTCTCAAAAGACTCCAAGAAGAAATTCTATTTTTTGTTGAAGAAGAATTGAAAGCTTTAGAAGATGGTGATTTCCACAACGAAGTCCAGGGCAGATGCAGAGGCTTCATCCCTGCACTCAACTTTTGCTTCAAGATATGCCACGGCTCCTCTGCCTAAGTATTGACTTTTTTGTTCTTTCTTTCTCTTCTCTTTCTTTTGTATGCTTGCAAGAAATTATTTACAGTTTTTGCATGTTTTTCTTAATTTTTCATGCCCATCTTCCCAAATTGATATGATGACTTCTTGCAAAAAAAAAAACTGGGTGCCATGCAGGTTTCTGTTTCCGGAGAAATCTATAGCAAAGGAAGCGGCGTACCAGATCATCAATGATGAGTTGATGCTTGACGGAAACCCACGGTTAAACTTGGCAACGTTTATCAGTACTTGGATGGAACCGGAGTGCGATAAGCTTATGATGGAGACTATCAACAAGAACTACGTCGACAAAGACGGGTATCCTACGACCGTCGAAATTCAGGCAAGCCAAACGAAACAATCTCATAATTACTGTCAGTAGTTGTTGTTTCAACCTTGATTTTTGTTTTCACAGGACCGTTGCGTTAATATGATAGCACACCTGTTCAACGCTCCGATCGGTAAACATGAAACGGCCTGTGGTGTTAGTACTGTTGGGTCATCTGAAGCCGTAATGCTTGCCGGATTGGCACTTAAAAGAAAGTGGCAAAACAAAAGAAAAGCAGAAGGTAAACCGATCGACAAGCCTAATATCATTGCTGGTGCTAACCTTCAGGTACTACCATCGTCCTTCAGTAATTAATTCAACTGAAAGCATTCGAAATTTTTTGTCTTGTGCTTTATTTGCATTGTTATGTTAGGTTGTTTGGGAGAAATTCTCAAAGTATTTTGAGGTTGAGTTGAAGAAAGTAGACATTAGCGACGATTATTATGTGATGGACCCTCATAAAGCGGTAGAGATGGTTGATGAAAATACAATCTGTGTTGCTGCCATGTTCGGTTCCACTTTAACGGGCGAGTTTGAAGATGTTAAACTACTAAATGATCTCCTTATTGAGAAGAACAAGAAAACAGGGTAACTTTTTTTTTTCCTTTAGGATTTGTTGCAAAATTTTGTCAAAAAGTTTCAGGCGTTGGCAATTGACGAATGAATTTTTGTTTGGCATATGATCGATGCAGGTGGGATACATCCATTCATGTAGATGCAGCGAGTGGTGGATTTATAGCCCCGTTTTTGTACCCGGACCTTGAATGGGATTTTCGGTTGCCGTTAGTGAAGAGCATCAACGTAAGCGGGCACAAGTACGGCCTTGTTTATCCAGGAATTGGATGGGTTGTTTGGAGAAGCAAGGAAGACTTGCCTGAGGAACTCATTTTGCACATTAACTACCTCGGCGAAGATCAACCAACTTTCACTCTCAATTTCTCTAAAAGTATATAATATATATCGATATTTGCATCTCCTTAATAAACATTAGAAGTTCTATGCTGATGATTTTTATAGTTGTTCTTCAATTTCAGGCTCTAGCCAGATTATAGCGCAATATTATCAGTTCATTCGCTTAGGCTTCGAGGTAATGTCCGTAGTGTTAAATCTTGGTTTGTGTGTTTGTTCGCTTACTGATATGGAACTAAAATTTCCATACAGGGGTACAAAAGCATCATGGAAAATTGCATGGCAAACGCGAAGATATTGAAAGATAGCCTTGAAAAAACCGGCAGGTTTGAAGTTATCTCTAAAGATGTCGGCGTTCCGGTTGTCTCGTTCGCTCTAAAAGACTCGAGCAAATTCTCAGTATTTGACATATCCGAACACCTGAGGCGCTTCGGTTGGATAGTGCCTGCATACGCTTTGCCACCGAACGCTGAGCACATCACCATTCTCCGGGCTGTCATCAGGGAAGACTTCAGCCGGAGCCTTGCCGAGCGTTTCATTTCCGATGTAGTTAAAGTGTTGGAAGATTTGGACAAGCAGGCTGGCGCCATTGAAAAGCTCACGAAGCATTCTGCAGGTGAAGAGCATGAAGTGAAGGACAAGGCGAAAAGCGCGATGCAGACGATCACTAGTAGCTGGAGGAATTTGCTCGACAGGAAGAAGACCAGCGGAGTCTGCTAGAGAGAATGCGTTTTAAGAGATTTTTTTTATCTTAGGTCCATGTATACGTGTAATGTTTATTTTCTCAATAACGCGAGGAGGTGTATGGTGTTTAGAACATAAATTACTTGTGTATTATAAATTATGTAATAATTAAAAATATTTAAATTAAAAATATTAATAAATTAATTGTTTTTAAGCATATCTAATTTTTAATAAAATTATAAATAAGATATATTATGTATATTATATATTATTTTTATTGAAATTATTAAATTTATTTAAAAATTTTGAATTAAATTTTTTTCTGAAAAAACTCGCAAACGATCTCATAATGTATGCATTTATCTTACCTGCATGCCTGGATGATTGTTAAATCAAATTGGAAACGCTCATTGTAAAAGAGTTTCTTTAAAAAATATATTTAATTTTTATTTAAAATGAGCCTGTAAAAATATATATAATTAAAATTTTTTTGAAACTCTAGCAACTTCAGACGCGACCTAATTATTACAAAAACAAACCAGATGGCAGTTTTCTTTTTAATAAAGTAATAAAACAAAATATTGGGTAACACATGTTAGGCTCAGATAAATATGTGAAACATTTGTTAAGGGTTTTAGTATAAACTCACTTTTTAAAAAATGAGTTTAAAAAATAAAATTAAAAATTAAAAATATTTAATAAAAAATAAAAATTTATAATTATTTTATAGTATAAGTAAGTTTTAAATTTTTATTTTTTAAAAATAAATTTTTTTAATAAAAATAATTTATTTTAATTTTGTAATGTATTTTATAATATAAATAAGTTTAAAAAAAGTGACTTTAAACAGATATGTAAACACGCTCTGAGTGAAGGTGGAGTCTATAGATAACCTTCAACAAACGTATAAATTTTGGAGACGCTCAGGGTATGTTCTTTTCGCCCAATAAACTTACTTTCTTCTATATTAATAACTTATTTTTAAATACAAAATAATATAAAAAATATAAGATTTCATTTTCAATTATAAAAAAAAAAAAATTCAACTTATTTTTAATAATACGATTTCTAATAATTTATTTTTAAAAATTCATATTTAAAAAATTCACTTCTGAAGCGAACGCATTTTTAAAGAAAATTAATTTTTCTCAATTTCACTTTCTTCACTTCAAATGCATCTAAAAGTAGATTTTAATTATGTAAAAAGTACAATTTATCAAATTGAGTTTAAAATAATAACTAAAATATATAAAGTAAAATTTCTAATTAAACTTTGATAAAAATAAATTTTGATGTAAAATAAAAGCAAGTTCTGAGAAATAATTAAAGTAATTTGAAGAAAAACGTAAAGTTTTCTATAATTAAAATATGTTCTAAGGTGTACACATTCATGAAAAACCAAATTAGTATTATTGCTTACTTGTATTTGTTGCTTTTTTTTTTACTTGAAAAAACAAATCTTAGCTTAATATTTTGTTATAATTTCTAGTGAATATTACTTCCAGTACTTATGTTTTAAATAAACACATTTACTTTCAACAATTAATTTTTCACAATTTATTTATTAATGATTTTTTTAATAAAAACTCACATATATGAATATTAAAATTTAGCTTTTGGCTATTTTTATTTAAGGCGTGTTTCAAATATCTGTAATTAAGTTTAACATAAGTGAAGAAAATAGAGTTTTTAAAAAATAAGTTGGATGTAGAGTTTAATCTTTGTGTTTTAATTATTTTTAGTTTAGTTTCTGTGCTTCAATTATTTTTAGAAATGAGTTGAGAATTGAAAAATAAAACTGCATTAGAAGATGTATAAATAAAAAATTTGAAATTAGAGTTTCGTATGTGGAACTGAAATTCTCATTTATTAAATGAACTCTTCCGAATTATAATTCTGACGGAAGAAACTAAAATTTCGTACAATTGAAACACACCCTTATCAACTCTTTTACTCTTAAGGGATGTTTTAAGCCCCATGAAATACACTATTAGGGGTGGCAAAAGCTAAGTTCAGAGGTGCAAATAACATTTTACACCAAACACAAGGATTTATCCATAAGTCAAGAATGTGGAGGGGCTGATTAATAAATTATCCAAAATTTTAAGGAGCTAAAATTTATTTCAGTGGACTAATATCGGGCTTGTTATTATTAGGCCAAAATCCAGCCCATTTGTGAGCCTCTTTATAATTGGTTTCCCTCCATTTTGTTCAGATCGGAAAAAAAGCGCGGAAAAATTTGTTGCTTCTTCTTCTTCTCTCTCATGGCGACGGCGGCGGCGGTGAAGAAGAAAATTCAGAGAAAATTCAAACTCCGTGGCTTTGTTCTCAAAGTGGGCGCTCTCGAAGAAGCTCTTAACTTCGTTTCCCGGTTCTCTGAAGCCGAAGACGAAGCGATCGATTTGCTCATCGACGAGATCGACAAGGAATCATGTACAGAAGTTTTCACTTTTTTTTCGCTGGCCCAATTATTTCCCAATTTTTCGATATTTTACACAAAGAAATTGATCTGTGGACTGACAAGATAGACAAGGAATCATGTGAAAGTTTCCATCATTTTGGTTTTTTCATATTCGTTCTCGATTTCTGTAAATTTTATGCCGAGACTAAATCAATTGATCTCATTATTGTCAAAAAGTTTGTTATTTTTGAGATGGGCTTTGAAGTGAATGGCATTAACACAACATTGTAAATTCTCATTTTGTAATCACTGCTGCTTATTTTGCTCACTAAATTGCTATTAGAACTCTTGTACGTACAAATTTGAACTTTTTCTTGTATTTTTTTCTTTACCGTGGGCAGTGAAGTCGGCAATATTGGATAAGGATGTAATTCAGAAGGTAGTGAACTTGCTGGTGGAAGCCGATGATGCAGTGGATCCTTCTGCAGCGTCAACTAGTAACCGTGCTGCGCTCCGGGTGATTGATGCATTTGTCATCCCACGGTTCAGATATGACACTGTCAAGAAAGTGTTTTATGAGTAGGTGGTATATTGAATATATGGTGTTTATATTCCAGTAAAAAGGAAAAAGATAGGTTTGATAAGCAAATATGTTTACCTAACTACTAGTATCAGTAGTTGGTTCTTGTTTTAAGAGTATACTAGTTTTAGTTGCTAGTTGTAAACATTATAACAGTTGAACATGTATAAAACATCTTAAAATTGATCCTAGTGACTTGGACTAAGATCTCAAGTTTTATGAAAATGCTTTCGTGGTGATGTTATTATAAGTCATGGTATAATGTATGGTATACTTTTATGGTTTAAGTGCTAATTTGGTTTTTTTTGTTTTTGTTAGAATGTATGCTATTCCTTTATTAAAATTCTCTAGCTTTTGTCTACATATTCCCAAGTCTGTTTAAAGTTTTTGATGCAGCTTTAGTAGTTTGGAAGAGGGAATCGATTGAACTTACTATACTGTCACTTTTTAAGTAGTGTGCTGACTTTTCTGCACCAGGCACACAGGAAAGTTGCCAATACATGGAGATCCAGGTGAGAAGGCTGCTCTATTTCGAGACAGATTTCAGTTATTGCTCCAAAGGCTTTCTCGTGATCAATATTTTTCAAGACCAGCATTTGATACTGAAATGACTGAATCTGATTCCTATGAGGTAAAATTTTGCAGGATTGATGTAACCAAATGCATCTGGTATCTTGTTCTGTACATATATGAGTGATGCTTATTTGCCTTTAATGAACTATCAAAGAAGTCTTAATTTTAAACAAGCCATAAGATTGGAGCAATGCCACATATCAATCTATTAGAATACACCTATATTACACTTCATGTTCAGGCTCATATGCTGTTTAGCATGGTGGTAAATCTTTACTTTTCCTTATGTTATAGATTACTCCTATACAATCTTTGATTGGATGCACTGGAAGAAGATGGATAATGGGAATGATATCTCAAATAGAAGAAGGGCGCTTCTTCTTGGAAGATCTATCTGCTGCAGTACCAATTGATTTATCAAATGCAATATCCTTGATACCATTATTGATAAGTTTACTATATATGCTTTCAACTGTGCATTCTTTATTTGGGTTTATTTTGTTTGTTCATTATGTTACTTACACTATGTAGATGTTTCTCTAATATCTTCATGAAGTGAAACCCCTCAGAAAATTTATGCTCTTTAGCCATGTTTTTTGGGAGGCATGAGGCAATTTTTTCTTTCAACATTATTTGTTTTACTTTTTGGATGGGAAATCATCTTCCAGGTAATTTGAATTCTTCTCTTAGTTTCTAGGGTACCATTTTGGAGATCTCTTGTGGAACTTGAAAAGTTAAAATGTCATAAAGATGGTCTGGTGGTAGTAGTTGTTCACCGTTCATGTTCCTTACATAGTACATCCATGTAGATGTTTGTGAAGTAAACTTAAACCGTCTTTTACTTACGAGTCTAAACTGGTTTTTCTTCTGCCTTTATTTTCATGCTTTTAATATGAGAAAGCTATCTGGACTCATGTTTAGAGAAAAAGAAACAGAATCTCTGAGGAACAGGACCTGTCTGCTACTTTTAGTACTTTTAATTGGGAGTAGCGTCCATTTTGACTTGACTCTTCATAAATCATCTACAGAGCTCTTGAGGCCATTAGTTTTTCTTGACACTCCACACAGGATTACCTCTGGTTTCTTTGTGGAAAACACTGTAATTGTAGCAGAGGGAGAGCTGCTTCCAAATGGCACTTTTCAGGTTAGCCAATATTTGGTTACATACTATATATATTGCCTAACACTTTGTTAATATCCTATACTATCCACCTGCTAGTGTCACTAATAAGTCCTCCAAATATACTGGAATCTGAGCACTATTTTATTATACAGGCCATTACAATGTAGAATGTTTTCATGATGTTATCAATTTGGGGGAAGAAAACATGTTAAAAAAAATATTCTATAAAGCTTAGTAGGGAGCACAACAAAATTTTTTTAGCCTAAAAGAACTAAGCTCGCTTGTATATAATAACCTTATCCCTTCTTTTAACTGAAACTTTCCATGTTTTGAAGCTAAGGGAAAACTGAGCCACCAGGGCAAAGTGTCCATTTCATGTGGAGCTTGTACTTACTATTTTGTAGTCTCTTATTGTTGTAGGTAAATACATGCGGCTTTCCCCCTTTGGAAGATAGAGACTCCTCCCTATCAGTAATTATGGGACTTGACTTTTTTGGTGGTGGCATATTGTCAATGGATGAACATGTATCCTACATTATTGTGAAATGCAAATTTCAAACAGTAAAGCACTTTGTCTTGTGGTAAAACAATACGTGCTTCCATAATTATGTAATTTTGAGATTTTCCTTAATGTAAACAGCTTAGACTATCAGCATTGGAGAAGAAAGCTGTCAATGACATGTTTGTAATCCTTTCAGATGTATGGTTGGACAGTGACGAGGTGAGCTCTTTGTATAGTTGTATTTCCAAGATTACTATCTATTTGAGTATTTCATTATTTTTCTAACAGCAGTTTGTTTGATTTTCACATAGTAAAGGCTATGAGAAATCTTGCTGTTGTCTTTGATGGCTATGAAAAGGTGGAAGTTGTTCCTTCATTGTTTGTTCTAATGGGAAACTTCTGCTCTCGCCCGTGTAATCTAGCCTTCCATTCATTCTCAAATCTCAGGTATCTATAACATGGTGTTTCTTTTCATCCTACATAAGTTTAGCGCCGGATCTAAGATATTAAAAGACAATTACAAGTTCTGCAGGATGCAATTTGGGAGGCTTGGCCAAATGATAGAATCTCATCCAAGACTGAAAGAGCATAGTTGGTTTCTTTTCATACCAGGCCCTGATGATATAGGTACTGTACTTTCTTTTCACAAAAGTATGCCTTGAAGGTTAGCTGTTTCTATTGATGGAATGCATGTTCCCGTTCTCAACAATACTTTGGGTTTACTAACGATAAAAGACTACTCTATGGATTTGCTACTATTTAGCTAGAGATGCTAGACTTACTTTCCAACTGTCATTTGTTCAAAGTTTTGGTCAAATTGAAATGGTGCGATTAACTGTATATTTTGTGAATTTTGTACATGCAATGTTTTTTCATGCAAGTTTGAATTTTTTTTGTCGCAGGCCCTGCAAAAGTTCTACCGAGGTGTGGACTACCAAAATTTTTAACAGAAGAACTACAGAAGCAAATTCCTAATGCCATTTTCTCCAGTAACCCTTGCAGGTTATCTATCCTCTGATATTATCTAAAGGAGGCTATTAAAATATTGGGTCAAATGCTGATAAATAAAAAGAAAAAGTGTATGTTTTACGTGGGATTCTTTCTATGTTTAGATGCACACTAGAGAGGTTATGAGAATGTTGCTTAATAGTTATCCTCTAGCTATTTATCCAAGTATGGTTGCTTTTACCTTCTTTACAAGAATAAGGGCAGCTGTTTGTACCTTCTAAAGAATATGGGAGTAAAATACGTATCTTAGCTGCTTTGCTGTTAAAAGTGTGATGCTCTCAATTACTGAAACTTGTACCTCATTTATACCTCATTTGTATTATTTCTAACGGTGTTTGCTTCATTTGTACCTCATTTATCTTATTTCTCATTCCAGAATAAAATTCTACACCCAAGAAATTGTTTTCTTCCGGCAAGATCTTCTCTACAGGATGCGTCGCTCATGCTTAATTCCCCCCTCGACACAGGAAACAAATGACCTATTTGAGCACGTAAGATTTAGTTCTAGCTCTCTTCATAGCTCTGTTCCTGTTCCCTAGAAGGAAACTATTAGTTTTAGGTGCAAGAAAAGCTTTGTGGCTAACAATTCTTTTCCGCTGCAGCTTGTAGCTACCATTACACATCAGAGCCATCTTTGCCCACTGCCATTAACTGTGGAACCAATTATTTGGAACTATGATCACACTCTCCGTCTATATCCAACTCCACATGTGGTATGATCTTTCTATACTCATTATTTGTAAAATCCTTGTAAATGATACAAGTAAATGCCATTAACTGTGGAACCAATTATTTAGTGATAATTTTGCTCCTTTATTTTGTTTGTTTAATCCAGATAGTGCTGGGTGACAAGTGCGAACAGAAGGTTTTCAAATATGCAGGAATAACTTGTTTCAATCCAGGATCCTTCTCTATTGACAGCACATTTGCAGCATACCGTCCTTGTACCCAAGAGCCAGAGCTATGCGCCTTGTAACCTTGTTTCTCATTGAGCGAAGGTTTTTCTCATGTCTCGATCCAGGAATCTTCTTTAACCACACCAGATTTGCAGCACACTGCGCTTAGACTCGAGAACCACAGCTGTTTTGCTGGTCATATTTAAGCGCGCCTTCAAGATGGAGGATTTTCATAAAACTTCAAGGATTATTTTCAAGTGTGGTAACATAATTGGGCCAAGGATCCTACTGTAAATGATTACATTTCTGTAACATTATCATTGAAAAAAAAAACAGCAGTCAGTTATTCTCAGTTGATCACCCAGATGTTCGCAGTATTTCTGCAGCAGTTCATGTACTATTATCAGAAGCAAATAAGTGAATTATTTGTTGACTCTAGTTAGAATATCTTCAAATTTCCCATGGCAAATTTCATAGCAAATGAACAATGTTGTGATTGCTCTTTATTAAGAGCAATACATAAACTTGTTCTCACCACTCACCAAAACAAAACAACATTTCATGAACAGAATGGTTTATTTTCCTTCTAACTCTTATACATAGTACAGATTCATAACCCATTGTCTCGATTCAAAGAAAGAGGAGATATGTAGTACAGGTGAAGTCTCATATCACGCAAGTACAACAGATCTACTGAATTAAACAGGCATAGCTTCAATCACTTTCACCTTGCATTGTTTCACAGATAAGAAAACCAAACATAACCAGAACAGATATGAAGCAGAGATTATCAAAAGCATGTACCACAAAAAAGTCTACATGAACAACGAAGAATACTGAAACTGTAGTATGCTATTACAGTTCATGTTTGGAGTTTCAGAACAAACACAACTGAAGTGCTACCACCCTCAGCACCATTGGTATCACAACATAGTGACGAGACATGTAATATTAACACCATTTACAGCTATCAAATCAAAAGTGTCTAATATCAGCAAAAAGAAACAAGAGTTTAAGCTGATTCACATATTCAAAGGATTTGAATTAGTGCATCTAAGATTTGTTGAAGATCAGGATAACACAAATCAGCAGCACTATCGCAACAACTACCCAGAGAACGCACCACCACTTGCTTGTCTTCCGCATAGCTTGTGCTGAAGCAAGGCGATCAGTTCCACCAGCAATGTAATCCTTTCCACGGACGACATTCTCTTCAATATCATCCAGAGATTCCCCTTGCATCTCCATGACAACAGCCATGTCTAGAAAAACCTGCTGCAGCCTCTCCAGGCTTCGTTTGATATCACTCACTGCCTTGTTCCTCTCAAGCACTTCCATTCTAACATCAGGCTTTCCATCAAAGACCTGCATCTGCTCTCCACCTGACATTAGTTTATCAAGTACCTCTTCAGTCACAACCTCCCCTGTTGCACTGAAGTACCTCCTCTTGAGTCCCTCCCTGTGCTCAGCCACAATCCTCTCTCGTAACTCCTGGAACTCGTTCATCATCTCCCTCAGCCTAGTCCTGAGGCCATTGGCAACTGAAACCCTGCTGCGGTCAACAGGGCTGTGAATGCCAAAACTAGGAGACAGCAAGCGGTTTGCTACATTGGAGCGATCCAGTGCTTCAATCTTGGTTTTGATGGTATTAGCCTTGCAGAGGATTGAGGTGACGTCAGAGTCCATGCGATCCTGCAGACCACGGAGCAATCTAGTGGTGTGCGTGGTCTTGGATTGCTCGTACAGGTGCTGCAAATCAGTCAGTAGGTCAGAGATGATCGACATTTCAGACTGAATCGATTCAGCCTCTGCATAGAAAATTGAAAGGTTCTTCTCCTCAGCTTTGCTGAGATATCCCGCCTCAAGGTCAGGACCTGCATCAGCTTCGATCTCTTTGAGGGCTTGCTTCTTGAGCTCCACATAGCTCTGGAAGGATTTGGTCATGAGGTCATTCATCTTTGAAGCAATTCAGAGCTGCAAATAAAAACAAAGCAACATCAGTGATAATTTGAGAGCTAAAAGTTTCAAGAAAAAATGCAATAAATGAAATCTAGATGCTGATGTATACCCAAATGAAAATGTTATGTGAACAATGAGAAACTTGTGGCATGGTAAGTTTTGTTTAAAACAATTCGATTACAACCATTTCTCTTGAGAATCACTTCAAGACCATTTCAAAATATATCTCAAATCAAAGTCTGCTTCACTTACCCAATCAAAAGAACTGGATTTGATAGTGACTAACTTGTTTCTCACAAGCAGGCTACTGCCAGCATAAACCTGGTGAAAGAAATGTTTGTAATGAATGTGTTAACAAAATTAAAAGAGAAGCTATATGATCAATGAAATGAGAACATCCCTGTTAAATGAACCCAAGATAACCAAGTCCAGATATTTACTTAACAGATAAAACCATGAAAATGTTCAAATCCTATCACAACAAAATTGCATGAAAACAGATTCGCTAACTTGTATACTTGTAATCAAAACTACTTATTGTAAAAGGATGGTTAATCAGAACCCATCCAAACTTGTTTCTAGCAATATGAAAATCACGCCAAAAAGAACAAAGAAAACTCGAGCAGCTAATGAACTTGAGAAGTGAAAGCAAGAACAAAATCTTTCGACGAAGACCATCAAAACCCATGTAATCTGTGACTCATAACAACATCAATAACAAAAACATATGATAACAGAAAGAACCATTTCATCATCAACAGTAACAATAGCAAAACACAATAACCATAAGAAACACATCAGCAACAATAGCATTTACTCATTAGTAAGAAACGAGTGGAAAACCTTTATGCAACTTTAGTGAAGCCCACTTCAACTCCCAGAACACAGAAAATCAAAAGCATAAAAGGTGAAAAAAACTTCAAGAACCACAACACGATATTAAAATTTGAACTAAAAAATCATTCCTGTAAGAAGCAAGCCAAATTTCTTCCCATTATAAATCCAAAACATTAAGAAAACAACGGATCAAAAATAATGTTCAATCAGTGAAGAAAACTGTGAAGATAAAAGCCTTAAAATCAACAGAACAGAAATTCTCCAGGAAAGAAGGGAAGTCTCCAAACAAAAACCCGATCCAATCATTCAAAACCCATCAGACCCAACAGAAATTGAAACACAAAATGAAAGCAATGACAAGAACTTACCCAAGTCTTTTGACTCTTTGCGATTGAACACAAACAATCCATATAACAGAAATTCTCCCACAAAAAAAAAATAAAATAAAAAATAAAAGTAATAAAAGCACTACATAATTTAAAAACCCATCAAACACAGAAAATCAGAGCAAAAACTAAGAAATAGTTAGAAAACTTCTTCAACTCTCATGAATCTTTGGGATTGAACACGCAGCAATTCGCGCAACACAAAACCTCCTAAAAAACAAAAAAACCATTAAATCATTCAAAAGCCATGAACACAAAACGGGAAAAACTGAAACAATAAAATCCATCAATCATGATCAGAACAGAAACTAAAAAATAGTTAGAAGAACTTATTCAACTCTTATGAATCTTTGTGATTGAACATACAGCAATCCGCGCAACACAAAATCTCCTTAAAAAACAAAACCCATCAATAATTCAAAATTCATAAACACAAAACGCAAAAATTTAAAACACTTAAAGAACTCTTATGAATATAAGCGATTGAACCGGCAATAACCCGCGCACACAAAAAATTCTCCCAGGAAAAACAAAAACAACTTCAAACGATTCAACAATGTCTATGAAATTACAAAACAAGAATCAGTCCAAAAACTTGAACGAAACAGAGGAGATTGTGGGAGTACCTTTGATAGCAAGCAAGAAAGAAAAACAGTTTTCGTGATTTCAAAATTTTCGAATGCGAAAAACAAACTACGAAAGAGAGAACACAGTGAAGTCGAAAAGAAAGCAAAATTAAACAGATATAAATAATAAAAAACAAATTTATAAAACTTTTAAGGGGTTATCTGCCAAATGTTATGTAAGAAATTTGCAATTCACATATTATCACAGTTAAACAGGGCCTGTTTTGGGCTTAAGTATAGATCAGCAGTCTCATTTTCCGATCCGGCCCAATTCACACTAATTTTCTGACAAATTATTTTATTTATTTATTTCCAGTAATTAAGATAAACAAATTACAATAAATTATAAAATAACTTCGATAAATGATAGAAACACAAGTTCAATATTTACAAAGACTTTGTTCCTAATCAAGTATAATGTCACAACTTATAATACGAAAATATAAACATATTGTACGACTGAGGAAAAAAAAAAATTCTTACAACAACTTAACTCGAACACCTTCTATCGTAAAAATTTTAGATCATGAGCTGCTGACCAACGGCGACGCACACTTGCTTCTATACCTCACAGCACAGAATGCGTATACGCAAAGGTTCAAGAAACTGAAACCAGCTAATAACCAGAAGAAATAATCGAGGTGTCCTTGGTTGAGGTTGTCGGGGATCCATCCAGGCTTACCTCCTTGTGTCGTAACCGAAGCCACGACAGTGAGAATGAAAGAGCTCAAGTAGTTTCCAAGTGCAGTTGTTAGTAAAGATAACGCGCTGCATAGACTTCTCATGGCATCAGGAGATTGATCGTAGAAAAACTCAAGCTGCCCGATGAAGGTGAATATTTCAGAAGCACCGATCAAGAAGTACTGTGGAATTTGCCATAAAATGCTCATGGGCATGGCAACTTTCTGATCGATGAGACCTTCAATTCTTGCAATGTGAAGACGCCTGATCTCTACTAGAGCAGCAGTTACCATGGCAAGAATGGATATGGCAAGGCCGATGCCCATTCTTTGAATCTCAGAAAATCCTCGTTCTTTGCCTGTGAACTTTCTTGCTATAGGGACAAGAATCCTGTCGTACAACGGAACCCATATGATGACGCTGATGACGTCAAAAGTTGAGAGGGAGGCAGGAGGGATGGTGAAGGAGAAAATGGTTGTGTCCATAACCATCCCTTGTTCAACAAACATGGTTGAAATTTGTGAGTAAACTGCACTGAAAACTATGCCAGTTGCCCAAATGGGGAACATCCTAAGCAAAATCTTGAGCTCTTCCACTTGAGTGACTGTACACAACTTCCATGGATTTGAGAAGCTTTCTGCTTTAACATCATGGTCGGAAATGGTAGCAGCCTTGTCAAGGAATCTGTTAGAAAACCATATCAGAAAGTCGCAGTGCAAATTAGACGAAACACATAATTAAAGACTGCAACAATATCTGACCAAATAAATTCTCGTAAAGCAACATGAATTCTTTCAAACTTGTGATGCGAAAAATTTTGTTTCATATTGATAGACTAGTTGCGCGAATCCTTAAGCTGAATACCATAGTTCTGACTCAAATTACGGAGCACATTCTGATGGTCAAGTATGTGGTGGAAGTAGAAAATTAAATTGTGAAGAAAAACATACTTCAGTTCATCGCTGTGAGCTATCTTTCGACTTCCTTTAATTGCTGAGGCATTGTCAGGTAGCTCATAAAGAAGAGAATCATCATGAGGGACATCAACATTCCACTTACGGAAAGATGCTACCAACACCTGACATACTCTTGTAATTGGGCTCCCACCTGGCTTTTGAAATCTGTACAATGAGGTTCCAGTAAAGAAACTCCCTATTGCCAGGCCCATAAATAATGTTGGAATACCGAAGCCGAGGCCCCAACCAAGGTTGTCTTGAACCCATACTAGAAAGCTGCTCGATATGAGTGCACCGATGTTGATGGAAAAATAAAACCAGTTAAAGAAAGATCCTTTCCTGACTCTCTCAACAGGGTCAGTATCATCAAATTGATCGGCACCAAAGGATGAGACACAAGGCTTAATTCCACCAGTTCCAAGTGCAATCAGATACAAGCCCAAGAAGAAAACAGCTAACTGAGCCCCACTAGATTCTGGGCAAACAGATCCAAAGCACTCTGGAGGCTTAAGAGAAGGAACTGATGCTGACAGAGTCAAAGTACCCATTCCCTGGAGAATAGAATGCTAAATTATTTACAGACGGAAGGCAGGCAGAGAGTTTACAAACTATTGCTGTACTAAGCAACTACCAAATTATTGACTTCAAGCAAAAAGCATGGTATATGTTACACATAAAATGCTAATGCATGCTTACTCAGAAAGAGAACTGGAAATGAGATTCTGAAGGAAAATTGTACAAGAAGAGTACTGTTGTTCTTACAATGAAGTATATTGTTGAGAAAACTGCAATAGTCCAGTATCTTCCCCAATATGCATCGGCTAAAACAGCTCCAATAAGTGGGGTAATATAGCAGGTTCCTGCCCAAGTTGACACATTTCTAGCAGCAGATACATTTCCTTCATGCAGCTTCTTAGTCAGGTAGGTAACTAGGTTTGTTGATATTCCATAATAAGCTAAACGCTCACAGCACTCGTTCCCTGTGAATAAACATTTTGTAGTTATCTTAACTGTCCTAGGTTAAATATAATGCACTAATGAGAGAGTGCCATACCTAGAATGAAGGGGCATGCCCTCCAATTTCCAGTGCGGTGCTTTAAGACAGGATTTCCATTAATGTCAACTGATCCATCTCCCGTGAATTCACTTCTCTTTTCACCCTATAATACAACAAAAAAGAAGGTAAGTTACCATTTCCACAGATTTTCAAACTAAAAACCATGAATTCACATGGAAGACATGAAAAAGATAACTATCTGCATGAGAAAGAAAATAACAACTTCAATAAGATATGCTAACAAACATCATATGCAAAAAACCATGAGTAAAAGTCACCATAAGGCTACACAAACCTGGGAGAAACCAAAGTACGCAGCTGGAATTAAATACGAAAACTTACCCAAAAGTGCTTTACGCTAGAAAACTTACTGACTAAATTAATAAAAGGCTATATGATAACAAAATAATCTTACTGGTAAAGTCCTAGAGTTCAAAATCGAACTCACTAATTCTTTAAGGAAGCTTTTAAAAGTGTCACTACCAGAATTGATACCATAGGGAACACCTATATTACCATCATTAACAGACTACTTCAATCAGATGAATGATTGACATAAAGATACCACAAGAATCATGCACATGTAATTTCAACATGAACCTTAAATAACACACTGATTACAACCCAGATATATGGCACCATCAGGTCTCATCTATCGCATATAATCCTATAACTGCGAAGGTTGAAACTCAGGGAAGTCCTAAACAGCAGGTATATGATTCTCTGAACCAGCTAGCATTGCAAATAAAATCATCTCAACTCCCTGCACCATGTTTATCATGCAGTAAGGTTTACTAACAACATTGTTCTGCTCATACTTTATCTAAGGGAAAGCAGGAGGCTACTTGTAAGTTGCCCATCAAATTTCACCACAACTAACTAGAAGTCTAGAACCTAAGTACTCTGGCATGACAACGATTAACTTAAACAAATGTTAATCCAAATGACTGCATAAGCCTTGAAACACGCATCCCCTTAAAGTCCACAGACAAGCCAATTAAGTCTACCGAAAACCCAATAGAGAAGCTGATTGCAAAACGGAAAGCATAAGTCGCTTCCCTAAAGTCTGTTGGGCATCAAAATTCTGCTGCGGTATACTCTGCAGATTCCTACGTCTATGTAACAGTCAGAAGAAATACAAAAGCACGGCCTGTCCAGCAGGATCAATACTTTCTCAATTGAAACAACTCAAATACAATTTCCAATGTTATTAGAGAAACATACAAGCTTAATCCAACTAAAACAACATAAACATTAAGAATCATTCATAGTAAACTTCATCCGATCAAACCCATCAAGGACTTCTCAAATTTATCATATTCCATCCAATAAGAAGAGTTGGTAATCATCAAAACACCTATTTGATTACCCAAGAACCATATCTTTCCACAAAGTACAAAAACAAGCAGCTACACTCAATAAAAAATCTATAGAACTGCACCAAACCATTATAATTTACAAATCAAAACCCCAAAATTAGAAAATTCATCAAATCCAACAACTGATCTGCTTATAATCTACAAAATCTATAGAAAATTAACAAAAATTAAACCTCATGATGAACGCCTTCTTCCAACAGCAAGGGCTCCTCCTGCTGGGACCCCATGATCAGAAAATGAAGAGAGTTGATAGTAGCTATAAAGATTAAATCTTTATACTTCTAATCTCGTTCTTGAAATAGAATTTGATCGAAGTTGCTTCCTTTTTTGTTCTTCTGTTAGAATTTGCGTCAGGTTCAAGAAAGAAAATATTTAAAAAAGAGTGTGCAGTTTTAGTGTTGGGAATTGTTAAACAAATAAGGACAGCGTACATAAATTACAGAGAAATAAAATCAAACTGGAATCTTTAAGAAAATTCAAATAAAAAAATAAAAGAGAAATTTAGCGGTTGAGAAATTTTCGATTTTAGAGATTCAGATAGATTCTGAAAATTCTCATTTTCCGTTAAGTTATCGGGACAAAAAATAAGATAGTTGGAATTTTAGTCAATTTCCGTTAAGAAAATTCTCATTTTTCTTTTCATTTAACATTTTAGTCCTTCTAATTTACAAATATTTGATTCTGAGATATAAAAATGGCTCTCTATATAAATACCAGAATCACTCTACTAGGTATAGAGGTAAATTTCCTCTATATTATCTCTCAATTTGTAATATGGGTGATTGATTTGAAATATTAAAGCCTTGTTCTTTGTAAGCTATTGAGAAAACAAGGTATAGCTTGTAATGGTTGCAAAGAATCTTTTCAATTATCAGGGACAAAGAAAACTTTTCTTTTGTTTGTTGTATGTATTTTGTTTTTCAAGTAATAGATAGCAATTTCTTTCTACTACACCTTTCAATTCTTAGTTCTTTCAACATTCAAGCATTCCCTTCATTAAAAAGGAAGGTAATGATATTGAAGTATTCAATTATCAGTTTGAGTGAAAGAAAGGTAATGAAACAAATTAATACATTTCTTTATGAATTATGAAGGGTAAGAAAAGAACCAACATTGTATGCATATATGTAACTTTTTGAAAATATCAACTAATATTTAAGAGATTAAGCGAGAAGATGAAGAAGTTAGCAATGGTGTTGTCTGTGGTGCAGCAATGACGAAGACAGTTCTTTATTATTCATTTCACCAGTTTTTGCTTCAAATCCATTCAAGAACCACTTCCAAGGTAACAACTTTAGTTTCTTGATTTCAAGAAATTACCCTATGATTTTAGTATTCTTGATTTCGCATGGTAGATGTTTCATGCCTACTTCTGTTTGTTAAAATGCCGATAAAGAAATTTTCAACTTCCTATAAGGATTCAAATTCGAGGCACTGGTATCCTAAATTGAGTCTTGAATCCGTTTCTCTCACATGAAAATTTTGTCAAACATAATGTTTATACGCTTCGAATGGTTTTTTTAAATGAAGAACTCAAGATGACTAATTGATTCGTTGGAATTTGTAGATTCAAAGGGACTACATAATGGACAATAGCTGTTGATTGTCGATTTATGCGAGAACATTATTGGCAGATTTCTTATGTCAGAGGAAGCAATGTCCGGTGATACAAGCATATCAGATAATCCATGATGAGTTACTGCTAGATAGCAACCCAGGGCTTAACTTGGCGTCTTTGGTAACAACATGCATGGAGCTACAGTGCGAGCAGTTGATGTTGGAGGCCATCAACAAAAACTATGTAGACATGGATGAGTACCCTGTACCACTGAGATTCAGGTAAAGTTTAACCATTACATCATTTCAATATTCTGCTCTATTTATATTGATTTATCGGTTGTATATCGGAGTTGATTTGAAAATGGAAGCTGAATTTGGCATTCATCATTAGAGATTTTTATTGATGTACATAACTGATTCGGTCCTTATGTAATGTATACATCGTGTAGGTATTGTTAATTCAACTTGCTGCTAGAAATTTTCCACTTGCAGAATAGGTGTGTAATATTATAGCTCGCCCTTTCCATGAGCCCACCAGTGAGAACGAAACTGCAGTTGTGTTGAAACAGGTGGATCTTCTAAGGCAATAATGATTGCTGGTTTGGATATAAGAAGAAGGTGGCAGCACAAGAGAAAGGCACAATGCAAACCGTATGAGAAACTGGATATCGTTACTGAAGCCAACCAGCAGGTGCTGAAAGGATAGACTATAGCAATGAATCAGTTGTATATTCTTGGTTTTACCATGGTTATGGAAACCTTTGTTCCAGGTTAGTTGGGAGAAGTTTGCAAGGTAGTTTGAAGTTGAGCTCAAGGAAGTAAAAACTAGAGGAAGGTTTCTACGCATGGACCATGTGAAGGCTGTAGAAATGGTTGTGAGAACTCCAAGCGTTGCAGCAATATTAGGATCACCACTAACTGGAGACTTTGAAGATGTTAAGCTCCTCAATGATCTACTGATAAAAAAGAATCAAAAGACTGTAAAATTTTCCAGTTATTTAACTTTTAGAATGTGAAAATGAAAGTTCAGGGTAAAAGTTACTGAGGATTTTCCTGATTGATGTCAATTGAGGATTCCAATAAATTGTTGTTGTAACAGGTGGGATAAACCGATCCATGTAGACAATGTTGGAGATATACAACACCGGAAAAGTTAACCAAAATAAAACATCTAAAGGGTCCGATCTATATAGTAGAAAATTCAATCCAATCCAAAAACTTAAAGCCAAGATATGAAATTCTTTAATATATTAACTTTTTTCTCATCTTATTTTTATTCAATATGAAACTAATTTACTTACTCTTTAATCTAACCCAGCAGACACCACAAGCGGAGGCTTCATAGTGCTATTTCTGTACCCTGAATTAAAATGGGATTTTCAGCTTGTATTAGTGAAAGAGTGTCGATATCAGCAGGCACAAGTATGGCCTTGTGTATGCTGGCATCGTTGCGGTAATCTGCAGAAACAAAGAAGAATTACCTGAAGACTTGATGTTTCATATCAGTTATCGAACTGATCAACCCATGTTCATCATTCGACTTTTCCAAAGGTAAAGCTAAGTAAACTTTCGCAGTTTATCTTGAAAATGAAGCACTTAGTTCGTTTAAGAGGTATAGTTCTTCAAAATTATAGCAACAACAAAATCCTAAAAGTCTATGGTTATGTTTGTTCAGGTGTTGAGTCAGGTAATTGCACAATACTACCAGTTCTTGCGTCTGGGATTCAGGTAAAAATCAAGTTTCTGCAGATTTTTGTCTTTGCTCGATTGATCAGTGCTTAAATGATTTCTGAAATTTTATACAGGAAGACAAAATTGTGAGGAAGAACTGCATGAAAAGCTCTAAACTACTACCAGAAGGTCTCTATAACATGAACCGTTTCAACATAATCTGAAAAGAAGCAGGAGTTGCAGTTGCTGCCTTTGCATTCAAATTAAAGAACAGAAACCTATCATTCAAAATACTATCCTTCCTGCATATGCAGTGCCTCCAAACGCCGATCACCGGACAGTACTGAGAGCAGTTGTCAGGGAAGATTCCGGTTGCCAGCTTGGTGAAAATTTTCTCATGCACGACACGCTTGTATTGAATGAAATGGTTTCTGCAGGCATAGAATCTGCTACGTTGCCGAAGTTTTTATTTTGAGTCTAAATAAAATCAACAACTTGAACTTGTTGAAGTTAGTATGGCTGTAAGTAGTGGCAAATTAGGAGCTCTTTCGCATTGCGCTCGTACTACTTTTTATTTTATTTAAAGTTTTATATTTTATAATAAACTTTTTATATTATTTTAAAATTTTGTTTAAAATATGAAAGTATAAATAAATTATATATCGTAAAATTTTTATATCATTACATGCGTAATTTTTATTTTTTAGAAATAAACAAATCAAATTTGTTTAAAAAAGCTTTAAAATAAATTTTTTTTAAGCACTCTCAAACGAAACCATTATTAAATGAGTTTGTTAACTAGTTCTAGATATACATATAAGAATATGTCATTGAAAATGAAAGGAACATGAATTTTTGACAAGTACCAAATTCAAAAATTAGTCATGATTTAATTCTCTTTCGTAGAATATCTACTAATCCATAATCTAATTACATGTTTCTGACTATAGTCCAAATATTCTTTTCAAGAAGACTTCATAAAACAATTTCTTAAATCCAAGTCAAGCTAATTATTTAATTAATTATAAAATTTTACAATGCAATAATCTGCACGCAAATTATTGAAGAAAAACTTAAAATAACAAATTTGAGTGCGACACTTCGTCAAAATTGAACGTTTGAGTGATTTAAAAAAATTCTGAAATAAAAAATATTTCAAAAATTTTATAAAATAAGTTTATTTTTTATCTAAAAATAATTAAAAATAAATTATAAGAAAATTTATAATGTAAAACTTTTTATATTTATAAATATTTACAAAAAATTATAAAATTATTATGAAAAAATTATTAAAAATATAAAATTAAAAATTAAAATAAAACCAGAATAAAAAGTAGAGTTTAATCAAATCCTTTGCACCAATTTAAATCATGAAATATCACAATTTAATTCAGGAATAATGATTGTCTGCATACTTAGCTTGACCAGATTTTGGACCAAGTCTAGAACTTGGGATCCCAAATCTGGTTCTGTCCTTTTCAAGTACTCTTGCAATTAATCTTGACTTGGTCGTATAGATGGTTATAATTATTTGTTTTAATTATCAATTAATTCTTTAAGTTAGTTAACAAAATATATCATACATTTACAAAATCGGTCCTGTAATAACAGTTTTGTAAATTAAATCCACATACATTAAACTCTGAAGTGACTTCCGATTCTTTTTTATGTTTTTTTTACGGTAAAGACGTGTTTACTAACTCTCCAAACTCACTTTCAATATAAAATAAAAAAAATTAAAATTAAATTTTTATATTAATAAACTTTTTTTAAAATTTAATTTTAAAATTTATTATTAATATTAAATTAATATATAATATTATTTTTTATTAAATATTTTTAATTTTTAATTTTATTTTTTAAATTAACTTTCAAAAACTCACTTTATCCATTTTATCTACAAAATAAATACGCCCTGATTTACTCTCTGTAGTTCATTTTCAAAAAGTTTATTTTTTAGAAAAATTATTTTTTATTATTATTTTTTTTAAAAGAATGCATTTTTAGTATTCACATGAAAACAGAGACTTGAGATCAACCAAAAACAATTATTTTAAGTGATGTTTGGAATTACCTTCATATCTTTTTTATTTTAATTTTTAATTTTATAGTTTTTACTAAAATTTTATAATATTATAAATTTTATAATTTAAAAAATACAGTAAAATTTTATATTATACAAATTTATTATTATTTATTTATTATTTTAAAATTAAAAAGTAAAACTTATTTTTAAAAAATACAGTAAAATTTGTCTCTAAAGTCTAAACTGCTGCTCTAGGACAACTACTTGTTCAGTTGTTTGCGTCTTCGCAGTGAATTTAATTAAGGTGTGTTTAACTATTTGTTCTTAATTGAATCAAATCGTGAATATGGAAATGCTAAATATTAATTTCTAGGATCAAAATTGCATACTAATCTCGTAATTAGCCCATTTCTGCTAAAACGTGTAGCATTAATGAATATTGACTTCATCAAAAGAAAAAAAAAGAAGCCAAGAACTAGCTCTCTATATAAATTAGTTCAATCATTAGCTGCTTTTTCATTCACAGCTTTATAAAGAGTTCCAAAATCAACAGCTTCCAAAATCCAGAATCTGCCATTTCCATTCTCTTGAGAGCTCGGAGTTCGTCAAGAACAGTAGTTAATGGAGAGACATTCAGAGATTGTAAAGAAGGTAACGCAGAGGTCAGTGATGAAACAGGGGACTCATCCTCGGTATGTTCCGAAGAGAGGGAAGGTTCTGAAGAGATCAATTAAGAAGATATTATTCGGCTCGTGTTTCAGTCGTTGCTGCTCCGGCGATGGCAAGGTGCATTCTTCTTCTGCTGACTGATCACCAATGGAAAAGCTTCGAAACAGAGACGATTATGATGACCTCAAAGACGATCGCCATATGCTGCCGGTGACGATTAGAGAATGATGAATATTGATCAACTCCTCACGATTGAAAATGATTTAAAAGTTTGGAATGTATTGTTTTAAATTTTTGGTTGAACTAGATTTTTTTTTTTTGTTGTTGTTTGGTGTATAAATCAAGCTCTTCAAGTGAAATTCTTTTCTTTAGAAATTCTTAAAAAATAAAATTGAAAATGATTGTTTTAACGTTATCCAGCATTTCTTTTTATGTATTTTGATCGTTGAATTTACGTTAATCAACTGTCACAAACAAAATTTATTTTTTTATTAAATTAAAATTCAATTTAAATTATGTGTAATTTATTTTTAATGAATTCAAATTTACTCTAATTCCTCACTCTTTCTTTCTGGGGAGAATTTTAAAAACATAAAACAGGTTTACGAAAAGTTTTGTTAAAGCCAAAACGTATTTGATTAAAATAAATCTTGAAATCATTATCATAACTTATGGTAGTGATTGAACTGATGATGTCTACCATTAAGGAAGTTCGGTTAAACACTAAGGCGGTGTTTACTTTGAGATAAATTTATTTTTATAAAAGTGAGTTTAAAATTAAAAGTATTTAATAAAAAATAAATTTAAATATTAATTTTGTAATATAGTAAGTTTTAAAATTAAATTTTGGAAAGAAAAATTTTATTTTAAAGTTTTGTTTATTTTATATGATGTTGACAAAACCATTTAAAAAAATTCAGTAATTCTATTATATTTTATCTCGTAAGTGCACGATTATCGTCTACGATATAGTAGATAACGATTTTGTTCCACAAAAATTATTGCTAAATTTAATCCAACTAAACAATCAAAAGCTATGTGTTGTGAACGCTAAAAAGTATATGAAAGCTAAGAAAAAAATATAAAGTACAGATCGAAAAAATATATATGCAAATAATTAGAATTTTAAAATCTACCACTAATGATTTTAATTTAATTATTAAATAAATATGATAATAGATTATGATGATTGTAAAAATTTTATACCTAACACTTTGATTTAGTTTTTAGGCACGATTTCTAATTATAATTTTAATCTTGGTCCAGTATAAAATCATATATCTCTAATATTATTTTAACTTTTTGTTTAGAAATTACTAAAGATGCATTAAGTCATGCGAAATCATAAATCATATCAGTAAACACTAACTATAGTTATTAATTCTATAATTTGTAAATAGTATTCCGATTGGTGCTCGCAAATACAATTAATATAGTAGTCTAGATATCAAATTCAATATTGATTAGGCATATAAATTTAACACCTAACATCTTTCATACAAGAACTAATAATTTATAATAAAATCGACAATCTATATATCAACATCACATGATATATTAAGAAATAAATTAAATATAATAGAATTTCTTTCTAACTCAAGTTTAAAAAATTTAAGTATTTATATTAATATTATAAATAATATAATTGTATAAAAAATAAAAAAAGAAAAAATACAAATTTGAAATTTTAGCTCCGGCAGTCCTCTGGTGGCCGCCGCTGCTTCAAGATGAGAAGAGTCCTGATGTGAAGCCTTCCCCCTCTTGCGGCTGTCCACATCTCTTTTATTTCTTCTTCAAATTAATTTTCGTAGAAATGGGCCAAAATTAAAGGCCCATTTGATTAGTGCTTGCTGTTTGTAAGCTCTCACGTTGCATTGTATTGTGTTCAATTCAATGCATTAGCTTATATGCATTTTTCTTATTTTTTCCCTCCTTAAATAATTTTTTTAGCTTTTGTAATTTAGGGGCTGTTTGATATTGCTTTCTCATAAAGAAGTTTTTTAATTATATATTTTTTTATTATATTTTGTAAATATTTAAAAAATTTATTAAAAATTTTAAAAATATAGAAAAATTCTACATAGTCAAAATTTTTTATTGCTTATTTTTAAAACACACTTCAAACTATACATTCAAACAAATTTTTTTGTATAAACTCACTCTTAATATATCGAGTATACAAAAAATTTAAAATAACTTTTTCTATCAAATTTTTTTAAATTAAATTTAGAAAATACTTATTTTTTGAGGAGCATTTGAAATTACTTCAAATATGTACATAAAATACTTATTTTAAAACTTTGCATTAAACGAATTTAATTCTTTGACCTTATAAACAATAATAAAAATTATATGTTTAAATTTTCACTACACACAAATTATCTATATTAAAGTTTTATAATTTTTTTAAAATATCATAATAAATTTATCTTATATAAATAAATAAAAACAGTTATTTTATACGCTGCAACCTTTCATGTGCATGAGCACCTAGCTTACTTAATAGATATAGCTTCCTAAAAAACAAAATTTTTAATTAGAAGAAATCCAAACCTAGCTAAAGTCATGTTTGGGGAAGCTTTTTTTTCTCAACTTATCATTTCTTTCTTCCTACTAAAGTTTTTAAAATATTTTAAAAAATTTTTAAAAGTACAAAAAAAGTTTACGTTATATAACATTTTTATTAATTATTTTTATTTATTTTTTAAAAATTTTAAAATATTTTTTTATTCGAAAAACTTCTTTTCAATAAACTAATCCAAACATCACCTAATTAACTGTTTTTTCTTTTTTTTTTTTGTTTAGAGATGAAGCCTATTAGACAGGCGGCTAAAGTATTTTAGAAAAATAATTTTTTAATATATATTTTATAAATATTTATGAAAATTATTTAAAATTTAAAACTATAAAATTTTACATAATAAATTATTTTTTATTATATTTTTGAACAAAAGAAAAATTATTTTTCGTTTAAAAAATTCTAATTTTAAATTACTCTCAAAAAATCCCCTAACAAGTCCATTGACCTCTGAACAACAAGTCTACCATAAAAAATTTTAAAATCTTGAAGGCATTTGCAGCATTCTCAAAATCTTCTTATTATTATTCTTCTTCTTTCCTGCTTCTTTCCATCTTCATTTACTACTGATCACTACAAGAACAAGTCAATATCTGGGCCACAAATCTTAACTCTTTAAACATCTGTTTATATTTGCTATACCCAACGTTTTGCTGCCGCGTTCAATCCGTGTTATTCTGAATCCTCCACTCATGTCAACAAACACATGTAACTCTTGAAAAATTAAATTTTTTTTGATTAGTAGTTAAGAGAATGGTGAAAATTTGATTGCATGCTCTGGTTTAACATGAAGAATGATTTATACATCTGCTAAAAACTGCAATTATTTGGTACTGAAATGTTTACTGACAACTTTAACTGTTAGTAACTTGCAGAATTTTTAATGGGTTCTATCTACTAAAAGAAGAGAACGAAGATAAAATGGAACGAAATGAAACTTTGGGTTGTCGAATGAATGTTTGATGTATTTCCTTCTCTATTCTTTCTTTCGATCGATTCGAACACGTGTGCGTGGTTTTTTTTTTTTGTTACCATGTTGCCGGCGGCTGAATGTTCTTTCCAGGAAAAGCTGATGCAACTTCTTCAGGGTTACTCTGTTTCATCTCTCTCTCTCTCTCGATCTCGAACATTCTAAACCGAAAAAGTAACGAAAACCGTCCTTAAACACCACGCCGCAAAGCATATGCCAAACACTCATAAACTTCATCCTACTACTCTGCTTCAGTTCTTCTTCGAGACAAGTTCCTCTGTTGTTGTTGTGTGCAGTAAGAAAAAGCTGAAAGCTTTCCTTCATTTCTTCACTATCCACGAACAAAAATTCCGTCTTCTTTTAATTTGTAAGAACAAATTTTGCATCTTGTTGCTGCTTGTTTCTGGTTCCACAAGAGAGAGCTGAGATTTTTCGTTCATTTCTTCAATACCCACAAACAAAAATCCCATTTTCTTTGAGTTACAGCGGAAAGATCGCATCTTTTGTTGTTTGTTTCTGTAAAAATTTCAGGGCAAAAAGCTGAAAGAATTCTTTTTGTCTTGAAGGTTTATTTTCGCTTAACAATGGCGGGAATGAAGAAGGAGGAGAAGAGCATGGCTAGCTGTGCGCCTACCGGCGTGCACCCACGTTACATCCCAGTTCGTGGAGGCATCCTCCGAAGCATACTCAAGCGTGCTGTTACATTCTTACAGTCCAACTCCGTCACACCGCGAGTCATCCCGGAAGAACAAACAAACTCAAGTGGGACCCACTGAAATTGAAGAAAGACATTAAAAAAGAAAAGGTTCTAAAAGGTCTTCGTTCTCACGATTCTTGATGTTCTTGCTATACTGCTGCTGCTGCCCTTCCTGTTTCGTTCAATTTCTTCTCTTTTTTCGTTTTGATAATTGGAATTCACGAAATAGTCAGATGCTTCTTCGATTCTTTTCCCTGGACTTGAACCAGAGACCTCGCCGGTGGAGTAAATCATTGCACCTACGATCCAACCAACTGGGAGAGAATCAATAGATTCTTTTTCGGGAGCGATTCATTCATCCTCTCTGTTGAACTGCGCTCTTCATGTGTGTTTGTTCACCTTCACCCTCACCATGGCAAGTCTTTGTCAGATAACTTCGATGGGAAGGAAAAAGAAGGGTTAATATAATTCGAACACGATGAAAGAAAAACAAAGGTACGATTGGCCGGGATTGGTAAACCTATTTCGAGTAAAAGTGTGTTACAGAAGAATCAGTTGTTCTTATTTTCATAGAAAGAAATAACAAAAAGCAAAAGGTATGTGTTTTGGAAATTAGTGTGTACAAAAGCCGGAAGATTGATTCACTTAGAAATTAGTGATTATTCTTTTTCAAATTTATGTATGGAAGTGTTAGATTAGATTAAATGATCCAATTTCAGTTGTGTGTTTTTTCTGTTTTATTGTTGTTGTCTTTCATGAGACTATATATGGACAGAGATTGGATTTATATTTGGGAATTCATTCAGATTTTTTATTTTTCATGTATGGGAATCACAGATCTGAGTTGATCAGGCTTCATTTCATTCCTAGATCAGTTTCCCTTTTTTTCTTTTTTGGTTTGGTGTAGAGTTAATTGGTTTCTAACTGATTGCATACCTACATAAAGCAAAACAATTCTTTCTCTTGCTTGGAATTTTTGTTTATAATAGAAAGCTTATTTTGTTCATAACTTTAAGTGTTTTGGTTATGTTCCCCAAGTCATGAGTGTGAGAAGATAAAATTGGGCTCTACTTGTAAGGGAAAAAAGCTGAGAATTTTGTTGTCGATTGCCTTTTAATAACTCTTCTAACATTCCTGCAGCCAACATTTCTGATGATTGTCCACTCATATGAATAATGTATATAAATATATAGCTTTGCCATGTCTCAGTAACGTTATTTGCGGCTAACACTTGCACCCTTATATACCATTTTGTATATAGCTTTTGCCACCCTTAACATTCTTCCGGCTAACCTCTTCCATGGATACATCATATATTGGTGTATTAAACTTTGCCGCATCTTTAGTGTTTGCAGTTTCTCAATTTCCCAGCTTGCTCTTCGTTGAATCTTATCGGTAAACAAGGTACAAGCCCACTCTTTTCAACAGTCCTTGTCCATCTTATTCTCTGTACGTATACAAAGCCTTCCATATATGCAAAGCTGTGTTGGTGTTTTCTAATGTGACCTGTTTTCCAAATGGATGGTATGAAGATATGGATGTTAGGAACCAGCTTGGCTAAATTTTGCTCAATAAAAACAGTCTCTGAGCTAACTGCCTCGGTGATACTTAGTAAGATGATCTAATTAGATATTAATTGCTCATTGGTTTGGTAATTGCTTGAATTCATGATAGATAGCATCAGATTTTCAGGTACCTCAACCAAGTCTACAGCCAAACTCCACTGAGCTACCATTGCTTTGCTTTTCTTAGGTCTGTGTATGTTTGCTTGTTCTGCCTTACTTAATCAAGAGTACTTATTGTTTATTGACAACTAGGACTTGGTTGTAGCTATTTTTAAGTAATTGATAAATCATGCTTTTTTTTCCTGGTTTAGGGAATAAAAAATACTGTGCAATATTATCTGCTCAAGGATTTCTATTTCAGCAGCATTTTCCGACAAGGAATTCACCTTGGAAACCTGAAACCAAACTTACTAAATGAAGTATGTGTTATTAATTCCTATAATCTAGCCATTGACCACTTAGAAGTGTTTTCCCTTGTTCTTTCTCTATCTCTCCTAACAATTTGTGTTACAAGCTTTTGGTTTTTTTTTTTATAAATTGTTTTGTTTGAGAAAGACCTTTCGTTTTCAGTTAGTAAAGTTTCAGTTTTGCAACTTTGGTAATGACTTGATGTGCACTGCATTCTTGACAGTATATCTGGATAATGATTTCTATTACATTTTTTAGTGACAATTGTACTAAACGATAGAAAACAGCTAAGGGCGTTCACTGCGGTAAGCAGTTTCTAGTGCTTTATATTTTTAGACTTATTGTTGAAGTATTGGCTTGAATGTGAGGAGAAGAAATTGCAAAAAAAAAAAAGGGAGATATACTGATGGTGGTTTAGCAGGGGAAAAAGATTGAAGTTGCGGAAAAACCAATGAAAAGTTAATAATGAAACAAAAGTAAGTGAATGGTCTTTTTAAAGTCTGCTGGGTAGTTTTCTGTTGAAAATAAGCTTATGCGAACTAGTTATATAAATATCTGCTAATGAGTTGCAAAATGTTTAAATTAAAAAGGAACTGTAACTTGGAAGGGAAATTTTCTCAAAAAGTCTGACTATTTAATTGCAAACGACCATGTATTTCTTATTGCAGGTTAGCAAACAACACCAATAGCCTGCTGCTTCTCAATGGCTTTTGTGTACTTTTAATTCTCTACTTTTGTTTTCGTTTCTATTATTTTGCAAGTGATACTAAGGTGTCAAATGGAGTTGCCTAAATGTACCAGCAGGTACAATATGTTCTTCGGAAGAGAAGACTAAACCAAGTGCTGAAATTTGCAAGAGCTAGCAGTGTGCATTGTAAATGACCGCATGAAGCTCTGATGATGTCTACTTGAACTTGCAGTTTTTAGCTCTTGATGTGCAAATTTGAGCGCGAACAACAAAAGAACCTTTCATTTAAGGGGTGAAATCTGCTAATCTCAAAAGGTAAAAGCTTAAATTTTTTCCATATGTGCACCAATTTAGATTCATGTTTGTGAAAGAGTAATGTTCTTTCTTGATGTATGGAAGACAATAACAGGCACATACCCCTTCAACCGTTCCTTTCTGATCCTTCAGATTCCTTTGGATTCTTTGGCCATGTTTGATGAATGGCAACTGACAGGCAGAGGAATTTGCAAGGTCTGAAGCTTTCTGCTGAAGCCTTCTATTGCTTTGGTGGTGATCTGCTGCTCCTTTTGATCTATTTGGATAAGCAAATTTTAGTTTGTATGTCAAGAAACTGAACCTGAAGCCAATTGACAATAGAAAGAAGAATTCAGAATCTTACATAACAATGTAGAGATTATTAATCAATATGGAATTATTCTTTTACCATTTGGTTCGGAAGAAGAGCTGACAGAGCGTTTAAAAGTGTTTATTAAATAAAAAAGATAAAAATATTTAATAAAAAAATTATATTATGTAGAATTTTTTTAAATTTTTAAATTTTTAAATATTTTTTATATATTTATAAAATAGGTATTGAAAAATATAAAATAAAAAATTGAAAACTTGTTTTTTAAACTCGTACAATTCTAAATTTAATTTTTTCAAGCTCATTTTTAAATTTTCAACTCACTTTTGTATTAATGTAAACATAAATTACATTAAGTTTATCCGTCAAAAATTTATTTTTTTAAATTTAAAATAAATAATTTTATTTTCAAAATCACATTTAACACAAAATTTATTTTCAATTTCAAATTTAATTTTTACAAATTTATTTTAAAAAGTGAATTTAATACTAATGTAAACATGCCTTAATAGTGAGTCGTTATTTTCGCTTTTAAATTCATTTTTAAATATAAGCAAATATAAAAAATTACTTCTAAATTTATTTTCAAATATAATTAAGCATAAAAGTTACATTTAGGTGTCGTGTGAGAGTGCTTATCTCCAACTTTTCATTAAACAAAAATACTTTGCGTGTTCTAACAAACTTCCAACAGTATTACAATTTTTTTTAATTTAAAAAATTATAAAAAAAATTTACGTAACAAAAATTTATGATTATTATCTTTTAGTTATAAAATAAAACTTTTCTTCAAAAGGTTATTTTTAAAATTTTATATTTTAAAAACTACTTAGTTTAAGCACTCCAAAAATTTCATTACAATTCAACACAAAAATCTCAATTATTTCTCAAATTTTATTTTGACAAAATCTCAAAGTATTACGTACCACTAAATTCATATTCATTTTACCGTAAATAATTTCTAAAATTAATTTATTTCTATCAAAACTTATTTTTAATTAAAATTTTTTAAATAAATAAATCGCTTTAAGTTATTTATAATCTTTGTAGATAACGAACTGTAATCTTATTAGTTCCATTTAAATAACTAAATCCCTAGTCTTTCAAAACCCAACCGTCCATCACACCAACACGTGTCAACCGCACCGCACCAGACAGAACAATCTACGTGTCAACCGCTACATAGACAAAAAGCCGGGACCGACATTTTGCGCGTTAAGCTTACTCTCTCTTCTATAAATAGTTGCTCATCTCAAGTCAGTGCAGCAACAAAATCCAGCAACAGACGATACTCACAGCCGACGAACCGGCTTAGACCGGAATCTGGTTCAGTAAACCGGTCCCCGTTAAATAAGTTTCTAGTTTTCTTCGGCTCGAACTCATCGGCGGCGAAGTTCAATCGAATTGAAGACATGGCGGGACAAACTGGCCCCAAATTGAACGCCTGCGAACGCCCCGTTGGAACCGGTCCGGAAAAGTTGAACGTGGTTCAACAAGTTCACCCACGGTACATTCCGATGAGAGGGAAGATTCTTAAGAATATTCTACTGAATATTCTTCTTATGTGTTTGCGAAAACCGACGGTTAAGATTCGTCCGGCGAACTTCTGATGGTGATCTGAAGGGTTTGTGAAAACACATAAGAAGATCGATTAATTATATATTTTGAATTTATTTTATTTAACTTTTAATCTTAGTATCGACCTCCGTTCATCGGACGGTCTGAAATATGTATGTGATTAAATTGTTGTTGTGATTTCATAATTTCTATGTATTTTTTAATTCGTTAATCAATTAATCATATATTTTGAATTTGTAGTTTTGGTTCTTATATTACTTCTTTATTTTTAAATTTATATTACGTGAAAATTTTCCATTGTATCAATTAAATTTATTTTTAAATTTATATGTATAAAATAAAGCTGTTTTCAAATTTTTTTATTATCATATTCCGAAAAATAACTTTTATTCTTAAATATAATAATAAATAATAATAATAATCTTACACATTAATTTTTTTATATTTTATATAAAAAATACAAAAATAAATATAAGAGCAAAAAATATCTCATAAATAATGCCAAATAATTCCTAAACTTTTGGACGAAAGTTAACTCTGCACATTATCATATTCTGAAATTTGTAGTCTAAAATAATTACGTAAATAATTAATTGATAACTTTAAGTTAATAATTACAAGGCGTAAACAAATAATTTTCATTTATTAAAATTTCTAAAATTAATATTTTATTTAATTTGTAGACCTGAATTTGATTTTATTTGTACTGCCAAGTGCCCAATACAATAAGCCAATAGTGGACCCACTTGAGGTTTATGGGATTTAAAAATATTTAGAAATATATTTTTATTTTATTTTATATTTGATAATATATTATTTTACTTATTTTATTTTATAGTGGACCTGAATTTTTTATTTTATATTTGATAATATATTTTATAAAGAGAATTTATTCAAAAATTTAAAAAAATATAAAATTTTTTATCTAGTAACTTTTTATTAGTTATTTTATTATTATTTGAAGATAAAAAATAAAATTGTTTTTAAAAATAAAAATTATTTTTTATTTAAAAATATTTTATTTCAAAAATACTATCAAATAACTCCATAATAAAGTGTTTATAAGTTAATACACAATACATTCTCATAAGTTTTTTTGGTCGCATTCAAGTAATTTGTCGCATTCGGATTAAGTATGTAGTCCAATTAAAAGCTCTTATTTCTCTTAACAAATATTTTTAAATAGTTTATAAGTTTCATTTGAGTTAATTATTTAATTTTTAAATAATTTTAAAAAGAAATAAGTCCCCCTTTTTAAACTTTGAACTTATCCAAATACGTGCAAAATTTTTCAAAAAACTAACGCGTTTTCTCTTTGATTCTTAGATTTTTTTCATCAACAATGACAACTATTTTTCCTTTTATGAATAACTAAATGGGTTCATTTTTTTATAACAATTATTGAGACCGTTTAAGATGTACAAGCGAGTAAATAATAAATTATTTGAAGTAATATCTAATACGCTTTGAGGGCTTCTACGCATAGTTGTCAGATCCGAAAATCATCGACTCGGATGAACGGTGAACCGATCCGGGTCTGCAAATAAATCGTTCATGTATATAACATCCTTTGACCCGCTATGACCCGTTAGGATCCGTTCAATCCGCCGGTCTTGGTTGAATCATTCCGATATTTAAAAAAGATTTCAAAAAAATCTAACTAATCAAGTAATCAATCTAATAATTTAATCTAAATAATAACTCTAATCTTATTCCTAATCTTAATACCTACTCATTTACTCTAGACTGATCGAGTCGAGCTGCAGCTGCTCGATCCTAAATCGCTAAATCTATTTCATTCTCTTCGCTCTCCCATCTCTGACGAATTCACTGCCGCTCTCCGATGAGCTCCGCTCTCCGGCTCTCTATTATACTCTCGGCTCTCTACTCTGTCTCTACTCTCCGCCTTTACTCGATGCTGCACTCCATGCTCTCTGCCTCTGCTCGCTGCTATCCAACACTCTTCCCTGTGCTTTGGCTCTCTACTCTCCGGCTACGCTTTTCTGCTTTCGGCTGTCTGCTTTCACCCCTCTCTCATTATCCGATAGTTGATTCGTTTATCTGTCCGCTCTGCATAGGGTTTTTTTCTTACTATGCAGTAGCTTACTAGTTTGTTGTGTATTTTCTTGACAGTATGGCTTACTTGTTTGCTAGTTTGCTTGATTTTTTTGTTGCTGGCCACTATATCTTACTGGCTTATTATAGATTTTTCTTTTTACTGGCTTGCTGCTAAAGTGGATTTGGGAGCATAATATTTAGTTATTTACAGCACTTAACGACTTAAGTGTAGAGAGTAGAGTGAGTGATTTTAATAGAGACATAGAGTTCTGTTTCTGTGTGTGACATGTACCTGCCAAGCTTGACAGGCAATTTTATGTTTTTTTTCTTGCTGTCAATATAAGGTTTCTATGATTTTTTTTATCTGGTGTAGCAGCATAGCAGTCGTGTATAGTTGTATATAGCATAGCATAAGCTGTATAATACTAGTTTGGTGGCCAGCATAGAGTTTTTTTCTTGCTCGATAGTGGCTTACTGGTTTATGGAATTACTAGTTTGCTAGGCAGTGGCTTATGACTTTATTGACTTACCAACATAGCACTAGTATGTCATTCTTGTATGCGGAATATTTTTTCTTACTTCCAAACAGAACACAGAAATAGAAATTGGAATGTAAAAATTTCTTGCACTAGTATGGCACTTGGATACTTTTTTCTATCTGCCAGACACAGCATAGGTTCTTTACAGAACAGAAGTGATAAACAAATCCTTCATTCCTATGTTTCCTGCATGTTATAACATAATTAATTTTTCCTTTACAAACTAGATTACTACAGCTTGCTGTCTTGCTGACTGATTAATGTTTCTTACATGTTATAACATTGTACAGGTACTAGTAGGGGATTGCTGACTGCCTGACATAGTTGAAGCCTTGAATTGAAGGTATTTCCTTTACCCACATGCACAAGTGAAGCTTTGAAGAATAATTTATATCTCATAGCAAAACTGCAAAGCTCTGAATATGTTGTTAAAACTTGATAGTGATGTTATTATATCTCTCATGCTTAATATAGTGAAAAAAAAGAAAGAAAGAGTACCTGATAGTCTACAAGTGAGCAAGTGTTTGTGTAGGGATGCAGGGCAGCAAGATGAATGGTGAATGATGTGAAATACTTGCAGTAAGATGGCTGGTATATATAATGTGTTGCAAGTAAAAAGCTCGCTTGCTTGGACTTGAAAATTCGGTGTAATGTGTTACACATATGTGTTGTCTTACTTCATTGAATTTGAACATCATGTAACAAATTAACAATCAGTGTACTACAGTTTGACTGCGAAAGTGTTGGCTACTTGGCTGTGTAGTGAAAGTGTTTTGACTGTAAAGTGTTGGCCAATCTTATGTTATTATGTTATTACTGTTTGTGTTATGTTATCTTATACCAAATCATAGCTTCACAGGTCAGTAGGTCACGGCCAATCTTTGAGTCTTTGACTCTTTTATATTGTCATAGTGACCAGGCGGGTTGACCCGTGATCCGGATACCAATCGGGGTCGATTACTGGATCGGGTCGTACAACTATGCTTCTATGATTGCTAAGTCCATAAGTAATGACTAAATTAACTTGATATTTTTAAAATTAGACTTTTTATTATTATTATTATTATTATATATATATATATATACTTATATTGAAGTATTAAAAAATAAGTTGGAATAAGAATAAAAAAGATAATAATTGATTGAAATAGTTTTTTCATCATGATATCACAGAGCAAAATTTTAGATCTACTCATTATAGTCGTGGAAGATAACAACTTCGACGGTTAGATTTCGACGTGGAAGATGACGATTTCAACGGTTAGACTTCGATCAGACTATCATGCTGTTATCGTGGAGATACGATCGCAACGGTTAAAAATTCCGACCATCAGATTAAATGATAGAATTTGAAATTATAAAAAAAGTCTTCAACCATGATGCTGCCGTTGCTAGGGCCTCATCATCGCTACTGCCCCCATCATCACCATTGCCGCCTACTCGAACCAGATCCGATTGCGTCGCTGCTGCCGATTCTCTCTGCGTTGCCGACTATCATCACGGCAGTTCGCCGAAGCTGCTGCTACCCCGTTGAGCTGCCATTCGAATCGATTTACCGATCGCCGCTGGACTTAATTTGCCAGCCATTGATTCAATCCAACTCGCTAGACCGTCGCGCCATCGTCTTCTCCGACTAGATTAATATCATCGTCATCTCGCCACTAGCGCCACCGAATCGAACCATTATCAGTCAAATTGAATCGTACCAGATCCAGACCAGACCTAACCGGACTGAATCAAATTTGGTTCAATCTTAGACTAGACCAGATCATATTGAACTTGATTCGATTCAATATTAGATCAGACCACACCAAATTGAACCAGATTTGGTTCAATTTTCGCCCAAATCAGACTGAACCGGATTGACCAGACTTGGTTCAATCTTATACCAGATCGAATTAGATTAGTTTCAATCTTATACGAGACTCAATTCGTGTCCAAATCCGACTTGATCCGAACAGACAAATCCGACACGATCCGATTATGACAGATAAGTTTGGTCTAACTCGGACAGATAAGTCTGATCCAACTCTGACAGATAGATCCGACCCGCATAAACAAATCCAACCTAATCAAGATATGCCAGTTTGACCCGACCCGTATAGATAGATCTGACCCGATCAGGACAGACAAGTTCGACCAAATCCGGACAGACAGATCCGATCCGAACTGGACAGATATGTCCGACCCGGACAGATAAGTTTGACCTGATATGAACAAACAAGTTCAATATGTATATATATTTATATTACATATTGAAGAATAAGTTGGAATAAGAAAAAAAAAGATGAAATAAGATTGAAATAGATTTTTCATCATAACGCCATCTCATCCTTACAGTCCTTGTCATGCCTATCATTCCACTCCTTGAAAAACAACATCGTCCTTGATGCTTTGCAAAGGCAAATTTAGAGAAACACCTACGACAGCAAGTGCTTATGATACGATTCGCATTCTTGAGTTGTGATACGTGAAACATCGGATATATCCTAGAGCACTCCGACAACTTGACTCGGTAAGTGTTGAACTGATAGCCTAAAGGATGGTGAATGGCCTATGATAGCGAATATGAAGCTTGTTTCCTCCGCTCTACAACTAAGGACTGTTTGAGAAGTCGAAGCGTAATAAAAACTTGATTACCTACTTGAAATTGCTTCTCTCTTCGGCTCTTATTTGCTGCTTCATAATGATCTGACCCAACGTGAAGGTCTCCAATGATTTGATCCCCGTTCTTTTAATTGAGCGCCCACTTCATCTGATCCGATGGAGCCTTCAGAAAATGAGATCAATGGTGGTGGTGGCCACCTGCAAACAACCTCAAAAGGATTATATTTGTTGTCTGAGTGTGTGCTAGTATTATACAAATACTTTACCAAATGCATACAATCGAAGTATTTTTTAGGATGCTCACCGACAAAGCACCTAAGGTATGTTTCTAGGCACCTGTTCATAACTTCGGACTGTCCTATAGATGGTACGTGGTGCTCATATGCAGAGAAGTGCCCTAATGTCGGTGTAGCACTTTCTCGAAAGAGCTGAGAAAATAAGAATCCAATCTATAATGATCATCTTAGTGCGAGTACATAATCGGATGATTTTCTTAGTGAAGATATGAGCTACCTCTAATGCAGTATACGAATATTTAAGCATGATAAACGTGCGCATACTTAGAGAGCTCATCCCCACCACAAGGATCACATTTTTGTCTCCCGATAATGGAGCCGTATATATATAGTTTAGTTGATTTACTTGCTTGCTATTTACGACTAGATTTATCTATATTTATCTCTGCTAAAGCAATATATAAGTTAGTGCGACGAATTTAAAATTTTTTCTAAAATTAATTAGTAATAAAAATAATAAATATAAATTTTTATAAATATTATTTAAAATTTATTGATAAGTAATATTAAACTAAATAATTGGCTACTTATTAGAAAAATTGTAATCATAATTTGTAGTCACCAGTTCAAATACATGCCTGCTCTTTTGTGAGTTGATTGTCCATGTCGGTGAAAACACTAGAAGAATATTTTCTTTCAACATGAATTCATGCTAGTAAAGACTAGTCAAGTCATATCTAACTCATCATTCAAATGTACATGATTTTAAACTAAATGTAGTTTCATTTAAACATAAACTCAAGTATGCTTTGCTTTTTCCATACCTTCAATTCCATTAAAACACTTCATAATTTTCAATAAAATTTTTACAATATTTTATTAAAACTTAATTCATGCAAGTAAAGACTAGTCAATTCATATGTAACTCATTATTATTTATTTTTATTATTTTTATATATTTAAAATATTTTTTAATTTTGAAAAATCTTATTAATAAGTACTTCTTTAAATTGAACAGAAGTTTCTGACAAAATAAATTAAGTAAATTATGTAAATTTCAGGACAACTTTAATAAGATCTCATGTAACAACATAGCAACACCTTAAGAGCTATAGGCTTCATAGAACGTAGGTGCTAGACTAGGGTTGATTAGTTTCTGATTCAAAACATTGGAGACAAATTAAAAACATATAATTCATATATTAATGTTAACTACCAGGTCTAAACTAAAAGCAAACATATTTTAATTGGTAATGACAGTTTATTCTTTGAAGAAAGACCCATTCAAACTATATAAAAAGAAATATATGTTAATTAATTAAGCAAGAGTTGAGAAGTTGTTTGATTAATTGCTTCTTCTATTAGAAGCTAGCGCATGAAGTGCCGACATTTCAATTAAATTAAAGTCATCATGTTTTATAGAAAACCAGAAGGGTTTAAAATTTCATCAACAACTATGTTTAGCTATTTACATAATAGAACTTTTTAGAAGTGGTTATGAAATAAAGTTTTTTTAAATAGAAAATATTTTATTTTTTTTAAAAATAAATTTTTTTATTTTTAAAAAAATAATAAAAATATGTAATAAAAAAATTTAATTATTAAAATTTTCCTATACTTTTTAAATTTTTAAATTTTTTTTTAAATACTTATAAAATATATATTAAAAAATATAAAATTAAAAAATTAAAAAGCACTGTTAAGAAAATACAATTCCAAACAGGCTCTAATACACAAGAAAAAATTGCAACTTCTCTCAACTTCCATGAAATTTTATTTCAAGTTAGTCATTGTCTATTTGTCGGTGACAAGACTGAAGAAAGAATTCAACTAAGATTTTCTACGTATACATGTATATGCATGACAGCACGTTAACGTTTTTTGTTAATAGAACTAGTAGAAATGATACTCAATGACAAGTTCAGCTTGTTAAATTAACATGTAAGTAATGTGTAACTTCTCTACAGAATACATTTTTTATAATCTACAAATTAATTAATATAATGATTTCGTGTGATGTATTTCAGTATGGCTTCAATTCTCATCTCATGAAGAGAACAATTAGGTATAAACATATTCATATTTGAAACTTCATAAGACTTACTAGTGCAATTTCATACAAACTTATAACATATTCACCTAATACATGCATGATTTTTTCCTTATAAATACTCTTTGAGAACATATTCATCCTTCAACATTACTCTTCATTAAATCTACAAACACTTTGCTTTCCAATATTTTACGATTTTTGCGAATGGAAGGGAGCAACAACAACAGTAGTAGCGGTTCTTCTTCGCAACCAAATACGGGGACTCATTCCCGTTATGTGCCCGCGAGGGGAGGTGTTCTAAAGGGGATCCCAAAAGCCGTTGCAAATGCAGCTCGCAATACATTTGGTGCTGCTAAGGTATCGCCCGGAGGTTCATCTCATCAGGGCACAGGTGGAAATTAATTATAAAAATACCACTCGTCAAGGGCCTTAAGTTGGTTATGTTCGTATACGATTGCATCAATTTCGAATGGATTTTTATGCTATTTTTTCGGCCGCGACGAGTGGTTTATAATACGTATATACTTAAGTGAGTCTTGCTTGTTATGTGTATTGCATACATATTGAGTCATTGTTGTAATGTTTGGTTTCTTAGGATCATGCAGGTACTCTGGCATACATTCGTTGTAACATGTAGTGATTGTTAGTTTGCAATTACATGTAGAAAATTAAACTGTGAAGTGTTATGTTGTATGAAGATTTGGTTTGTCAAGTACAGTCAATAAAGTGGTTATTTGAATACTCTTGGAATCTTCAATTCAATTCCAATTATTTAATCGGTTTCTTATTTAAAAAGGAGTGTATGTTTATTGTATTTCATAAAACAAACTCTATTTTTATCTAAAATAAAAATAAAAATAAATAATATAATAAAATTTTATAACGTAAAATTTTTTTATATTTTCTAAATTTTTAAATAAATTTTATAAAATATTATGAAATATTTATTAAAAAATATGAAATAAAATAGATGAGTGAAAAGTAAACAACGGCGAAACAACTATGATTTGTTTCTTTACAAAAGTGAGAAACAAAGAAACACTTTGAAGAATATTTTCTTTCAAAATGAATTCATGCGATTAAGTAAAGACTAGTCAAATTCATATGTTGCTCATCATTCAAATGTACATGATTTTGAAATAGATGTAGTATATAATGATCAGGTTATAAATATTGTGACAAATTAAAATTTTTTTTAACAGTTAACAAGTGAGCGCGAGTTTTTATATTCAGGACATTAATAAGTAAAGTAAGACTAAATTTTATTAACACTTATCCTCCAACAAAGCGCTACATTATTTTTAAATAAAATGAACTGTCCGTTCTGAAATAAAATGAATTATTTATTCTGAAATAAGACTAACCATAAAAATTCTAAAAATGGTTGCCTTAACTAAACTGAAGCGGACTAGTTGTTTTGAAATAAATCTAATCATAAAAGTTCTAAACTAATATAGCCAGCTTGTTTTGAGATTGAACAAACTATGAAGTTCATGACTCAAAAAAATAATTAAGTGATCCTAGACCGGATTTGATACAATATAATAAATTTAGAATTTTTTGCATAATTAATTGACAATAAAATAAATGAGTCTAAATCTATATGTTCAGAAATTTTGATAATTAATATGGAATTAACTTTTTTAACGAGTACTTTAAATTTAGAGAAGTTTCAGAGAAATAAAATAAAATAAAATAATTACTTAGTTAAATAATGTAAAATTACAACAATTTAATAACTCTCGTGCAATAGCATAGCAACATCCTAAGAGCTATAGGCTTCGTAGGACCTAGGTGCTAGCCTCTACAGCTCATTGATTTCTAATTTAAACTTTGGAGACGATATTAAAACCTATAATTAAATTAATCTACAAGAAACTTAATTGAAAATTTGCTATAACATATTCTTGCTAACTCACTTTGTTTAATCTTGTTTTGCATTTTTTTAGTTGCCTCGTTAATGTTGACTACCACGTCTGCAACACATATCTTTTTATAAAATTTCGGACTTTTGAAAGTGATTTTAAAAAAATTTTTTTTAAAATAAAAAATATTTTTGTTTTTTCTAAAAATAAGTTTTTTTTATTAAAAAATAATAAAAAAAATAAAAAATCTTATTACGGAAATTTTTTTATAATTTCTAAATTTTTAAATAATTTTTTAATATTTATAAAAATATATTAAAAAATATAAAATAAAATATTAAAAAATTATTTTTGAAGAAAGTAATGCTAAACACTTCCAAAAGCATGAATGGAATGGTTAAGTGAATGTCTTGCATCTCCCATATTTGTTACACTATATAAATGCAGACATTAAATGATTGTTTACTTATACTTTAAACCTGATTCTATTTTTCATAATCTGATCCGATACATTATCCAGTTTATTTTGTTATTTTATATAATTTTTTAAATTATTATTAAAATAAAAATTAATATTGAATAGTTTTTAATATTAAAATTTATTTTTTTATTATTAAAAAATATTTTTAAATTAATATTGGATTTGATTAATGTTGATATATCAATATTAATAGTATTCAGATGGATGATTTAATAATATTGATATAATACTATTTGTAAAATCGAATCAAATTGACTGCATTCTATCACTATTCGCCAGACTAGACGGGCCAAATTTCGAACTAGTTCGTTTAGTCTGATCCATATTTATCTATATTTTTAGTTATTCTTAGTAGATTTAAATTATATCGTTCGGATTTGCAAATAAATCGTCTATATATACACGACTCGCTTCGATTCTGTTTGACCCGAAAGGGTTCCGGATCGACCTGGCGGTTCACCCGTCCGAGATTGTTAAAAATTAGAAAAAAAAATTAACCCACAGTCCCTAACCCGACCGCTAAGAACTAGCATTCATCGTGACTCCGGCAGTCTGGCTACGAACCAGCACTCACAGCCATCTTCACAGCTGCCCTTCCGAACCTCTGGTTAGCACAATCAAAGAACCATTCTTTGAATCAGCAACAACACCATTCCGTTCCTCGGCAGATAGATTTCTACAACCCAATAGAAGCACCTCGGTAGTGCTTCGCCGGTTTCGAGTGTGGTGCCTGAACAGATCCAGCAACAATGTGCAACAGAAGCAGCAACAGAATGTATCATGGGTTGAACTCAGGGACCCAAGTAACTCATAAAGTATGTGTTGTTGCTGTTGTTGGAGAAGGAGTTGAGTTTGAATTTGTTGCATTTGAGCATGTGAAAGATGAGTTCGGGGGGGTGTTTGGAAGTAATTTTAAAATAAAATTTTTTTAAAATAAAAAATATTTTTATTTTTTAAAAAATAATAAAAATATACAATAAAAAAATTTTATTATATAGAATTTTTTATATTTTTAAATTTTAAAATAAATTTTTTAAATATTTATAAAATATATATTAAAAAATAAAAAATTATTTTTCTAATAAGTTAAACCAAAACAGCCAATTAATCCGATTGAACTCGAACTCATAGGAGTTTGAGCAGGATTGTTATTGGTTCATGGGTACGGGAGAAAACATGTCTTTGAATTGTGTCCGGAGTGGGTTGATGTTGAAGTGAAGAAGAAGGCGAACCGAAAAGAGGGGAAGGAAATAAAGATAACCACGTTTAGAGTGTATTTTAAATGTTCGTAATTTTATTTTTTTTTGTCATATTTTAAATTTTAAATAATTTATATATTTTAATTATGTAAAAAATTTAGAAATTTATTTTTATAAATAAAATTCTAATTCAAACTTTTTTATTTACACAATTTTTAATATAATTATTTTTTTAATTTTTAACACACTTAAAATATTATTAAAATATAAATATTGAACTTTATTTCTATTTTATTTTTTAAGAAATTTAATTTTTACGTTTTACTTTAATTACGAGTATTTAAAATAGTCTCTAAAAAAAATAAAGAGATATTTTGGTTAAAGATTGCCTCTTTGATGTAAATAAGAACAAGACAAATGGAAAAGCTACTTGGAGGGTGTTGAAAAATGAACCCTCTTGTCTAACGAAGGAGCATATGGACAGTGAAGGGCGGCGCTAAATTGTTTTTTGGATAAAAAAATCAAACTTATTTTTTAAAAATATAAAATAATTTATATTCTCAAAAAATATAGCTGAACCTTTGCTCTTCATACATGTAGAAACATACGTGGGTGCGTTTGATTTAGCTTATAATAAAAGTAATTTTAATTTTTAATTTTATATTTTTTAATATATATATTTATAAATATTTAGAAATTTATTTAAAAATTTAGAAAATATAAAAAAATTCTACATAGTGAGATTTTTTTATTACATATTTTAATTATTTTTGAAAATAAAAAAATAAAACTCGTTTTTCAAAAAAATAAAAATATTTTTTATTTTTAAAATTTTTTTATTTTATAAGTACTTCTAAATGGCCTATAATGTTTATGTTGTATGAAAATTTTGTTTCTAAAGAATTTGTCAATAAAGTGGTTATTTTTTAATACTTTGGAATCTTGAATTTGATTCCAATTACTTTTATTGTCTTTTTTTCACAAGTGTGAGATATTAATTAATGTAATTAAGAAAAGGCTAGTCAATTCATATGTAACTCATCATTCAAAATGAGCATTGATTTTAAAATAAATGTGTAGTCAAATAAATGTTTACCATAGTCATGAAGGAGACCTTTTAATAGAAAGAAGTTTTATAATTCAAATAATTAAGTTTCGTAAAAATAAAATATAAAAAATAGAGTTTTCTAAAAAATAAGTTGAAAATAAAATTTAATATTTTTATTTTAATAGTTTTTTAAGTGAGTTAGAAATTAAAAGATAGAATTGTATTGAAAGATATGTAAATAAAAAATTAAAACTAAATTTCGGATGTGAAAATAAAGTTTTAAATTTTTTGTGCAAATGAAATATATAATTTGTTTGTAATTTTAAATATGACGGAAAAAAGTAAAATTACGGGCGTTTGAAACACGCTCTTAAAAAAAAACTTATTTTGGTGAAATATTTTTTGGTAAAATCTTTTAAATGAGATTAATTTTTTAATTAAAAGTTATATACATAATGAATTTATATCGTACAATTTACTAATATTTACTAAAAGTTTAAAAATAGTTTCTAAAGTACTGTAATTTTTTTTTAAAATAAAAAACTGAAAAACAAAGATAAAATAACGAGGCATAAGTAATGCGAAAACAGCTTCAAAACTCATGAAAAATTTGAACTTCTTTGAAGAAAATGTTGAGAAGTTATTTGATTGCTTCTACTAGTAGACCAAATAGTGCCGACATTTCAATTAAATGTCATCAATGTTTATATAAAAAGGGAAGTGGTTTCCTCGACATTATTGTTCATTAATATATGCAATGTTTTAATGTTGAACATTTCGACTTTAAAAAAAAGTGATGCTCGATATTTTAGAATAATATTTTAAATTTTTTTTAAATATAAATAAATTTTGTGTTTTTGTATAATAATTATACGTATGAATTTATTTTTCAAAAAAAAAATTCCAACTATTCCAAAACTTGAAATTCAACTCGAGCCATAATGAAGGTTGAAATCTAAAATTATAGTGGCGTTTGAAATTTCTTATGAAATACAATTTTTTTTAAAAAAATAATAAAAATATACAATAAAAGGATCTCATTACGTAAAATTTTTTTACACTTTCTAATTTTTTAAATAAAATTTTAAAATATTTATAAAATTTATATTAAAAAATATGAAATAAAAAGTTTTAAAAAAATGTTAGAGAAATGCTTAGCCATATTGTAAGATATAGTCATTGCAGACAATAAAAAAACAGCCAAATAATAGTTTAAGGACACGATTTTGCGAAATGTAATTGTAAGGACTCGAATTTTGCAAAATTCTAAACTTTTGGTCCTTTCTTTCCCTTGACCTGATGAATATTTGTTGTTGTGGGTCCCATCTTCGCGCGCCGGAGCTCCTTATAAAACTCCCAAAACAACAACAAAACCCACGCACACTTTAAATAAAAATCTTAACTTTTCGTTTAATATTCCGCTTAATTCTTTCAATATCGGTTCCTTTTCGATTGTTAGATTGTTGCTTGTCGCCGTTGTTGTTCGTTCATGGACTTGGAGTTGGGGAGATTGGGAATCAATCAACATTGCCATTACCCAGATGAAGAAAACAAACATGTGAGCGAGCGATCTGTTTTTGTTTTTGTTTTATTTTTTAATAAAATTTCTTCAAGATCTGAGATTTTACCCTGTTTTTTTTAATTTTGATTTTTACTCTCAGTGTTGGAATTATTTCTCAGAGTCGATTTTTTTTTCTTTTTTTCTTGGTGTTGATTTCAATGGTTTTAGATAAATTGAGCAATGTATTCATTTCGCGTGCAGGATTTTTTTTGTTTCTTTTATTTCGTTCTTTTGATTTTTTGTGTAACTCTGTTTTGATTTTGATTTTGCTTTGTCTTGAGTGGTAGTAGTTAATTTTTCTGTGGTAACTTGGTTTTTTGTTATAGGTTCTTGTTTTTCCACACTGTCTTGCTTCATGAAATTGTAATCTAAGAAAGGCAACTTTTCTTTTTCCTCTATGAAATTTTACTTTGTGTTGGTTTCGTGTTGTTTTCTCTAACGCATGTTTTTGGTAGGGAACAATCCCTTTCACTGCTTCACAGTCTCTGTATGTTGGTCAAATTCATTCATTGATTTCATTAAATGCAACCGAACTTGCATTGCGGATGCTAGGATTGTTTGAAAGCTTCGTCACAGTTGTCCTCACAAAAGAAAATAGTGGATTAAATGTGATTTCAGTATCATAGATAATGTGCAATCCCTTTCAATTCTAGTGACTGTTTCAGAAAGCAACAATGAGATAGCAACTACAAATGTGTCAAGAGTACTTTGTTGGCAATGATCTTTTGATTTAGCGATATGTGATTCATTAGCTAAAACCTTTGGGTTATTTTGTTAGTTTAAATTCCATTTTTTTATATGAATAAGCGTTCAGTATTGCCACTAATTAACTAGTGGAAGTAGGAGTCTCTTTCTCCTCGTTCCTTTTCTGAATAACACACCAAGTTTAGGATTTTTTTGGAGTCTGTGAAACATGTGTGGCCATTTATTCAATTTTCAGAAGGATAGCTGGTGGAGAGATATTGTTCTTGCTTACAAGACATTGGGAGTAGTTTTTGGTGGACTTGTCACATCCCCACTATATGTTTATCCCTCCATGAATTTGGTTTCACCAACCGAAGAGGACTACTTGGGAATCTATAGTATCATGTTTTGGACTCTGACACTAATTGGGGTTGTCAAATATGTCTGCATTGCTCTCAGTGCTGATGATCATGGTGAAGGTATTTGTCTCAACTTTTTTGCTTTCTACAGTATAAGGATATTGTTTGCATTTGGGGAACTTCATAATATGTAGATGTGTGCTAACAACCTTGATCATTTTGGGTCATCTCAGTTCCTGAACATTCTTGGTAGGTTTGCTAAGGAATTGCCTCCTTGAATGATTTCTAGGGAGTACTGGTGTAATCCTCAGAAAAAGGGATCATCTCAGTTGTGACCAGAATTCGCATCAAATCATCTTGGAATTTTGTTTTTCTATCTTATTATTTTGAGTTAAGCTTAATTTTTGCAATACGCACAAGCCCGGAAGTCTGCAACATTTGTTAGGTTTTACTTTTTGTAATATACAGGACAATGCAGTTTTTTCGTCGGTAAGAGAAAAAGAGGATAATGTATTAGAATGCACCTGAAGTTTGCTCCGTATATTTTCAACCTTTGAACTCTATTTCACCATGTCAAGTTTTTTTATTAAAGGTTAAATGTTTTGTCTATTTATTTCAATTGCACTTTCTCCTATTCTTCAGAGGTGAGAACATGGAGTTTTAGTTTTTCTTGAAATGACAAAATTGCAGGTGGAACCTTTGCGTTGTACTCTCTACTCTGTAGACATGTTAATATTGGTATTCTTCCATCAAGGAATAGTAATTTAAGGACAAATGTGGCAATAACCAACGATAGCATAGGCGTCACAACAAATAGTAGGGTGGGGAAGTTCTTTGAGAGTAGCATGAATTCAAGAAGGATCCTCCTATTTATTGCAATGCTAGGGATGTGCATGCTTATTGGAGATGGCATTCTAACACCAGCTATCTCAGGTGAGATATCATAAGGAACCAATTACATGTTAGTCGATAATAACAGTTTTGATTATGGATTCTCATGGAAATCTAGTTTGTTCCTTTCAGTAATGTCAGCAATGGATGGTCTGAGGGCACCATTCCCTTCCTTTAAGAAATGTATGTATGTAGTTGATAACTCATCTTTCTTTTGCCGGAGACGGTCATGAAAAGTTCATCAACTAACATGAGTTATTATAATTGTCCAGCTGCTGTTGGAGCAGTATCTGCCATGATTCTGACTTGTTTGTTCCTTCTGCAAAAATATGGGACTTCAAGAGTTAGCTTTCTCTTTTCCCCTATAATGGCTTTGTGGACTTTCACTACACCAATTATAGGTATATATAGTTTAGTACATTACTATCCAGCAATCTTCAAAGCCATATCGCCACATTATATAGTTCATTTCTTTTTAAGAAATGGGAAGAAAGGTTGGCTTTTGCTTGGTGGTACTGTTCTATGCATTACAGGTTTGTTTTGTCAAACTTTGTAAAATTTTTGTTTCCCTAATGCTTTTTTTCATGTTAAACTTGTAACTTTACTTCATTGCAGGTGCTGAAGCAATGTTTGCGGATCTTGGTCATTTCAATAAAAGATCAATTCAGGTATTTCTGATATCGTAATGTTGCACATTATTACATGATCGGGTGGTTTTTTGCTAGTACGTACAGTTAGGGCAGGAGGTCAATATGGTGAATCATCTTCTACTGTGAAAGGCTAACATTCGGTCACTTCAGCTTGCAAGTATTGCTGTTTGATTACGATATTTGGTTTTGTCAAATCAAGGCTATGGTACTAAAGTTTCTTCTGAAATCATGATATTGTCTACTAAGACTATGAAAAAACAAGTAGTTAATAGTAAAATCTGCATATTCATATATCTGTTAGCTGTTTCCATCAATAAAGTAACACAGAAATGCTCTTCATTGAAACCTACTGTTACTATTTTGGTGTATGCAGTTGATACTTGATTCATCTAATGTTTTCTTGCCAATGGATCTATATAAGTCAATTTGATGCACATTCTAAATATCTTCTAACTACTTTCAAGCACACTATTCTCGATTAGCATAGATTTTGGCCTGACATATGGATTCAGCTTTGTTAGTGGCGGAATTAACTGTTGAATTTCACAGATAGCATTCCTTTGCACAATCTATCCTTCGCTTGTCTTAACATATGCGGGGCAAACTGCTTACCTCATAAGGAACCCCAATGATCACAGTGATGGATTCTACAAATTTGTGCCACGTCCAGTCTACTGGCCCATGTTTGCCATTGCCACATTAGCAGCGATTGTTGCTAGCCAATCTTTAATATCTGCAACCTTCTCTGTCATCAAACAATCTGTTGTTCTTGATTACTTCCCACGGGTAAAAGTCGTTCATACATCTAACCACAAAGAAGGCGAAGTCTATTCTCCAGAAACCAATTATATTCTCATGATCCTCTGTGTTTCAGTCATCCTTGTTTTTGGTGATGGAAACAGCATCGGCAATGCATTTGGTATGATAAACTCCCCTCTCATACATATGTTCGTCTACTCTGTACGGCACATTACTTGATCTATTGTTGTCGTTTATGTTCCCATTCTACAGGTGTGGTGGTTATACTTGTTATGCTCATTACAACAATACTGTTGACGCTAGTCATGATCATAGTGTGGCGAACTCATTTCTTGCTCGTGGCATTAAATTTCTTGACATTTTCCATTCTTGAAGGGGTTTATGTGAGTGCAGTCTTAACCAAGATCACAGAAGGTGGATGGCTCCCTTTCGCCATTTCAATCGTCCTTGCTTTCATAATGTTTGGTTGGTACTACGGACGTCAGAAGAAGTTGGAGTACGAGATGACGAACAAAATCACCCTAGAGTGTCTCCATGGTCTCTTGTCAAGACCTGATGTTCAGAGGGTTCCAGGGTTGTGTTTCTTTTACAGCAACATACAGGATGGGCTAACTCCAATACTAGGTCATTACATACAAAACATGAGATCTCTGCACAAGGTAACGATCTTCACCACGTTGAGGTATTTGTTGGTTGCCAAAGTTGATCCAAGTGAAAGATATATCATAAGCAAACTTGGCCTTGATGGAATATACAGCTGCATTATTCAGTACGGTTATGCGGATTCTCTTAAAGTTGAGGGAGATGAGCTTGTGAGTGAAGTAACTCAAAGTCTGTGGGCATATATTGAGACTAACTCAAATGGACTATCTGCAACTTCTGTTGATGATGAAATTACTCAGTTGATGGAGGCTAAGGCTGATGGTGTAGTACATGTCCGCGGTAAGACAAGGTTTCATATTAACCTGGAAACAAGCTGGTTCGATAAGGTTCTGTTAGGGTTCTATGAGTTTCTGCACAGCAACTGTAGGTCTGCATTACCTGCTATGGGAATTCCATTGCAACAAAGGATGGAGATCGGCATGTTGTATAAAGCCTAAGTTTTAAGTCTTAAACCTTTTTTTTTTTCGGCTTCTCTTCAAAAATTAGTTATCAAGATTATTAATATCTAGCAAGTTCCGTTTAAATTTTGTGCATTTTCTTTGCATGGATTTACATACAGGAGAATGTTGTCTTAACTATGAGCTTCTAGTGTATATACTCTTGAAAAAAGTAAAACAAAACAAAACGAAACAGGTGACGAATGTTAGAAGTTCAAGGCTTTTTATATCATTTGATAGATGTCAAGAGTGAACAAGAGGAAAATATGTTTACATTCAGTACTCCAACAATTTACATAACTTAAGCTGTTGTGTGCACAACAAGTCATAGAATGTTCACCAGTGATTGAAATTGAAAAAGAATGGATTTCAAATTCAAAAATGTCTAAAAAAGAATTTATCTGGAAGCTCCAGTGTTAAACCAGGGAGCTAACAATTGAATAAATTACACTCATGGCCAATGAAAATTGTTGATAATTAATCACATTTGACCAACATAGCTCCGAAAATGTTGCACTGCAGCATCTAACAAGCACCTGAAGTTTACAGGTCCAGGGACAATCTCCAGAATCATCTGAGAGGTACAAAGGTAAGTCTTCCTATTTGGCGATTGAAATCTGCGAGTCCATCCTTAGTGACACACGGGGAAGTGACACCAGGATTTATCACCAAACAGCAAGGTCCAATCAAATGTTTCATTGTGAATGTGAAGTTAGTAGAGTATCCAAAGTCAGAGAATCTCACTGATTTAGTAGGGCCTTTCTACTTATGTTGATCACTAGAAGTAGCAGATTTTGAGGTACTGAAGATGCCATACGTTTTTGTTGCTGAAGCAGAATCATTAGACATGCCTGGTGTAGTGTCTCTCTGCTTTTCCTTGCGAGGATTAGTTGTAGTGAAAGTACCGTATGTTCCTGATGCACCTTCTGAATTATGCATCGGAGGAGCGTTGCCTTGTGTTCTATGATCAGCAGAGACAGTTTTGGGACTGCTGAAAATTCCAAAATTCGATATTTGGGAATTTGTGCTGCTCTGCTTACCTGTATCAGTAAGCCCACCAGCGTCAGTAGTCTTCAAAGCAATACAATTTCCAAACCTTGGCGTTGAGGAAGAAGGGTAGAGAGGTTTACTTTCAGCTCCAGACATGCTTTTCTGACCACCGGAATCAGCAGCGTTCTTACTAGAAATGAAATTCCCAAACCTCGGTGTTGGTGAGGGAGGCTTAGTGGGATTGCTGTCAGCTGTTTCTCCTATGTTTCTTTGATCACCAGAGCTAGGAGTTTGAGAAGCATTAAACATACCGCTGTTTGACGATCGTGAATTAGAAACATTGTTATGGGGCACTCTCGGTCTTGAATCTGACTGTGGTTGCCATCCTCTTGCATCCCTGTAAGGCTGCTGTGGCATCCCCCCTTGGTTTGGTGCTACTTTTGGTTTACTATATCGACTGACTTCTGAAGGTGAAGTTTCAGGCTGTGATGAAACAAGACCGGAATCTGTCCGTCTCCCACTTTGTGTTTCCAGTACTTGCCTTCCTCCCATTCTGCCAGTTCCCATGTCAAAAGAGTTTGGCTGACTACTAACATGTCCAACTGAAGGCTTTTGCGTCAACAACTTATTGAAGTCAAGCTTTTCTTTATCACTGGAACGTCTTGGATGTCCATCAGTATTAAGATGATAGATTTCTTTGAATCCTTCCGCCTTAAATTTGTCCTGCCTACAACCTCCATCAGATGCAGTAGACTCTGACAATGCAGAGAGGACTCCACCCTCGCTATCGGAACCTGACTCAACAGCCTCCCATTCTCCTGCCCTTCCAAAATCCACCTTTGCGCTGCTGGAAGTTTCTCCTTCAGTTATAATAGAATTTTGACCCCCCATTTTCAGTCCAAAATCTTGCCAACTTTCTTCCCTGACTTCTTTGATGTAAATTTGATGTGCCTCACTATCACATATGCCTTGCCAGTGTCTACATGTGGGCCACTTTCCACAACAGATCACCTTCTATCTATTTCATGCACATGACAGGCAAGCTAAGCATCATCCCTATAAATGCATGTACGAATTGCTAACATTGACTACAAGCAAGAGAGAAGTAGAGATTACCAGTTCCATAAGACATGAGAGAAGCCCCCCTAAGTCTTCACCTTCTTTTCCAGCAGTCATAGCTGTACACTGTTTCCAAAAAGTAATTAGCAGCCAACTATGTACAAACTTCAAAAGACGATGTACGTTTTCATTGTTTTTTCTGCAAGTCACAGATGTAGTTTGACGTATTCATGACAAAATTGAATCTTTGCATATATAGTAACAAACAGGCTGCTTTAAACAAAACTAAAAGAAATGCCTGTGAGTAGAGAATCAAATGCATGAGAACCAAAGACAACATTTACTAGCTAGAACATCTAAGTGAAGGCCAACTAGACCTAAATCGCAATAAAAGACGCAGCATAATGTAATTGCTTAGTACGTCTAAGAATGCAACAATCCAGTACCTTCACCCTGTAGCCACGTTCCATCAGTCTCATAACAGCATCTGCTTTGATTTTAAGATCTTTTAGTTCCTGGAAGCATGACAGGCAATTAAATTTATCAATCAGCACATATTCAAGGAAAAAATTATTACCAATTTCTGAATTATAGATAGGCTCAGACAATTTGGAAAAAGCATTTGCTATTTCTCGGGAGAACCAAAGTTGCCTGTCCAGTGGAAGTATTGTACAAGCCCCATGTCAGAAAATTCAAGAAAACATCGATTCAACTTAGATACTTTGAAAGTTACAAAGAACTCACAGTTTTAGCTTTGAAACGAACTTCTTTGTTCTCCCCACTGCGTAAGCTAACTGCAGACTAAATAACTAAATAAAGGTTAGGAATACTTATTAGATTATGCGGAACACTGGAAGGAACATGGTGTCACTAAAGAGCTAAACTATATATACAAGCAGGAGAAATTTTACTGCTAATAACCTAGAACTCCACATCCGAACAGAGCCTCTCATCAAAATAAAAATAATGAATGGGGACATTGCAAAAAGGAAAATATACAAAAACTAAGCACGCATTTGTTTTAACTAAATAGTAAGTACATGTTAGGCAAGACTACTTAAGCCAGAACAACGAGGAAAACCTAGAAACTTGACACTTAGTTAAATAGCACTTTAAATTATAGCCATCGAATTACTTGCAAAATTTTCCAAATAAATAAGTATACCATATGCAGTTGGAGACTTGCAACCAAGTGCGTTCATGCATCCAAGCAAATCCTTTCACAAAATTAAACAAGAGATTAACTAGCCTCGATAGAGAGCAAATGGGAATTTCAGCTCTTTTACTTGTGACAATGACTTGTATGAGTTGCTTGTTGTATCAGCCAGTAATAAGTAGTACATCTTATGCTCATCAGAGCGACATAGGAACTTCTGGATAGAAAATGAGAGATGTGAATGGAGAGGCGCAAGCATATAATGGCTTTAGATTCTTAGGCACAAGAAGAGAGATTATAACCCCAAAGTTTCAATAGGTTTGCCATGGGTTGATGATAATGCAGTCTATGAGTCTAAGGCAATACCAATTTTCAATACTCAAATTTCTACCAAGAAAGATAAGCAAATGCTAGAAAAAATAAAGAAAATACCTTGTTCTTCATAAGTTCCTTTTCTTTTACTTCTTGCTTAAACTTCTCCCTGTGGAAGTCCATGATTTTGCAGACAGGTGGATCTGCATTTCTTTGAACCTATCAAATGCAAAACTTTACAACTAGGTACACAAAAAGGATATGAAAGAAAGACCGAGAACAAACAACTAGAGAAAAAAAAAAAAAAAAAACTTGACACTAAATATTGTACATTATTAATAGCCTGTGAATCAACATAATACCGTATACATGAAATTCTAACGAAATATGAAAGGGGTAAATTGCAATCTTGGATAGTGCAAGTTTGGTCCACAGTACAGAAACACACTCCTAAACCAATGCACCTGTAAAGTCTATTTGAGCATACAGACAGATATAAGACTTACCTTTTTCAATATCAATTAGAGGTTAGAAGTTTGTCTAAGAGGTCACCACAACATGGACATACTCCACCAATTTCATTGAAACCGATTTGCTCTAGTTGCATGTTATTGAAATGTCAATATTCCAACATTTTCATGCAAAAGCTCTTTATGCTATCTTCATTTTTATGTTCTTTTTTAATACCTTATATACAACTAGCTTTTCACCGGTAATATATAATTACCTGAAGATCTATGCATATTGCTTAAAAAAAACCTACCTCAACTAAATCAAGTTCAAGCCTCCTGGCACGATGAAGTGCGTCCTGCCTTGATACAACAAAATGCCCTGCATGATAAGTTACTCTTCTTCAACCATCACACCATCATGGTCCAACTTATGTCTGAAGTTACATACTTTTAGACATCCTTGCAACAGTATCCACAACTAACAAAAGCTATCTTGGCACATATTGCATATTAATTTACACAGAAACAAACCAAAATTTCCTCTTAGGTAATAACCACTTGTGAAACAAGACTTGCAAACTACAGTGCATTGCTCTAACTTACATCCATCAAACTTGCAAACTTTCACGGCATCCTGCAACAATATCTATAACACTGTTTTGGCACATAATGCAAACTCATTTTTACAGAAAGCAAACGAGATCGCAATCTACATGTGATACCCAGTTCTAAAACAAAACTTGTGAACTAAGGAGCATTGCTAATCCATTCAAAATTGTGAATATTCCATAAAAAAAAGCTAGAGTGCATGCATTTTCAATAAAGATCACTTTTTGCAAGCTCCTGTTGAAAATTTTAAGCTAATCCAAGAATTAGAAAGTGCATAGTGGTATGCTACTCCATTCGAAAATTTAGTAAATTCCACAACAAAAGCTGAAAATCTTATCTTTAAGAAAATTGACATCTTTCTAACTGATTTTGAAATTCTTGAAGCTAATAACTTAACTATATCACCAAACCTTCATCAGTAACAATCCGAACAAACGGCGCCGTGATCGCTTCATTGATTCTAGGACCAGTGTGATCCTCTGCAGCAAGCTTCGGCTTAACCTTGAAACAAAAACATGTAAGGAACTTGAACAAACAAATCAATCCAATTCGATTCAACAACTAAAAAAACAGCAATCTTTTCTTCTCCTAACCTGAACGGGAGCAGCATAGAATCGTAAGCTGACGTGGCGAATAAGAAGAAACCCACAATCGCCGGTAGCGAGTGGGAGTACCTGGCGGCGGGAGAAGGCGGCGCCGGCGAGATGCAATCGGTGCCACAGCGCCATGGGAAAATTTTGACAAGGCCCAAAAGCAAATGTTAGAAGTAGTAAGACATTGTCCCTATTTCTTATTGGGCTATAGACCCAAACTAAAAGCCCAACACAATATGTACATCAACCGTAGCCCACTATTGATACTTCGTTTTGGTTTTTCATAATATTACTTACCCGTAAGTGACTTCAGAAATTTTTAGTTATTTTTCATAAATTTACTTCCACAATTATATATGCAAATATAATTGCAAATATATGCAACTCAGTTCAAGATTTATACTGAATTTGATTTTTAAAGATGATCACGTAACTAAGTTACCTAATTGGATTAGAAACATTTTTCACTAGACTAATAATTAGGTAGGTTTATAATGCTATTAATACACTGGTGGAGCAATTTTGGCTTCGGTAGCAATTGTCACTGATATTTATGCAAAATTGGAAAAAAATGTTTAAGCATCTAGTTAGCTCTCTTGCATTTTAATCTTGACAAACTTGAAGGAATAGGATATAGGCACTTATGGGCACTCAATGCGCTCCCTTAATTCAGCCGTTAGATCGCTTGATTAGAAGGGCACGAATTATTCTCTATTTTTTTACATGAAAAATGGAGAATTTGTTCTTTACGCTTCAATCGCTTGATTAGATCATAATTGTTTGATTAATAATTGGATTGTTAGATTAAAATTTGAATCACCAATATTTATATTAGGATGAAAAAATTATTAATTTTTTTATCTCAAATAAGTGATCTTTTGAAAAATATCTTGATAATGTCTTCTTTTGAATTTAAATAAATATTTATTTACATGAAAAATTAGTTGAACGTGTTCTTTTATTTCACTAGGTAATTTCTTCTTAAAATGGACCAAAAAAGTATATATAGGGATTATATGGTGAGATGCATATAGTTATTTGCCTCCAAATTATGATAGATGAACTGGTAGCTAAAAATTTGAGAATAATGCTCTAGTAAAAAATGGATTAACTAGCTAGATTAGATCAAAATTAGTAATAAAGATGCTAAAAATAGTGCTCGAATAAAAAATAAACTAGCTAATCTGATACGTAGGCTAGCACGATTTTATATAAATGAAATCGAGCCTTATTATTTTTATTATTCCAATTTAGGTGTGCATTGAAAACTGTATATATTTTTTTAAAATTAAGCCCAAAAACAAATAAGAAAAAATAACTAAAAGAAATTTATTAACACATCAATTGTTATTGTATGCTCTTTCCCAACAAGCATCTTCAGTGCTTTTTTTGCTAAAGAGAAAAAGAATGGAGTGGACCATTTTAAAATTTAAATACATGAAATCTTCTTGTGCATCTCCTTCTCTTTAAACATTTTGAATCTTTTGTTTGAGATAAAAAAGTTTTTGTCAGCTTGGATTCTTCCATAATCCTCATCCCTTTTTGTCTCTGCTCTCTCATGAGTAAATTCGCTCACCATCTCTTTAGATAATGTTTGAAAGTATCTATAAAATAAAAAAATTTTAAATAAAAAATATTTTAAGAATTTTTAATAAATAATTTTTATTTTTAATTTAAAAGTAAAAATAAAAAATAATCAAATCTACAACGTATAATTTTTTTATTATTTCTAAAATTTATTTCAAAAATTATATAAAAAATTATATAAAATTTATTAAAAAATATAAACTTGAAAAGTAATTCCAAATATCATCTTATGCTTAAAAAGAATTAATCTGGACTTTTAGGAGGCATTTGGAAATATTTATAAAATATTATTTTTTTAAAATAAAAAATATTTTTATTTTTTTTAGAAGCGAGCTTTATTTTTAAAAAATAAAAAAAATATGTAATAAAAAGATCTTATTATGTAAAAAATTTCTACACTTTCTAAATTTTTAAATAAAATTTTTAGATACTATAAAATATATATTGAAAAATATAAAATTAAAAAATTAATTTTTTGGTAAGCTAAATCAAACAGCCCCTCAAGCGATAAAATAGTCAAAAATATGAAAATACCTAGAAAAAAAGAGTATATATATTTTTTGCCATATTTATTACTGAATCGATCTAAATAATTATTTCTATCACAGTGAGATAAAGTTTAATTAGCATTAAAAAGGGTTAAAGGTGGTAATTATATATTCTTTCACCTTTATATCTACCTATGTTCATGTTATATTCTCTAACTTTTTACTGTAGTTAAGTAATTGACAATGATTGTCATACATATAAAACTTAATTTTCAAGCCACCTTGAAGGTTAAAATCTACACTAGAGCTTATTTATTTATTTATCAAAAAATAATTTTTAAATATTTACTAACAAATAATAAGCCCTCAGTAATTCATGATTATTTTTACTTGAAAAATTCTACCAAATATATATATATTGAAGTCTGAAACTATAGACCATTCAAATTATTGAAGTAATTTTGAAAAAATGAAGTAAATAAATTCAAGAAATGTGCAGTTGTCCTTTAAACAGCAACCTCAAGGCACTAGTGTTTGAAAATAAGTAAACGAGTGTTTGAAATATTTATAACAATCACTTTTTAAAAATAAAAAATATTTTTATTTTATTTAAAAAAAGATTATTTTTAAAAAAATTAATACTAAATAATAATAATAATAATAATATTTTATACATAATTTTTACAGATTTCCACGAGATAATTTTAACATATTTAAGAATAAGGCCGTTATAGTTATTTTCTATTGTTATAAATAAAAGTGACTTGACTTTGCTAAATTAACATATGTAGGGACTGAATACTGCTATATCTGCTATAGAAAAGATTGTTTCCATTTTTATTCACGGACACGGTAGAAAGCAGACTTGACTCCACCGGCGGTGGTCTCTTCATCTTCTACTCTACTACTAGTACTACTGTCTATAAATAAGCACAAAACTGAGCGAGAGGTTTTCTGGAGAGAGAAATATTTTAGAGAGAAATGGCGGAGCAGTTAACAGAAGAACAGATCGCGGAGTTCAAGGAAGCATTCAGCCTCTTCGACAAAGACGGCGATGGTTAGTTAGATTCGTTCACTTGTTTCTCTATATGTTGTTGTTGTTGGTTGATGCTTTAATTTTGATTTTTTGAGTTTGATTTGAGTTGAAACTGATCAGTGTTTGCACTGAAGGATTCCGTGGAGACTTTTTTCTAAAATCTATGACTCCTTCTATTTCTGTGTTGTTGCTGTGAGATGATTTGATTTTGGTTTTTTTTGGGAGTTTGATTGGTTTGAAATCGACCAGTAGGTAGTGATGAAGGATTCTGTAGAGATTTCTTTAAACTAGATTTACTACAGAAATGATCTAGAACTATCAGGGATGTGTCACACTCTCTCGCTAGATTTTGAAGTATTTGGGAGTTCGATTCATATCGGAGCCAGTATTCAAGGATTCTGTGGAGCTTTTTTTTTAATTATTCTTTGCTAGATTAGTAGGGAAATGATCTAGAAGAAGCAGCAGTGTCTCTATGTGTTTAGGTTGATTGATGTTGTAATTTTGACGTTCTTTTTTAAGTTCGATTTGATTGTTTTCCTTTTTTCTTGAGTTAGAAGGACTCTCTGGAGATTTTGTTTTCTTCACTTTGTAGGGAAGTGATTTAGAAGGATTAATGAAGCTTCGCTTCGATTTCGAAGATTTTCGGAGTTTGAATCAGCTCCTGCAATGAAGCAGGCAGGCTGGTGTTTGAATGTCCAATTTCCTTTTTTTCTTTATAGGGAATGATCGAGCGGGTTTACTCAAGCAAGAACTCTAGTGCTATCTCTATTGGTGCTTTTGTTCTGGATATTTGAAGCTTGACTTTCGGATTAGGTGGGAGTTTCTTCTTTCTTCCAAATTAGTAGAGAAGTAATCTAGAACAACTAAACAATGTGTCATGGTTTTCTTCTTTGTGTATGTCTCTCTATAGGGTTTTGATCTCTGTTGTGTGACTGTTGAGAATGGTAGGTGGCTTTCCAGTTTCAGTTTGCAAATCTGTTCTGTTCTATTTTAGCGTGGAGGGACCACGGTCGTAGGCTTCATTTTAACTGGTTCGGCGTTGATTTGGATGTTTCATTTGAAGCATAATAATATTTTTAGCTAAAACTCAGAAAATGGTGGTGTGAAGGATCCATAAAGTTGACCCGTCAAGTGGGGTGAGGCTCAGCCGTTGTTGTTTTATACTTAGGTAACTTAGACTGCCACCTTCATCTTTTAGGGTTCATTATTAGATGGGGACCATCTTGAGTTCTCTGGGTTTAGGTGAAGTTTCTAGTTAAGTTCTTCTTGAAGTTTTGTTAACAATTTCAGTGAAGTCTCAAGTTCAGTTTTTCTTTCCATTCTAACTTGGAAGCTTAAGATCAACCTCAATTCATCTTACGTGGATGGTTGTTGGTTTGCAGTCAGATCGATTGAGTTGATTGGACTAGATGTTAAACATCCATAACAAAAAATGATTGGACCAGATGTTAAATAAAAAAGCCCAAGTACATGTAGCTTTTACCTTTTTTCCTATTTTAGGGAGATCCCAGAAATTTTGCTTATCGTATTTTATGGCTTCAGGAAATGTCATGACTAAATTCTCATGTTTCAGCTCTTTTTGAAGCTTGTTGTTCTGGTTTTGTTGTGCTTGTGTGATCAAGATCCTTGATTTGCAGACAAGCATTTATGCATCAATCCTATAATCTTCTCTGACCTCGAGTGCTCTATGTCATCTGAGCTTGTAGCTAGCAACTTTTTGTTTGCGTAGAAGTCATCTAAGAGTGCTATGTATTTATAACTGAATACCAACTTTGTAGAAACATTTCTAGAGTACTAAAGCATTCTCTAGTTCTATGACAATAATGGGAGCTACTAGGAAAGTCTAACTACTCAGGATAACAGTTTAGAAAACATAAGAAGAGACACGATAATGCCCTTAGCCATAAGAAGTTATATGATGGATAATCTGTTCATACCTTTTTCACCCTTTTGTTTCATTCTCTATTTGCTCTTAGATAGCACTGGCAGCTTTAACATCTGCTTTGTAAAATGGAACATGCGTAATTTCTATCCAACTAATTGCAATTATGTTGGTGGCAAGATTTTTTAGTGTATGGGTGCATTAGCTTTTTTCTTTGTCAATTTGGAGTGTAGAGTATGCTAGAACTGTTACCAGTCTAGCAATTACTATATTACCTAGAAGCAAGAAACATTCATTATGTTTTTTAAAGCATATTCAAGGCATAAATGCATTTACATCTGTTGTTTGGATATGGTGTAAGGTTTTGAGCTCTTAGTAGTTTGTTTTAGTATTAATCACGTGGTAGATCAGTTGAAAGGTGTTCCACTCATGTCACTAAAATGAGCCCATAGGAATTCAGGAAAGCAACAACGCCATTCGTAGCTTTTGCTATTTGCAGTCAGCTGCATAAGAATCTAGGAAGTTTGTAATTGAGAAAGGACTTCATTTTGTTTTCTGTAATGTTGGCATTGGAACATTTGTTATGGCAGTGTTTTAGGTCCAGATCCTCTCCATTATACAAAAGTAATGGGCACCTCCATCACCTTTCTAATGGATGTGATGCTCATTCTTGCTAATGAGAGAGCATACAGCCGTTGAAAAATGTATGAGATGTTCATTACTTTTGTGTAATAGAGACTTTCCAAACAAGTAGTCTCTGAGTGTGAAACCAATCTACACTGTTCACTAGACCCTAAGTTTAGTAGACTTTGCATAAGCCAATAATAAAAAACTTCCCAAAGGAAATTTGGTTAGTGTCTCCATTTTCGTTGTTTGTTCTAGACTGTCCTTTAATAACTGAGGCTCAGTTTAAGCATATGGGGCTCAGTTTCAGAATGCTTAGAAACATCTTCAATTAAATTGAGCTCAAGTGAGGAATGTCACAGAGATAAACAAGTGTTTTTTTTTCCAGCTAAAACTTGTACAAGCATTTTGTTTATGCTATTGAGCAACATATGTCCAGATTGATAAGCCTAGAAAGATTCTGCAATTAAGAATAAAGATGCACGCATAGTCTAATAGTTGTGAGCTGACAACATGAACATCTTAGAAAAGTTGGTCTGTCGGTATCATGTTCAATTTGAATCATGTTTTGACTCTGTGATTACCTACAAGCTGCACTTTTCCACATTAACACATATTACAAAGTTCAAGCTGCTTCTGCAAAGGTTTAAGTAAATAATGTTATGGACATCTAATCCTCAAGTGATTCCATCATCAATTTAGTTATTATTTTATTGAGACTGCTGCTTTTATCTCATATATTTTATTATGTTGGTGAAGGCTGCATTACTACCAAAGAGCTGGGTACTGTTATGCGATCCTTAGGGCAAAATCCAACTGAAGCTGAACTCAGGGACATGATTAATGAGGTTGATGCTGACCAGAACGGGACGATTGATTTTCCTGAGTTCCTGAATTTGATGGCACGCAAGATGAAAGTGAGTTTGGTTACTGGCAAAAATGAGTTATACTTTTGCCAAAAAGAGTTGTATGCTATAACTGTAAGATATGCATACGCATAAGCACTAGGGATGAACTTCTTGCTCTAGCCAGTTAGCTTCTGTTTTGTTCGGCCAAATTCCTATATAATTCTTACCAATCTTGCTCTATAGCAGAAGTAGTTCAAGTTTGACACTTCTATAGTAGTTGTTCCGCTGTATCTATCTAATTCGGTTGTGGCATTGTAGCATGATATATATTTGCTTTTTGTGTGGAAATTCCTTTGCCAAGGATGTGGAACAACAATTTGAAAGGCCCACACTGGTCAATATCTCTTTAAACTGAAAAAATCTCTCTTTAAGTAGTTCCCCGGAAATCATTGTTTACATACCTTGGAAGTGTATCTTGGAGACAATTTCCTCGTCTGTATTGATCTCACATAGTTTTACTTTACTCTGACTTGAGATTTCTGCTCGGCAGTGGTACTTTAGATAGATACCAGACTTAAGAACCAGTAATACTGGTTATTTATTTAGTGCACCCATGTTGTCTGTAGAGAGGTTATAGAAAGGCCTAGAATTGTCAACTAGAATGGTCTTGGACGGGTAGTGTGTACACAACAAACGCATCTTCTCTTTCTGCTCATACGTAGATTTCTTCTTACTGTTCTTGCCCTGTTATTTCTTTTGTTCCAATTATCATCGAGCTTGTTCCTGTTTAGTTTGTTAACTGATTCTGTTATGAACAAAGGATACCGACTCTGAGGAAGAGCTCAAGGAAGCTTTCAAGGTTTTTGACAAGGATCAGAATGGTTTCATCTCAGCTGCCGAGGTATCTAGTAGCCGTGTTGTATAAATCGATTTTGTTTGGCAAATGTTAACAATTTTCTCTCATCTGTGAGCAGCTTCGCCACGTGATGACCAACTTGGGAGAGAAACTAACCGATGAGGAAGTGGATGAGATGATCAGGGAAGCAGACATAGATGGTGATGGACAAGTGAACTATGAAGAATTCGTCAGGATGATGTTGGCTAAGTGAGTGATGTTTGAAGTTAAACAGCGGTAATCAGTTTAGATAACCATGGAGTAAGTGAACTTAGAGAAATATTTCGTGATGTCGCTTTAAAATTGACTCGATGCATCTTTTGGATTATATAACATTGCTTTTACCAATTAATATATGTTTCTACTAATTTTATTAGCCGTATTGCTACAAGTATTTCTAGTACTAGTGTTCACACTTATATTCATAGAGCTTTAGTGCACCTAATGTTAGCTTAAACTTGAGGAATGTTTGTTGTGATATTTTGTTTGCACTTTTTAGCATCTAGCTTCATTAAAAGCTGTAATGTCTATGTTCAGCTTATTGCGAAAAGCAAGAAGCTGTAATGTCTATTTTCAGCTTAAGTTTTCTCACAGTTGGAATGTATACGCTGAAGCACATCAGAAACTTCCTTTTCAGTTTTTGTAAAAAGCTGGAAGTTATAATCAAAGTGTGAGATATTTCTTTTACTTATGAAGAAAGTATAAGCTAAAAGCTGACGCATAAAGCTCAACCAAATGCTCTTGATTCAGGCAGGGTCTTTGGATAGAATTCTACATATATATAGCGGTCTGTCTATCTACTGAAGCACAGCATCAGGTCTCAAATTCCAACTAAATTGAAGAACTTTCTAACTAAATTTGTTCAACAACAATAATAACAACTGTAATAATTAAAACAACAGCAAGAACAGACCCTTAATAAATTCTCTTAGAACGCTTAACGCACATACACAGAAGCAAGCAAGCAGCAGATAAGTTTAATTGCATTTGCTGCAAGTAGTACTACCTGCTTTGCAGTGAAAGACTTGAATGGCAAAAATATTTATCATTGTCGAACCAAATGCATTCATTTCCTGACACCCATTCATTCACTCGTTCATTCATTGAAAAGAACAGCATCCATCATAACATGCATATATTTTTATATTAAAACTTTTCACTACTGTAAGTAGTCATTCAGTTTTCTGGAGTTTAAATCAAGAGATGGATAAATAACTAGCAAAGTTTGATCTTTCTAAGGTAATAATCCTATGCTGGAATTTTGCTTCACAGCAATCTTTACTAATGAGTTCAGAAGTTCTCGAAATAATTGAAGCCTGTAATAAGATCTTCAGAAATCAAACAATCTGAGCAAAACAGAAATTGTTATGTATATTCAGAATTTATAGCAAGCAATAGATAACTAGCAAAGTTTCAAGACTTCAAAGAAAAAAGAAAACTTCAAACTTTCAGGCATTTAGCTTCACAGTAATCTTCATTGGTAAGATCATAAGGTTCTCGAATAAATGAAGCCTGTAAAAAACCCTGCGTCAGTGTTTCCAAAACCTGCTCTGTATTATCAGCTTCATATGTATACTTCCAAACCTATTGTCTCACGCTAACCATGAAACAATATCTTTCAGCAACAACACAAATTTTAAGTTTATTCCGGCTACTCGCAATGGCAGAAATGCAATTTCATGAGAATCATAAGGGTAATGGATAAACATAAATAGCACACAAATATAATCATAAAAACAATTTAAGAGTAAGCAAACAAATAAATGTTAAAACAAAGCTAAACATCACCAGTTTCACTTTAATTCCAAAACAACAAAACATATAACTCTTTTATCTTCATATTTTAAATGTTCACAATAAATTGCCCACAACTGGAAGTCAATACCCGAACCATCACCTCCTTGCTGTTATATGCATGTATGTAAAAACTAAATGATGCAAACAAAATAAGAACCAAACGATTTTCTTTTTGTTGGGTTTTCTATATATTGTTTTTGTGCGCAGATGAGAAATGCATGACATGAATGGAAGGCGAAAGAAATGAAAAAGAGGCCAAGCGGAGTTAAAGGGTAAAGAGGTGGGGATAACAGCAAGGACGAGACATCTATGGTGCGTTCTTGACTCCCACTTTAAAGGCTTACCTAAATGAGAATAACTAATAACTATCGACTTGAATGACTACTATCTATGAAACTACTGGTGAAAATGTTTTTGAGTTATGAATCAGTACTGGCATAGGCATCAGCAGCAGCAGTAGTAACACCAGCAGCATTCAAGTCTTCAACCAACCAGTAATACAGAATCCAATTAAAACCACTTCTCTGATGGCTTAATTCAAGAACTCTGAGCTCACCTGCTAAAGTTTTAGGAGAGCTCTGAACCTTCTTCCTGGCATCAAGTCAAGACAGGGTTGCAATTCAAACCATGCTTAATGTGATGCACGGTGCTGCTCATAAGATTGTTGACTGAAGCTAGAGATTCTTGGTTCATTCTTCCAGGTTGCATGCCGTTACCAAATAAAATCTGGAATGAGATTGAGAGTACTGAACCCGATCCCCCCCTTGGATTTGAGCTGGTAGAGGGTCCATCGATGCTCCCTGGGCGTCCATCAGGAAGTATGGCAAAGCCAGAGGGCAGAAGAGGGATAAAATTTGGACTCTGGCCACTCATTACAACATTCATGTGCACGATGTCAAGTGGCATGTAGACAACCAGTGCGGCAAAGGAATCAGTACAGCTCTCTTGCAGAATCAATTTGTCACTGGAATTCATGCGCTGTACACATTTGAAAAAATATATATATAACAATGCAGCAATTAGAAATGCGCTGCAGGAATTCTTGCTGAGTTATTTCACATATCTATTCATGCTTGATGAACAATGATATGCTATAATAGAGCTGAAAGAAAAAGCGACAGTTATGAACCATGTAGTTGATTATTGTCGTCCAGAAATCTACTTAAATTTGCAAGAACAATAGTAGTAAATGTTTTGAGAGCGAAAAGATCTTTAATATGATGGAGACCTCACTACCAGGTGCTTTGATTAGATGAGTTTGCAATTGTGCAATACTGAATTCGGTGATAAACAAAGACTACTAGTTAATGCAATCATGCTGAAAAATGATTATAGCATCTTCTTTCAAGTACTGAGCTCAGTCATATCTCTGTAGAGGAACATATTCATCAATTGCCACTAGAATGTAGTGTAGCCTAGCTAAATCGACGATGAGCTGACATGAGACCTTGGTAGAACAATGTTTCATGAATGCCTAGTTTAAATTCTATGTACAAATAATTCAATTGAAGGTATGAAGCAAAAATGTCTCATGGCTTTGAGGGGTATGATAATCTAGAGATCAAATTAGTTTTAAGTTGAATATATATATACATCACAAAACAGGTCAAAGAAAGTTCTTGGCTGAACCGTTGGGAATGAATTACTATGACCTGATGAAATTTAAAGCAGCAACATTTAGTAAGATCACTGTTGTCAGTCCAGTTAATGTCTAAGATCATTTATGAACTTAGTGGGATATCGATCAATTCAAATATGTTAATCAACTAACCATCATTACTATTTATGAACTTGTTTCTTGTCTGCAAAAGATTGATAATTGTCAGCCTAGATCATAATCGTTATGAGCAGTACAGTTGAGAGTGAACTAGTTATGTTAGAAGCACCTTAGTGACTTTAGGACTATGTCTAAGGTAGCATGAACATGTGACACGTAGATAATGGTTAATATATTGAAATCTATTGCAGAAAATCGATATTCATGATTCTATTTAAAACAACAAATTGATTTCAATCAAATAAAATAACTTGCATGTGTTTTAGGAACTCACACGTAGGAGGGTAATGCAGTTATCAGGATTGGAACCAATGGATACACGCCCAACTTCTTGAACCAAGTTGTCATTGCAAAGAACATCCCACTGAAAGAAATTTCAATTCAACAGAACAGTAACAACCAAGTTGATATGCATAAATGTTCTATTAATTTAGCAACGAGTCCAAAAACAGTACCTGAGCTCGACTTTGTTCATCTCTGAAGAAACCAAACAACCTTTCTGACGTGACAGGCAACCATAATGAGGTCACAGCACTCAGAATGAGGCTATTGGGATGCTTGGGATTGGAGCTTTTGTGAAAGGTGATGCGAACTGCATCATTTGTTCCGGCCAACATTGTCCAGTGTTGTTGACTAGTTGGAGCCAAACTAGCAAGGAAGTTGCTCATCATCCTCTGTGATAGCGACATCAAGCTCCTCTTGCTTTCAGGTGTCGCGATCACTGAATACCATAATTTTCATGAGCAGTGATAGTATAATGCTAACTAATTTTATCGATACATACTACTAGTCAAATTTACACCAAGGTCTTGATTTGTTATTCCTCACCTCCACCGAGCTCTCCTCTAGTAGACATGAAACATGTGTACCACTCGCACATCCTTCCCAGAGCAGCAATGCACCGATGAGCAGAGAAAGCATCGCCAGAAAGCACCAAATTACTGTAGAGTTCATGGATTGGGGTATTGTCGAAGACCTCCACATGCTCCACCCATGTTACCTATGCGAAAACCATTCAAACCCAATATGAACGAATGTGTAAGACGATTATTAGTAAGGCAAATGTAGGCATTACCTTAGAAGTGTCCTCAGAGATCTCCTGGATCAGACATCCAGAAGGGAATTTTTGATATAGTGATGGACGTCCATAATGTCCCTCACGGGATACATCAACAGAGACATTGGCGATCGCCCACACGCCCTGCTCAATCTGCTGGCAGTAGCGAAGAAAGCAGAAGTCTCTCGTTGGAATCAATGGAGAAAGTATCTGCTGCTCTTCACTCATCTGTATCCATTCCGATCAAAGTCACAGAACTCGTATAGCATGAATAACAATTTAAGTGTCAAAGGAATTCGAGTAATCACCAGAACCAGTAATCCACTCAGGTTTCCGGATATCACAGGTGCCAAAACTTCGATTGTCCTAGCTTTCAGTAGAACTGATGGAAGTAACTGAACGCACATGTCCTGTCACAAGAAGAATGACTTCCATATTACAATCATGAATAGTTGCAATCGCAACAAAGAAAAATGTTAACTATAAAAACTTACCCCATCCATGAGCATCTTAACCAAGGCCCCAAGGTTCATGTTAACAAAAGCTGTGTGCCTTGAGGCCTCAATTCTTATATCAGGGTCTCTGAGCTGCTGGTTCGGCCTTCCAAACATTCTATCATACACTTCAAGATTCAACACTTCCTTTCCATTAACATTAGCCCACACGGGCTCATAGTCATCAGTCTGGACTAGCCGCACAAGTTCCTCCATTGCACTGGCGGCTATCTTGGCCATAAGTGGCTTATCAACATCAGGAACAGCAGGCACATAGGTGAAAGGCACAGAAGAGGATGAGCTGCCAGCCTGGATATCGAGATCAATGGATGGAGCAAAGGCAGGATCACAACCTGCGAATGTTCCAACTGATAAATCCAATGCTGAGACACGAATAGGCTGAACTGGAGGGAGTTGGGTTATAGGTCTCCCTAGGAACTTTGATGCGATGCTTGAAACTCGCTCAAGCTGCAACAACAACGTACAAATGAATCAATCAACTTTGTTAATAAGTTTTTAATGAATGGAAACAACAAGTGCTTCCATGACTGAAGAACATAAAACCTCTTGTCTCAAGTGGGCATTCTCCATGTGAAGGGCTTGCTCATCGAAGTAATCATCAGCAGCAGGGGAAGTACCACAATTTGGGCACATGATCTTCTTCAATGCTTCGTGAATGGCAATGTTCTCGCAACGGATTTTATCATTCTCAACGCGCAATGCGCAATTGTCCTGTCTCTCATGTTGCGCCTACAATCCGTACCAATAAGCACACTATGAGCACCATTACAACATATGAACCAAGTTGAAAAAGCCCTTCTTGGGAAAGTACCTTTTGCTGAGTGCGGCGATTCTGGAACCAGAATTTTATTTGGCGAGGCTCTAAACTGAGTTCACGGCTTAGATGCATCCTCTGCTTTTCATCCGGGTGCGGGCATTCCCTGAAGAACCTGCAACGAATCACAAAACAGACAATAATTTCAGAACTCAAAAAATTCGAAATTAACTTCAAAATAGAGAAGCATGGTAACAAACACGGGGTGTGCATCAAACGAACACAATGCATTAATCACAAAATAGTAAAATCATAACTACAAATTTTTCCATAATTAAGTTCAAAATGTCAGCTCAGATTAAACAAACACAATTGTGCATCAACTAATAGCAACAACTAAGAAAGCAACTATTAGAATTGATTCATTGTTCATGCATTCCACAAAGGTAAAAAGAAATAAACTAACAACAACCTAGAACTAGAAATTATTTCTTCCTTTATGTAGACAAGAATTTAGAAATAGAAATTTGATAGAGAATTAAATTGACAGAGAAAGAAAATGGAGAAGAGCTCAAAGTAGATAACAGTAATTCAGAACAATACAAAAAATGAATTCTTTCTTTCTTCTTTATTTCTTTTTCTGTTTCTTACAAAAATGAAGAAATTACAGAAGGAATTGAAGGAGATGAACTCAAAAATGGAAATAGGAGAAAACCCAGAAAGTAATCTGTATGAGTTTCGTATAGAAAAAGAAGAAAGGAAGAATCGCAAAAAGAAAAAAGAACAGAAATGGAAGATTGTTTTGTTCCATTTTTGTTTTCCATCTTCCTGTTCTCCAAAACCTTGTTTTCAAAACCCAGACATTCAAAACTCCAAATTAAAAAGAAGCAAACAAAATAACCCAAAAAAAAGTATACAACACACGCACACACACACTAACGACAAGAACAACAACAACAACAAAAAAAGGAAAAAAATAATTAAATGAAAGAATGACAGCAGCAACAACAACAACACACACACACTAACTACAAATATGAAAGAATGACAGCTAGAAATTAGAATGGAGATAATTAAATGAAAGAAAAAAAGATAGAAATCATACGATTCAAGTTCCTGAATCTGTTTAGGTGTGTGTCTGTGATACTTTTTCTTCTTTCTTTGAGCAGCGCCAACGCCTCCTCCTACTGGAAGTTCCTGCTCATCCCCAAATTCCATTTCTCTCGAAAAGAAGTCAACCTTTTGTTTCTATGACAACAATCAACAAAACCGAAACAACAAGTGTAGCCAAAAACAACACTTGTTAAAAGTGAAAAAAAAATCCAATCTTTTCCCTTTAAACCAAAAAAGATTCAATCTTTTCGGTCCAACAGCAAAGATCAAGCTCAGGAAAATTCAAAACAGAAGCTGCATGAATGAATCTTTCTCTATGATTCCATTTCAGGAAAGAAGAAACAAAGAAAAACGCACCAATCTTTCCACATTCGCCTCACACACTCTCTCTAATAACAATATTTCTCCAACAACAACACTATAGTATAACACTGTAGTTGGGTTTTAACTACAAAAGATTATTTCAGTAGTAGAGGAGAGTGATTGCAATCTCTCTCTCTCCGTCTGTTACTTCTGTATTTATAACGAAGGAAAGAGAGAGGGAGTGAAGTAACCGAAGCAGGAGGAAGGAAAGAAAAGAGAGGCTTTAAATCTGTGGCACTATAATCGAGGAATGCAAACGTGTGGTTCGTTCTTCTGCTTTTGGCTTAGTTGGCTACAGAACAGAAAAAAAAAAAAGAAATTCCTTTTCAAGAAAATAGTTTCTGAAATTTAAAAACAAAGAGATTTAATGTTCTTTGTATACCTGGGTTTTTTTTGGGATTTTAAGATTTCTAATACATAAGGGTTTTAGTAGGGTTTTGGTTTATAAGGAGAAATATAAAAGCTATGTTTTTAAAAGTTCTAAGTTACATTTTAAAGCAGTTCTCAATATGATTTTCAATAATATTACCTATGGGATTGAATGTCAGTCGATAAATGTGTAAACTACCGATCGTTGATTTCAATCAGTAGTAGAAGCAACATCAACTGAAAAAATAGTCAAAATAGACGCATAAGTATCAACTACCATATCGACTATAGTTTTCTGTTATTCACTAAAATACCCCTAGGGTTTCTGCTATAAGCTGCCAACAAGTGCTTTTGTTCACCAGAACCACTTTTGGGTATTATCAATATTGGCAAGAGTTTGACATTCCTCGTGAATCTTTCATTATTTCTTTTTTTTTTTTACTCTTTTAGATTATGTGTTTTAAAGTTTAATAGTTGTTAGTAAACATATAATTTTATATTTATTTTGAAATAATCATTTAGATAAATAATTTATAATTTAAAAGTCTCTAATATTTTTCATTTTATATAATTATAGGATCATTTAATTGAACTTATTTATTTATTAATTATATTATGTATATAATTAGATAAAATACTTATCGCATCAATATTCAGGGTGCGTGCGTTTGGATTGCTTATGAAATAGAACTTTTCTGAAATGGGAGATATTTTTATCTTTTTTGAAAAAGAGCTCTATTTTTTTACTTCCAAAAAAATAATAAAAATATGTAATAAAAAAATCTCATTACTTAAAATTTTTCTACACTATCTAAATTTTTAAATAAATTTTCTAAATACTTATAAAATATGTATTAAAAAATATAAAATGAAAAAAAAAATTAAAAAGTTGCTTTTGGTATGCACTACCAAAATATTTATCTCATAACTTTTATGATCAAATAATATGCATGTATCTAATTGAATTTCTGCTCTTTATTACTTACTAAAAATTAGAGTCAATTATTTTCTATTAATTTAATAATTGATGTCCAAAACATTAACACAATTATTGTCTATCTATATGAATTTTATGCTAGACCAATGAAAAAATACTAGTTAATAGTTTCCATAATAATTATTTTGTTTGTAACTATACAAGAACTCGTATAAAATTGATCCTTTTAGAAGAAAAGATTTTTATATACACTACTAGAGATTTGAATTAATAATATTTAAATGATATTTAAACAACAAATAGGAATTTTCAAGAATCAAATTTTGATCTAATACTATTTTTTAAAAATTTAGGGTAAGTTTTGCTGAGCTTTTAGAGTGCTTATTATTTCAAATAAATACTATACATTTCTAAATAAATTTTCTATATATTTTATAAATTTTTTTTAAATTTTGAAAAATACGAAAAAAGATACAAAATTTTATCGAAACTAATATTTTTTCTTTTTAGATATATTATTAATAATTTATATATATTATTATTATAAATTGATTTTATTATTTTTATTTTTATAATTTTAATTAATAAAGTCGATTTAAATTTGATCTAGATTATTAAATAGGTTTGGTTAGTATTGACAATGTTAAATCATATAATAAATAGGTCGAATTAGGATTAAACGATTTTGGTTCGATTATTCTATGGGTTGATTTGAAATTGATCCATGAACCCGAATTGTTATCCCTATTCTCTTATTCAAGATTTTATTTGGACTGAAATCATGAGAAATGGCATATGATGTAATTAAGATACCATGTGTCAACATACTTTTAGTTTAATACATCAATAATGTAAGATAACTCAAAGACCGCCATCATATATGTCGTTAGTTTACTTTTATAATATATATCTAACTAAATGGTAATAGATTTGTGTTTAAGTTACTATAACAAAAGCTTTTTCAAAACTCACATTGAATGATTGCCATTTATTTGAGAAAAAATATTTAATAATCTTACTTAGCTTATGATTCAGGTCAAATAAATTAAAGTTTTATCCTGAATTAACGGATTAAGATCTAAGATTTAGATTTCTTAAAATGAATTTGTTATTATGTTTGTATGAAACACTTCTTAAGTCAAAAAAGAGAGTTTGAGAAAGAGAGTTTATACAATACAAGTTTTAATAAAAGCACATTAATCATCAAAGACTATTTTTAAATTGAAACTTTCATAACTTACACAAAAGTGGGAATGACAATTTGTGAAAGTAAAAATTTAAATGATGATAATAATCCTTTCATGTCTAAGTAATTACTTTTAAAAATTGTGGACACAAATTTAATAAATAATATTGTCTTAAATTGCACATAATAAGAAATTATTTGCCAAATCATTTTGCTTAATTATCTTCGAATAAATTATAAAATAAAACTACATTAGTCATTTATGTATCATAAACATTAACAATTTGAAAACATATTAATGACGTGTTTACTATACTCTAAATTTATTTTTTTTAAACTCACTTTTCAAAATATAAATTTAGTTTTTTTCTGCAAAACTTATTTTCAAAATTCAAATTTTAAAACTAAAATTTTCACTCCGTTGACTGCTTCTATAGATAAGGCGGAGCATCCTTGGTTCAGCATTATAGCACATAGGCTTCGGCGCTACTACAGCGCTTCGCTAACTCGAAGCGCCTCGCCATGAGAATGAGGCTTCGCTAACGCTCGGCTAAATCGTCGAACCTTCGCTTTCTCAGTAGCGAAAGCGTTTCTCTTTGCCCCAGGACAAGAAAGAGTAGTTTTCTTGCTCCCGCTTCCTCATCTGCGCTCATCAAGCGCTTTTTGGGAGGTGAAAAAGCGGTGGAAGCGGACATTTCGAAATGACAGCATCGACTCAATTTAAATATAAATTAAATACAAAATCTCATTTTTTATCAAACTTATTTTAACTCCAAAATCAATTTCTACAAAACTCAATTTCAGAAAATGAATTTAATATCAAGATAAACATGCCCTAGATAGTTCTTTGGAAAGTATGAGAGGAAAGAAAAACGGTTCTATTGTAATATGTTTTTTTGATTCATCTTCTTAAAACAGCTTTTAAGTTTCACAAAAAATCATGCTTAGCGGTGGTTAATCTCAAACTTAAGCTACTTGATAAAATTTCTAACGTAACTTCTAATTTCAAGAAGGTAATCAGCATGAATTCAAAGTCTGATTTTAAGGAAACTCATAACTTTTAAATTTCAAACTGTCTTTTAGTGGCTCTATCAAATTAAACACGTAATTTCTTTATCAATTTTCTCGTAAAATTCCCTAATAATTGGGAGAAAAAATTGCATTAGATAAGAACAGGTTTTCAAAGTCCTCAAAATTTATGTTTTTTCCCTTTTTTTGCACTTTAATTTTAGATTTAATTTTCCTTTTTGATGTCCTTATGTTTTTCTCATAAAAAGATTTCATGATCCAAAAATAACTTTTTTCAATCAAAAAATAACTTATAAATAATTATTTTTATTTTATAAATTTAATTTTACAAACATTTTTACAGTAACTAATTTTTAGAAAATTCATTTTTAAGAAATTCATTTTTGCTTAAGTTGGCAAACATGATTCTTCTTGTCTTCCATGTAGTATTTCATTTTCAAAAATAGCAATCTACAATAAGAATTTGCAGGGTGGTGTTCTACTTGTTAAAAGTTCACTTTCATATTATGTTAGCATTGGAAACAAGGTTTCATATGGTTTCTTTGTTTATTTTCTGGAATAGTTTTGAGATAATTAAAGACATGGGGTGATGGTTGTGTGTGGGCATTCACCGATTTAATTGGAATAAAGTTGGTAGATTCCTTCACTAAATGATGCAAAATTAAATGAGTTTCCTCATCATAAAGATTTCATCTAACGGTTAAAAAAAAATTTATATGCTTCTTTTTTTAATTGTAAATAGTGATAGAATATGTTTGACCTAATCCAATACTTCAAACAGTATAGGACCCGATTTTGTTGGTCAGATGAGAGATTCATATGCCCGTACACTATGTATAGTGATTGGTCAATATTGACTATGGTCAATTTTAACAATTGATTTGATCAAATAGATTGTTGATAGAATAAAAATAGCTAATTGATCGAGTCAATTGGTATTTGATTCCATCAGATCGATCATTGACCTGATCCATCTTGAATATAAAATTTTTAAAATTCAAAAAGCGCGGGTATTGGGAAATTTATTTTTCTTCAACATGATTCGATCGATCCTAGTCGATTGCACGTGTTGTTTTGGACTCACTCCGTCTGTTTTTGCATTTCTAGTTATAGATAGTCTTTTATGTTTCTTTTTACAAAGTTTACTATTACAAATTAGTTTTTCAATAATTCACTTTTAAAACTTACCAAAAATTTGCTTTTAAATCACTTCGTGATAAGTAAATAACTTCTTAATATTTGGACTATTTGGGTAGCAAGGTGAAAATATTTTGTCCCTACATTTAGTTATTTAAATTAAAGTGTACATGAATGATATTTTTAAATACAATATATCTCTACCATAATTTCTGAAAATAAAATTTTAAAAATCGAGAGACGAGTTTGCAAAAATAAATTTATAAAAATAAATATAAAAATTTATAAAGGAGAAATTATTTTCGAACGAAGTAAACACGCGATTTGTCCGATTTAATGCAACATTCCAATGTATATACATGATGAATTAAGAATATTGAAATCTTACATAAACACTTAAATCTATCATTTTCTTATAATAATAACTTTGTAGTTTCTTCCATTCAGTAAACAGTTGGTTTAAGAATTATCAAAAACTTCTATTAAGCAACATGAAAACTACAGGAGTAAGTCACAAGCTAGAAAGCACAGCTACCTAATTTTCTGAAAGAAATATCACCATTAATTAATAGAAGTTTGTCAAGAATTCTTGATTAATTTAATTCATGTTTCTCATATCAAACCAAAATCTTAAACCAATACCATATTACTGAAATTTTGTTAAGAACTGTTAATTTGGTTTCAATAAAATAAATTTTTAAAAAGTGAATTTTTAAGAAATAAAATTTCTAATAAATTTAAAAAGTGAGTTCGAGTTTTTTTGATGTACTTGGAAGTGTATAATGTGATGCTTTCTTTCCTCTCGTAAACGAGATTATGGATTCCACTTCCGTGGTAGTGCTTATCAAGTTTTATTATTATTGTATTTTATTTTAGTTTTGAAATAAGTTTTAATATTTTAAATTTTAAAAATACAGATAAATTAGATATTATAAAATTATTATATTTATATTTTTAAAATATAAAAAAAGCGAAGAAGAGAAGGATTAGGGTTTTTCGGAAAGCTGTGGAGCAGAGACCTTAACTAGAGTGAACGGAGAGGAAGAAGAAGAAGAGATAGATTAGGGTTTTTGAAAGCTGTGGAGCAGAATAACAGCTTGACCAATTACTTTGGAGTTTGTCAAGCTCTTGGAGTTCTTACCGCCGACTTACTGCCGGTAGAAAGAATCTCCGAGGAAGTTGTCCGTGACTTTGAAAAGCTCGTGCTCACCGGAGATGGTAGGGGTCTTTCGGGAAATTTATACAAGTTTCGCATACTGGAAAGCGGAGAAGAGGTAAAACCGGAAAGAAGACGAGGGTAGAATGGGAAGAAGAACGTTAGCATTGAGCGGAAAAAGTAGGGGTGCAATGGGGTTGGGAAAGTTTATTTAAGAAATTAGGGGCATTTGAGTAGTATTTTATGAACGTTTCTTCTGAAATGAGAAAAAAATAGAGGTTTCATACTGGGCCGAAACAAAAAGCAGCCTACGTATTGGGCCAGGAAATATTCCAATTGGGCCTTGTTGAAATTAGCCTAAAAGCCCGTTTGATATTGTGTTTGAAAAAAATAATTTTTTAAATTTTTATTCTATATTTTTTAATACATATTTTATAAATATATAAAAAATTTATTTAAAAATTTAGAAAGTGTAGAAAAATTACACGTAGTGAGACCTTTTTATTGCATATTTTTAATTTTTTAAGTAAAAAAATAAAACTCATTTTTTAAAAATAATAATAATATTTTTATTTCATAAAAGTTCTATTTCATAAGCACTTTCTAATGTCCCCTAAATGTTTCAGTTAATACATAATGTGAGATGAAATAAATATTGAGGGGATATAGGCCCACTTCACTTTTAGGCACTCTTAATAAAATACTTATAAAAGATAATACCAATATTTTCTTTAAAAAATTTGTCACAAAAAACTAATTGATGGGAAATTTTTCTTTTTTGCAAAATTTTCTTGTAATTTTTGGGTTTTTTGAATATTGATGGTTGGAAAATTAAAGAAAAAAAGAAAGAATGGAGATAAAAATTTTGCAAGTTGGAAATGTTTTGTGAGAATAATGAAGAATTCCACAATTCTTTTTATTTCTTTTCACCATGAAACATTTCATGAGAACTTCAAGGGTGTTTTATTGAGTTGGAAAATTTTGCTGGTTTAGTTTTGAAATAAAACTGAAAGTTGCCTGCGATGGATTTCCAACGCTTATTAAGGCCCATTCGAGCCCAATTATTATTTTGTATAATATCTCTTTATAGAGTGCGTTTGAAAGTGCTTGCGAAATAAAAAAATTTTTAAATAAAAAATATTTTTATTTTTTTAAAAATAAGTTTTATTATTTTTATTTTTTAAATAATAAAAATATATAAGAAAAATATTTTTATTATGTAAAGTTTTTTTACACTATTTAAATTTTTAAATAAAATTTTTAAATATTTATAAAATATGTATTAAAAATATAAAATATAAAATTAAAAAAAAAAATGTTCGAAAAAAATTGAACCAAACGAACCTTAAAGTGGGAGTTTGAAGTTAACATTCTAACTCTTCTTTAACAACCTTAACTCCAAAAAAACAAAAACCACAGATGTTCTTTTCTTGGATGATTCAAGCGATAAAGAAGTTAAAGTTATTTATTAAAAAGCGAGCGAGAACTGAGTTATTATAAATAAATAACAGTAAAAAAACATAGAAAGTTTTTCGGGAAAAAAAATCACGTTTTAGGTGAATAATATTTTTGAAAATTAACTTATTTTTATATTTTTTCGAACACGAGTGTAAGTTTTTTTATTTCAAAAAAATAATACAACTCACACATTAAATTTTACGATATACAATTCATCTACACTATTGATATTTTTTTAAAATATTTTAATACTGTAAAAATTTTTATTAGAAAACGAAAAAGTTAAAATAAAATTTTGATACTCCTAACCGATTCATGAATGGATAAAGAAACTCTACTATTAGAAGCATATTGTTTTTGCAGCTCTTGTGAAATGTCAAGTATTGTTTTGGCATTAAGTTCTAAAAACATAATTTTTTAATTTTTAATTATATATTTTTTAATACACATTTTATAAATATATAAAAAATTTATTTAAAAATTTAGAAAGTGTAAAAAAATTTTACGTAGTGAGATTTTTTTATTACATATTTTATTATTTTTTAAAAAATAAAAATAATTTTTATTTTAAAAAATTTTATTTTATAAGTAATTTCAAACACCAAAATTTTGCCAAAGCTAAATCTTGCGCAATAACTAACACTTTGATCATTACCAAAATGTCATCATGTTATAAAAGGATTCAGAAGCTAGTAATCAATCAATTGAAGAAAGGGACATTGGGGAACCTAGCACAATAACATGTAGGGATGTTTCAAAGTTCTTATAAAATAAAATTTTTTTTTAAAGAAAAATATTTTATTTTTTTTCTAAAATGAGTTCTATTTACCTAAAAAATAATAATACTAGACAATAACAAGTTTTTAAATATTATATAAGATTTATTAAGAAAATGTAAAAAAAATCAAATAAATAGAGTTAAAAAGCACTCATAAACATGCACATAAATATTTCTCAAAGATTCCCAAATTTGACTTTAGGCAAATTTTATAATGTCAGAAAGAAAAGGTTTCAGAAGGGCTTCGCATGGTGTGAGTGTGTTGTTGTGTGCTTGTGGTGGACTCCTTTGCTGCAAAGCAAAAGGAAAAAAGTTGAGAAAAAGCTTTGATAGCATCATGGACACCTTCATGGAAGGATACCCTCTTAATGGAATTTCTTTGGCTTTACTATTATATACCTCAAACAAAGAATATATTATATATGTACTTAGAGTATATTGTTTACTTGTTATGATTCGTATAGAAAATATTAAATTACAAATATCAGAAAGATTTACATAATCAATCGTATTTAATTAGATAAATTAAGGATTATTTAGTAGGCTATATATTTTAAAAAACGAAATATTTAGGCGAGGTAGAAAAAAAATTTTGGGACGTTTAGAAGTGCTTAAAATAAGAAAGTTTTGTAAAATAAAATTTATTTTTTGAGTCTTTTCCAAAAACAAACTTGACTTTTCTTAATAAAAAATAATAAAACTTATATATAGAAATATTCTATGATATATAATCTATCTGTATTTTTTAAATTTTAAAAAATTTTAAAATACGGTAAAAAACTTATTAAAAAATATGAATTTTGTTGAAAAGAAAAGCAGTGTCATAAATACCGCTAAACACTAGCTTTGCACTTGATAAGAAAGATAAAGATTTGGATAAGTTCTTATAATAAAACAATAGAAGATTGCATATATAGACATATTGAACCATGTTTTAAAAAGGCATTTCACCTTTGTTTACCTCCTCTTTGGTGACTTTAGTCTTCATTGGATGGGTGCACTTCTTACTTTGTCTCCACACTCTTTGCAATATTACAAAATCTTATACATTTTTGTTGCATTAATAGAAAGAAACAAGTTACTAATATGCAATGTTACATGTAATACTTGATTGGGACTGAGTTTCTGAAAAATATTTTCTTTTGAAGTAAGCAGGAAATATATATGTGAGAATAAATTTATAAAATTAGATATAAGAAGTCACCAAAAGATAATTTTTTGGTAAAAAAATCAACTATTGATCACTTAAGATAGAGTAAACAACTCTTTAAGTTATTGTTCGGCTAAACTTTTCAACTCTTTTTTATTCTAATTTTTATTTCACATTTTCAATAAATTTTTTATAATATTTTATAATAATTTTTAAAATAAAAAATATATAAACGAAATTTCAACATAGTAAGAGATTTTATTATTACTTATTTTTATAATTTTTTAGATAAAAAATAAAATTCGTTTAAAAAAAATTTTCAAACTATTTTTCATTCTATAAAAACTTATTTTTAAAAGCACTATCAAACATCCCGTAAAGATATAGACCTCTTTTTCATTGTTTTGGCAATGCCAACTCTTGCCTGCTTCCCCTTACCAAAGTTATTAGTCTTTTGCCTCTTTGATCTTTTTTTCCATCACCATCTTTCTTTTTGTTTCATTTTGTTGTCTTTCATGTGGAGATTAGAATTTTTTTTAAAAGTGAGAAAGATGGGAGTGCACATGGAGTGGTGGATCCTCTTCTTCTCAAAAAAAATATTTAAGTGTGGGTTCTTTTAAATTTGAAAATTAGTTTTTTTGAAATAAGTTTTTAAAAATAAATTATTAGAAATAGTAATGCTGAAAGTGATATATTGTTTTATATTGAAAAATAAATTTGAAGTAATTTCTTATATTTTTTTTAATAAAAGATAAATTAAAAATAACTTTTTAGCAGACGAAAGTCACTTCTACGGATAAAAAAATACACACTAATAGGATAGCAGTTGAACAAAGAAACAATAGCACGTAACACCAACTACAACAAACACATTCTTATCTTTTATCCAATATGGTTTTAAAATATTAGGGAGTACTTAAATAAAAAGTTTTTTTTATCTAAAATCAGTTTATTTTGAATTTTTTTAAAAATAAGCTTAACTTTTTAAAATTAAAATTATAATCATAATAATAATGATATACAAAGTTTTTATAATATATAATTTATCTTTATTTTTAAATTTTTAATAATTTTTTTAAATAGTAGAAGTTTTTATTAGGAAACGAAAAGTTGAAATACAATTTAATAAATAGTAATAAGAATCGCCAAATATTTTTATTATCTTGTCTAGTTAAAGGCGCATTCTTTTTTGCATCCGAATGCAACTTTTTTCAACCGAAAAATTACGTTCAGATAACTTATTATTATTATTTTATAAAATTAATTATAAAATAATTAGTTTTTAGAATTTCACTTTTTTAAAAAATTTATTTTCTCTTAAAAAAAGTAAACTAAAATTTTTCCTTTCAACAATAGTTTTCTTTCCAATGAATGCAATACATAACAATTAAAAAATGTTTAAATAAATTTTATAGAATATGAAAAAAAAACTTTTAAAAAGCTATCAAACACTCTACCAAATACTACCAGAATTATTTATTACAATTACTGTTGATAAAAAATGAAATGGGGTCCGGTGATTTATGTGCATTTTTTTGTCTTAATTGAAGCGGTTGTGTTTTTATTAATCTTTTGGTGCATTTAAAATTTTCTAATTAAATTATGGACTTGTCAGAATTTGTAAGCAAACCAAATTAAGGATCATCATATTTTTTTATTCAATTCAAACATAAAACATAAACCTACATATTCTTCAAACGCTTGTTTAATTTCAAAATAAATAACTCTGTAAGTGACTTTCTTTTAGGATTCTATTGAAAATGAATTCTAATGATTTATTGGGTGGGATGGCGGAACGAATCTAAAACAAATTGAGCAAAAAATTATTTCGAAATGTTTTCTATATTTACTTTCACAAATTGAGAGTGCGTTCTTCTTTACTTTAAAAGTAAATTTTTCGAAAGTGAGTTTTTAGAAGTGAATTGTTAAAAATATTATTATTGAAAGTGGATTGAATTATTATGTTTTTTTTTTTTTTTTGCAATTGAAAATAAGTTAGAAGTAAATTCATGTGTTTTTTTATTTCATTTTGTATTTAAAATTGAGTTGTTAAAAATAAAAAAAACTAATTTTTTGGGCGAAAAGAACACACCTTGATTAATTCTGAACAACTCACTTCTTATTCGCTTTTTAAAAATTTTCATGAGTTTATTTTATTTTATATTATATTAGTGCACTTCACGCGAAAAATTAATTCAGAGTCGAAATATCAAAAATTTTAGCTTAATTCAAGTGAATAACTAACTAACAATAAATAACATAACATTAAAATCTGTACTAGAAACAAGAAAATTAAATTAGCAAGAAAACACATGATTTAAATATAATAATTTTATTTTTGTCGAGGGCCAATTGAAATATAATTGAGATTATAAATGAAATATAAATTGATAAATTGTTCTTAAAGCAAAGCAAAGTAAGTGGTGACATTACATGGATTCTCTTTGCTGTGTTCTTTTTTGAAGTAAATGGTCCCTTGCATAGGACATGTTACCCAACTTTTCAAGTCCCCACTTGTTTTTATATTTATATTGAGGGTGTTTTTTTTACACATAGAAGTGACTTTTCTTTTATTAAAAAGTCATTTTTATCTTAATTTTTATTTTAAAAAAATATAAAAAATTACTTTCAACTCATTTTTCAATACAAATGAGTACCCAGGGGTTGCGAAACTCTTCTCATCTTCTTATTAATAAGATATTGCTGTTTGGTATTTTATAGTACCCAGGGGACCATTTGAGCTCTGAATTTGGGCCCATTTATCCTAGCCCATGGCCCATCACTAATGTTCTTAAATAACTGAATTTCGTAAAAATAAAAAATAACAAATAAAATTTTTTGAAAAATAAAGTAAAAATTAAGTTCAGTGTTTATGTTTCAATAATTTTTAAAAGTGTGTTAAAATTGAAATATATAATTATATTGAAAAGTGTGTAAATAAAAAAGTTGGAACTGAAGTTCTGAATTTAAAAATAGAGTTCTTAATTTCTTATGTAATTAAAATATATGAACCGTTCGGAACTCAAAATCTGACGAGAAAAAGTAAAGTTACAGGTGTTTAAAACACGTCCTTATTGTTTTTATGTTTTTTTATTTTCTAATCATGTTTAAGAATTTTTTTTTTTTAAACTCCACTTAAGTTTGAGTAAAGATATTTCTTGACAATATTAGATCAAATCTCCTATATTGGTGTATATAAGTTTAATTAGAACTTATTCTTAAATTTACTTTCAAATACAAGTAAGTACAAAAATCGTTTGGAAACTCACTTTCAGTTACAACCAAATACAAGAATTCAATTCACTCTTTAAATCCACTTTTAAAAAGTTTATTTCTTAAAAATTTACTTCACATCATTTGCCCTAAGTCATCATTTTAGATGAAGGGTTCATTTAGAATTACTTAAAATAAGATACTTTTTGAAAATATTACTTTTGATGGGGATTTTTTAAAAACGAACTTATCTTTTATAGTTAAAAAAATAATATAAAATATACATATAAGATTTTTATTTTTAAATTAAAAAAATAATTCTAAAGTACTATAAAAAAATTTCTTGATAAAGTTTTTTAAAAATTGAAATGAAGACTAAATTTTTTTATAAACACCTAGAAGTATAGCCAAACATATCCTAAGATGAGTCCAATCGTATATATTTCTTTAACTCTTATGAAAACTTGTAAACTCAAATCTCAACACATGTAATAGCTGCTAACAAAATATTGTTGTTTGACAAAAAAAATTTAAGGAATAAACTAACATATACAATGGAAACTGATACGGCGTTTGGGAATGATTCTAAAAAGTACTTTTTTAAAACAAAAAATATTTTTTATTTTAAAAAATAATTTTTATTTTTTATTTAAAAAAATTTTATTACGTAAAATTTTTCTATACTTTTTAAATTTTTGAATAAATTTTATATAAAATTTTAAAAAATTTATTAAAAAACGTAAACTAAAAAATTAAAAAATTATTTTTTTAGAGTCGCTCTAATACCCTTGCCCAAACAATGTTAAGATGGTCATGGATTTATGAGTTGTACATTTTGGCACTTGTTCATGTTTGTATCTTGTTATATTAGGCATGCATGAAGTTTTTGGACAAAAATTTTGGGCATGGAATTGGATTCTTGTGCTAGCCAAATTATTTATATTCTCTTTTGATTGATTCTTGTTGTTTGCATTAGTAAGAGCAACATAAACCAAACAAAATTGGGTCAGGATTAGGGTTATGGTATCCATCTCCATATCCATATCCAGATTTGATAAGACATTACTAGTTATGAACAAACAAACTTTGTAGTTTGTAGTTCCATAATGTACATGAAATTTTTGGATCCTATAAGACGTGTATATAATAATTAGGCTCTTTATGTGAAAAATTTATTAATAAATAAATTTAAATTAAATGAAAGACTTGATTTTGTTTTATTTTTGAATTAGATGGCATCGAACGAGACATACATAAAGAATTGCTCGAACTTAAAGAATACCGAGAAAAAATAATGAAAAAATTATATTATTCTACGGTAAAATTTGCAACCACGATTGTTCGATTGGATTATGATCGTCTATTCACTTGATCGGACGATTGTGAAAGAGTAGTTCCTGAAATGTCTATAGATGTCTGAGTGCATGTATCCTCCAAATAAAAATAAAAAATAAAAAATGCACAATTTGTATTCATAACCTAAATGTGGCAGTGTTCACATAAATGTTCCATCTTTTGGTTTCTCTATTTCTTGTTCTTATTCATGAAATTTTCCACAAAATACAAACAAGTAGTGTTCCCCTAAGACAACAGAGAGTAGAGTTTCTGTTGTTGCATATGCAAAAAAGGCAAAGGAATTTCATGGAAGCATGAAATGTTTCCAACCACAATATTCTTATTTGAAATGGGTCCCTTTTGTTTTTTGTTACCTTACTAAACAGAGTTATTATTATTATTATTATTATTTTTGTCTACATATACGTGTGGTATAAGAAGAAGAATGTTTTTTGAATTTATTGTTTTCTTATGTATTTCATTTGAGTGCCAGTACTGGAACGTTTAGAAGTATTTATGAAATATATTTTTTTTAAAATAAAAAATATTTTTATATTTTTTGAAAAATGAGTTTTATTTTATTTATTTTTAAAAAAGTAATAAGTATATGCAATAAAAAATCTCACTATGTAAAATTTTTTTATATTTTCAAATTTTTAAATAAATTTTTTATATATTTATAAAATATATATTTAAAATATATATAATTAAAAATTAAAAAACTGTTTTTTGGAACGCAATGGCAAACGGGGCCAGTACTGTTATTTCTTTGCTTCTTCTTTGATTCCACGAGTGCATACCACTCTATTATGTTTTTGTTCTTATCCTTCTTTATTTTTAGTCCTTGGTGCATTTGACTAATTTAGGGTGTAGTTTTTCATTTTTATAATTCACTTTGTTTACTAAAAAATTACTTCTGATTTAGTTTCAACTACATAAAAAATACAAAAATCACTTCTAATATATTTATAGTAATTCGATTCTTAATAATTTACTTTTTAGTAACTCACTTTCAGACTCAAAAAATACATCTTTAAACATTTTACTTAATATATGTTGGAATATAATATAATCTAGTTTAAATTTTAAAAATGAATAGATATTTCTTCCATTATATTAAGTTTTTGTTTAGGATCTGAACTGGTGTAGACTCAAAATTTTAGTGTTTTTCTCTTGAGATAGAACAGTAGGGATTGCATTCAACATGCTATAGATGTAGGATCCACTATAATTTGGATCTAGCAATTGATTGATGGAACTTCTATCTAATAATTTATAAGAAAACTTATGAAGATTATATAAGTAATATATCTGTACTACTGATCTAAAAGGAGAAATTACTATTTTTTAAGAGTAAATTTAACAAAAAAGACAACAAACATAAAGAAAAACTACACATGAAGAGAGGTAACAAAAATTAGGGATTTTTTAAATATAAAATGTATTTAAAAATATTTTCAAAAAACAAACTATATTTTTTACAATATATAATTTTTCTATATTTATAATTTAAAATATTTTATTAAATATTAAATTAAAAATTAAAATAATAAGTAATTGAAAAGTAATGCAAAATTTAAAATTACTGAATGATTATTGAAGGCAAGAACTTATTAAGCTGCTAAAATGAATGTGTGTTAGTTGGTTGTCAATTCTCTGTAACAAGCATTAATGGGTTCTCTCGTTAGAATTTCTCTCTCTCCATGTTCGGGAAACTTTTCACGACCAACTTTTTATTTCATATTTTTTAATAAAATTTTTTAAATATTTTAAAAAATTATTTAAAAAATTTTAATAGTAAAAAAAAATTCTACGTTATAAAATTTTATTAGTTATTTTTATTATTATTTTTTGAAGTAAAAAAATAAAATTTACTTTTCAAAAATTTTTAAAATATCTCTTTTTTTGAAAAAACTTTTATTCAATAATCACTTCCAAACATTCCTTCTTAATTTTGATCCAATCATATAATTATAGTACAAATTTATAGACCCTACTTATTGAAAATATTAAAAATAAAAAATAAAAAGTCTTAGTATATTAAAAATTATTTTATATTTTTTAAATTTTAAATAAATTTTCTAAATATTTATTAAAAATATAAGCTAAAAATTAAAAAAATATTTTTGAAAAATGCTTTGTCAAAAGCTTTGTGGCTAAATTTTCTAGGTAGTAACAGAGTTGTCAACATGGGTTTATCATTAGCGTACCATAATTATATTTAAAAAAAGCTACAAAAGATAAAGTTTGTTTTAATTTGTTTTTAATAGTTTCTTTCATAGCTTAAATTGCAGTGTTGAGATCATCTTTTTTTCTTCTTTCTTTTGAATTCCAATAAACAATTCTTATTGACTTTCTAAAAAAACATTTTTAAAAAAAAATTTTGAACGATGAATAAAAAATTATAAAAAAAGCTATCTAGAAGTAATTTTTTTGACAAAAATATTATTTTAGTGCCAAAAAAAAAAAACACACCTTTCTATTAATGTTACTACAACAAATAAAAGAAATTGGACGTCTTAGAATGTTTATAAAATAAACTTTTTTGAAATAAAATATATTTTTATTTTTTTTAAAAATAAGTTTTATTTTTTATTTTAAAAAAAATAATAAAAAAATTTTATTATGTAGAAATTTTTTTACATCTTTTAAAATTTTTAAATATTTATAAAATATGTATTAAAAAATATAAAATTGAAAATTGAAAAGCTTTGTTAGAGAATGTAAAGCCAAACACCCGACATAGTTATTATTTAGGATCTCTAAAAAATTGATGGAAGAATTTTAATTAGAAACTTTAAAATAGTTAATTCAAATTAATAGATTGTATTTCAACTTTTAATGAAAAAATTTTGAATTATAAACTTTGATGCAAATTTGCAAAATTGATTAATTATTTTTGCTAATTAGCTAGTTTGTTTGATTCATATATAAGAAACAACTTAAAAGAGAAACCATCTTAATTCAAAGTTTTTGATTTTGATGTAACACCAAACCATTAATATAAAAAAAAATTCCATTAAAAGGATTTGATAAATAATTCAACTACCTAATTAGCACCTTGCTTCAAATTGGAACTACATACTCTTTTAATAAATCACCAAATTTAATGTTGTTACATATAATTGTTTCTTTTTAAGCATTAATAGGTCTTGTCTTTTGATCAACTTGCATTAGTTTCTTCTTGTCCATGTCTAAGCTATGACAATATTAAATAGCTTACCACTTCATATGATAATAATGCTGAAACTAAAGGTGATACTATTGACAATATCTCTTTCAATAAATGTTTGAAAATATTTATGAAATAAATTTTTTCGAAAATAAATTTTTTTGATAATTATTCAAAATTGAACTCTATTTTTTAATTTAAAAACAAACAAAAATAAGTGTTAAGTAAAACCTCTTTTTATCAATTTGTAATATTACAAAAATTTATTAAAAATATAAAATAAAAAATTGAAATAAAATAGAATTGAAAATTACTCTCAAACACTATCATAATCAAATGCAATTTGTTCATTCAAGTGTTTAATTCTAAAAGTTTCTTTAAAAAATGTTTAATTCTTACTAATTTTTTATATTTGTTTTCATAATTTATTTTTAGAATTCACTTATTAATAATTTAGTTATTAAACCTGACTCCTAATTTCATCCAAATTTACTTATTAATAAAATTTCATTCAAAATTTTACAGACAAAATTATGTCATAATAATTACACGTTAATTAGATCTTTTATATTTATCATTTTTTACCCTATTATTCTCAAATATGATAAAACTATATGTCACTTTATTTCATTTTTCATGAATTATGGGAGTATTATGAACACTATGGTGTTCCCTAACCATGTTCTTAAATACATGTTATAAAGTGAAAGAATGTTCCTTTAACAAAAAGCAATTGATGGAATATATATATTAACAAAGAAAAAAGGTTTCTTTCCCCTTTCGGTTTGAGAGCATGGATAGAATGATCACCCACATGAACCATCTTTTTGATTAAAAATATTTATAAAGTTCACAAAATTTTTTAAAAATGAAAACTTTATAGAGCCATTTTGATTTAATGTAAACTAAAATTGATATCTCAATACATAATTAGATAGAAAATTATTAAATATTGAAAAATATTGATTTTTTTGAACTATATAAATTAATTATTTATATAGCAATTGTTTGAGTTTTTATTATCCAATTGAGGCGTTCGAATTGTAAGCAATTTAGAAACGTTTAGGAGTGCTTTCAAAAAAAAATATTTATTTTTTTATCTTAAAAAAATAAATAATAAAAATATATTACTATATAAAATTTTTTTATATTTTCTAAATTTTTTAATAACTTTTTAAAAGTTAATTTGTCAATTCTTCTAATATACACTAGGAAGAAAGGTGATAATTATGTAAAGCTAGCAAAAAGTGGCCAAGTCCAGGCTGGGTAGCTTTGGGTGGAAAAGAGTTTTTGGATTGAAGTACTTTATAAGCGAGTATTTAAAAATAAATTATTAAAAATTAAATTAATATAAATAATATTATTAAAATTAAATTAAATTTTTATTATTTTTTAAAAAATTAGTTAGAAATGACTTTTGTAATGTTTTGTGCGGTTAGAACTATTTACTTTTGGTAAGCACTTATGAAAAATATTTCATATTTTTAAGTAATTTTAATATTTTATAATATTTATAATTATATATATTTTTTAAATTTTAAAAAATTGTATATGCTACATTCTTATATTTATATACTTAAAAAATATTTTTTGTTTGGAAATCACATTTTTTTATAAAAAATAAGAATAAAAAAAATTAAAATTCAGTACACAATTGAGTTGAATGCTATTTTAGTGACAGAACTGGTCTGCAGATACAAAGATTCTCTTCACTATCTCTATCATTTTCTCAAGCAAGAAAACATGTCAGTTACAGAAAGCAAATTTAGGAGACGTTTCTCATTTATTTACAGGAACTTATTATTATAATTTTTAATTAATATTTTAAATAATATTTATAGTATTTTATAAAATTTATTTAAAATTTTATAAAATATATAAAATTTTACCATAAATTATTATTTATTTTATTAATTTGTACCTAAACAAAAGAGCTTATTTTGAATTTTTTTAAATATGTTTAATTCTAAAAAAATTTATTTATAAGTCCTTTCAAGCATTTCATAAGAGATTCTAAGAATTCGTTTGGAGAATTTTTAGAAAACAAAATTTTAATTTAAAATGATTTTTTATCTTTCTTTAAAATTATATATATAATAGATATTGAGTATCCTTGGCCTTTCCTGAAAATAATTTTATGACCAGTAATTCTCTTATGTCTTCCAAAATTTTGAAACAAATTTTAAAGTAGTACAATAAGTTTTTTGAGAAATAAAAAATTTGAAGAGAAATTAAAATAAGTTAGATAAAGCTATGTCAAAACATTTTCTTAGAATAATTTCCAAAAAAAGAGAAATATTTATGAAAAAATATGTGGTAGAGCAAAGTATAGTTCTATAAATGGTAAAGAATGATTTCTTTTTCATAGCAAAGTTTGGAAATTCTTCTTTTGAGATAAAGACAGATTTAAGAATTTTTTTTTCCATGAAAAAGTCAAAAAACAGTTTTTGAAGAAAGAAAAAGATAAATATTAATATTCTTAAAAAATAATAAGAAAGGTCAATATTTCTTAGAACAAGTAAGAAACAAAAAATATTTTTTTACCATGACAAGAAAAGGCATTTTTTTTAAACAACAAGGAAATAATTTTCATAATAGAGAAAGAAGAACAAGAATTATTTTTCATAAATAGAGAAAAATTAATTTTTTTGTAAAATGAATTTATTTTCTTTCGAAATAAAAGTAAAACTGAGAAAAAAATTTAATGAGAAACAAATTTTGAAGATTTTTTGAATTATTTTTTTGATTAAAAATTAAAAAAATATATATAACGATCATACCATATGTAATTTCTTATATATTTTAAAATTTTATTTGTAAATTAATGTAAAATATTTATTAAAAATTAAATAGCTTTTTGAAATAAAAACTATTTAATAAATAAAATCCAAACATTTGAAGTGTTTGTTTTTTTCTATTTGCTATTGTTGTTGTTATTTGTTTTCTGTTCTTTCTCACCTCACGTGTATTTTCCAATAACATGTTAAATTATCTGCATTCATGCAAATCAACTGCTGCACTTTTTTTCTCTTCTTTTCCAGAAAATTATTCATTTTTTTTTTAGGGTTTTGTTTCTTTCTACCCCCTTCCTTCTCTCTCTCTCCAGTTCCCAAACAAACAAAAGCTATCAAAAGCTGCTCCTATAAAAGCTGCTTTTACTCATCATAATCACTTCTTCATACAAGAACAACCAGAACAACTTTGTCTCTATGTTTGTTTGTTTTTATTTTTATTTTTATTTTCATTCTCTTATTGTTTTACTTGTTCTTGTTTGAAATTTGAACTCAATATATATATATAGAAATCAAGATCAAAGATCAAGAAATTGTTTACAGTTTAGATGTTTAGTTCTTCGCCGGCGGTAGCAGCAACTATGGGGTCTACTACTACTTCAACATCTTTTCTTTCTGTAGATAATAACAATAGTTGCGGCGGCGGAGGAACTAAACGGAAGCGGAGACCTGCCGGAACTCCGGGTAAATAATGCCTGAACTTTCCGAGCTCTAGCTAGCTAGCTATATAGCTTGGAGAAAATCTTAATAAAAGTTATTACAAATTATTTTTGTTTTCCCATTTTCAGATTCTTTTAGTTTAAATTTGAAGTATAAATCTACTAAAAATTGCTAAAACTTAAGTTTTTTTGGGTTCATTGCTAAGAAATCTGTAACATTTTTCCGCTCTCTTATTTGCTAGAGAAGAAAATATGATAGGTTTTCTTTTATTTTCATTAGTCTTTGATCAACTGCTATAAGTTCACTTGTTCTTACTAATTCTCAAATTTAAGTTTTTCTATTTGTTTCTTTTCCATATCTTTTCAGTAATAATTTGTTGTTATTTTATATGAAGATTAGCAGTTGTTAATTTGTGATCAATTTACATTTTAAATTTCTGATAAAATTTTTCATTTCTTCTTCTTGATCTTGAATGATATACAGACCCGGACGCCGAGGTAGTAGCTCTATCGCCGAGAACGTTACTCGAATCCGATCGATACGTCTGCGAAATCTGCGGCCAAGGTTTTCAACGAGATCAAAATCTACAGATGCATCGCCGGCGACACAAAGTGCCCTGGAAGCTTCTAAAGCGTTCTGACGCAACATCTACCACCGGCGCCGGAGCTGCTGTTTCTACCAATATATCCTCGACGGTAGCTAAGAAACGCGTCTATGTGTGTCCAGAACCAAGTTGTCTTCACCATGATCCGGCTCACGCCCTCGGCGACCTTGTTGGAATCAAGAAACATTTTCGCCGGAAACATAGCGCGTATCGGCAGTGGGCTTGTGCCCGGTGCTCGAAAGCATACGCTGTACAATCCGATTATAAAGCTCACCTGAAGACCTGCGGAACTCGCGGCCATTCTTGCGACTGCGGCCGCGTTTTCTCCAGGTAAAATATTATTTTTCCGGCTTAAATCCAGCAGTTTCAATCGGAAAACCGGTGATGTTTTCCGGCGAGACCTGTGTAGCGAATTGATTAGAATTCAGTGTCGAACACTGCAAAAAAAAAAAATCTAAAACAGTATGCAGTTAGTAGTAGTACCATAGAGTTGTTCTTTCACACAATTTCCAAAGCCACAGTTTTTCGCATTGGTTGCTTTCACTCTCTTTCATGTATATTCATTCACTTCAATTCATTGATTATAACAAAAACAAATTTTTATTTGTTTGTTTTTTATTTAATTCATGGATTTCAAAACCCTAGAAATCCTCGTTGCACTAAAGAATAATGGTTGATGTGTTGTTAGTTTTTAAGCTTTCAATAATGGCGTTAATTATTTGATAATAAAAATTTTTTTTACAGGGTCGAGAGTTTCATAGAACACCAAGATGCATGCAATGCAACAAGGGCAAGATCGGCGACTGCTCCGGCTGCGGCGCCGGAGCCGCCAACGCCACAACAGCAACAACTGACTTCCGCCGCTTGTTTCTCTAGAGCAGCTTCAAGTCCTAGTCCCTCAAGTGAAAACACAAATAGGAATACTATCGACCGACTTCCCGCAGTTTTCCCTCTCTCCGGCGATCTGTATCGGCGGAGAATGAATGTAGAGCTTCAGTTGTTGCCTTCCGCTCAAAAGACCACTACGGCTCCCAACATACAGCTATCGACTTCAGCTGCTGAATCATCAACTTCTTCCGATGATCAAGCAGATGCTTCGACAACGCTGACGCTTTCCGTCGGTCCTTGTTTAAAATCTGCAGAAGTTAACAACTTCTCCGACACCAATAAAGAAGCTTGTGAGCAACAGCTTAGAATGGCAACGACAGAGAAGACATTAGCAGATGAAGCAAGGAACCAGGCGAGCAGAGAGATAGAGTTAGCAGAGCAAGAATTCGCGAACGCCAAAAGAATACGACAGCAAGCTCAAGCAGAGCTCAACAGGGCTATGGCGTTACGTGATCGGGCGGTGAAAGAGATAAATGCAACTGTGCTAGAGATCACTTGTCATTCATGTATGCAGCAGTTTAGAGCTTGTCGTAGATTACCGACGACGGTTGTCTCCGATGAGAACTCTGTTGCTGCTAGCCATGTTTCTTCTGTTATTAATAAAGGCGAAGCGAGAACGATAACCGGCAGAAACGAGAACAACATCAGCATGAGATGACGACGATGGTAATGGACATGAACATACAAAGTTCATAATAATAATAATAATTATTATTATTTTATGTTGATCTTTTTTAGTTCTGCAATGGTTTCATGAGGTAAACTAATGGTAAATAAAAATTTTTTTGGTTGGATGGGAAATTTGTTTGTTATTTGAAGGAAAAAGGGAAGAAAGTTTGTTGGTTTTTTTTTTTTTTGGTTTTGGGTTCAGTTTGATGCTTTCCATATTGTTTCTCAGTGCGTTGGATTCTTTCTGCTCTTCTTGGGTGTTGTTGCTTGGAAGGATCATAGAAAGCAAAACCCAAACCATCTATAATAATTCCTTTTCAACTTTTCTTTGTTCCTTTTCGCTTACAAAAAATTTCACCAATAAAAGCTTTGTCAAAATAAGAAATAATTTATAATTTTTCTATTTTAAACAAATATAATAAAAAAAATATGAATTGTTTTAAAATAAATTTCTTTTGATCAACTGAGAAATTTTATACTTTCACAAGCATTTAAGATATGTAAGATTCTCTTTTTTCTGAACTTACAAACATTTGCATTTGATATACTTTTTGATAAACAAGCATGAACTAAAAGAAACCTCAAAAAAGTTTTCTTTCTTCAGAAGAGAAAGAAAAAGAAAGAAATGGTAGTACTCTTTCTATGAGATTAATTTTACTTACTCTATTCATATTTTAAATTCAACTATTTAATATATTTTAATTATTATTATGAATTTTATTTTTATTTTTTATTAAATTTTATTTTTATCAAATTTTACTTCTTACTGAATGTTATTTTTATAAAATTTAATTTTATGAAACTTATTTTTATATAACTATAACAAGCTTAAAACACACAAGTACATGTATGTAGGAATGTTTGTATGTTATAAATCTTGCTAACGTTGCTTCATAGTTGAAACTTTTGTCTCTTCTTCTACTTTTAATAGTTTATTCAGATCTTTTGGTAATTTAGAACTGATTATAAAATATTTTTCTAACATAAAAACTATTTTTATTTTTATTCTAAAAAATAAAATTTATTTTTTATCTAAAAAAATAAAAATAAAAAATAACAAGATCGAATGACTCTTTTTTTTATATTTTTTAATTTTAAAATAAATTCTGTAATATTATTTAAGATTTATTAAAAAATGTAAAATTGATAAATTGATAAATAATTTTCTGAAACGCAGTGTTTTCAACAACTATGGATGTAATAATTCATCCGAGTGATATCACATAATTTTATATATTTTTTATTTAAATCAATTTTATTGTATTTAGAAAATTTATTTTGTGTAAATAAATATTTCTTTATTAAAATCGAAAACGTCTCCAAAGTATTAACCTTTATTAAAGAAACCTAAGAACTAACTATTAGAACCTTTACTATGCATTCCTCTACGAACTAATAATAATACTAACTCTAATCACACACTAATTTAACTAATAAGTAAATTTAACAAATTAAAATATAATTAGTTAGGAGAGTAAATAAGGAATGTTTGAAAATATTTATAAAATATAATTTTTTTAAAAAATGAGCTTTATTTTTTAAATAATAAATATAATAATGATTCATGATATAAATTTTTTATAGTTTTTAAATTTTATAAGAGTTAATGTTAAAAATACGAATAAATTAATAAAATAATTGAAAAGTATTGCCAAAAGATGACTAAGAAAGAAAATTTATAGCATATTTAAATATCTATAACTGAATTTTTAGAAGTAAAAAGTATAAAATAAAATTTTGTAAAAGATAAAATAAAAATAAAAATTAATATTTATATTTATATTTTAATAATTTTTAAAAATATATTAAAAATTAAAAAATATATTATATTAAAAAGTGGAAATAAAAAATTAAAATTAAAATTCTGTATGTAAAAATAAAATTCTAAATTTTTTATATAATTAAAATATATGAATCATTCAAAATTTAAAATCTGATTAAAAAAAATAAAATTATGGTTATCTAATAGAGTAGAGTTAACAACAAGAACGCTACAGACAAAGAAAACAGCGTTTATTGGAAAGAGAAATAGGAAGTAAACAATGACTTCTGTAGTTTGTAGTACCTTGTCATTGATAACACATCTCAGAAACATTCAATTCAAATCATTTCATTTTTCATCCCAATTCAATTCATTCATGTCATAAAACAAAATGAAATCCATGTTGACCCATTTGTGGTGCTGTTGTTGTTGCTGGACTTCGACAGACAGAGACCTAACATAAACACCATCAATTGCTTTGTTTCTTCTTCATTGCATTTGTTTCTGCTGCCACGGTTTTCAGTGCACCTACCTAAAAGAAAATTAAAATCTTCTTTACTTTCTTTCTTTCTACTTTCATGAACAGAATAATAAGTATGAAATTTGTTCTAGCAGTAGTGATGAAATCTTTGCCATTTCTTTCTTCATCCTGTGAATAGAGACACTTACCGCACTGCTGCTGTTGCAGTAATTCTGATTCTGAGCACATATATAGCTTTGGATTTATTTCTTTTGCTTCCATTCAAGACCAAAGAAAAAAAAGCAAAAAAAAACTTTGATCTCTATACATGCTCTCTATTTTTTATCGGCCTCACTACTAAAGGGGGGCGTTAGAAAGTTTTTTCAAAAATATTTTTTGTAAAAAAAATATTTTTATTCTATTCTAAAAATATTTTTTATTTTTTTTTGACCTAAAAAATAATAAAGTAAACAATAACAAGTCTTACCATATAAAAACTTTTTATATTTTCTAAATTCTGAAAACAATATAATAATTTATTAAAAAAATGAATTTAAAAGTTAAAAAATTATTTCCTGAAATCAAATGCAAAACGATTTAAAAGAGTTATAAGAATGAAAAAAACGTAACTCGTTTTTTAAGGACGATACACGTAAATTTTGCGGAAATTAAATTTTTTAAATTTGATAAAAGATAGAGTTCGATAAAAATAAAAATTCAAAATAATATTTAAAATAAGTGAAAAAAATTAAATTAAATTTTAATAAAAATAGAATTTTGTGTGTAAATAAAAATAGAATTCGAAATAATAATTTAAATATAATGTAAAAATAAAATAAACTTTAAAATAATAATTAAAGTACGTGAAATAATTAAATTTAAATTTTGAAGAAAAAAATAAAATTTGATGTATTTAAAGCAAGCCCTAAAAGTCAGTATAAGAACGAAAAGACCGTAACTCGTGTAAAGAAACAGTCTAAAATAAACCGACTCCTATCTTGAATAAATTGCAAACTACCAAGTTAAAATATTTATTTATTTAAAAGAATAATAGCTCATTCAAATCACGATAACGCAGCTTTAAACGCTTGTGATGTTTATCCAAATCACAATAATGTTTTTTTTCTATTGAGAATCTTCACAATAATGTCTTTTGAATGACAGGGATCTGAAAGCATCACTGTGGTCTGCACTGTTACATGAACTCAGAAAAATCAACGATTCAAGTACAGCAGCAACTACAACTTCTGTTTCTTTCACTACCCTCTTGGGTTGGGTTTCTTAAAATTTTTAGTTTTCACCGTTGCCATTCTTGTTCTTTTTTACTGTAGTGATAGGCAGTGAATGAATCAATTTTATTGATATTAAAAGAAAGACGGCTAGCTGGTATTGACTATTGAGTGCTCTGCTCTCTCTCTTCATTGCTTTTCACTTTGAACTTGTTTATTTTATGAGAAAGCGACTCAGAAACGAGTTTCCAAAGAATTGAATTTCTAACAATAATTGTTTACAAACATTTTGACAAAAATAAATAACACTGACAATCCTTAAAAAAAGGATTTCTACTTAGATCCAACACCTCCGATCTTAAATACACAAAAAAAATATTTAACAATACTTATATGATACTATTTTCTATTTTAAAATTTCTTATATGTTTCAACATTATGTTATAAATTATTTTTTCAAAATTTAAATTTAATATATAATTAAAGAAAGTTAAAAAAATCAAACTCACTTTTTAAAAATATTTTAAGATTATTTTTACTCAGAAAAGCTTCTTATCACAAATATTAAACGTTTCCAAAATGTTCTTTTAGGTAAACAAATGGTGTAAAACGTTTCCTTCATGTTGTTTTGATTTCTTTGAAGTATAAGTTCCATATAAAACAACTAGAAAGGATTACGTAATGATTCGTACGTTATATTTCATCATACACTTCAGAGGAAAAAAAACATAGGACCTTGTAATTTAGAAAAAAGATTTTCTTAACAAGGAATAAACTAGAGCATTTTTTATGCAACCGCAAAATTTAGCTGCACAAATGAAAATAGAATAGACTGATAACAGTGAGCTTCAAATTTCAAATTTATTTAATGGGTTTACATTTCTAGGGAAGTACCTCATTTACGCCGTCTATCAGATAGCAGCACCCATCCAACAAAGATCATTTCTTGTTAGTTGTCCAGCCATATGTTCGTGTTAAGCGTATCTGAAGAGCAAGAAAAAAATTATCCTACAGATAGAGTTTGAAGAAATTTAATTGGGGACAGACAGAGGTCGGGCTTTACCTTGGCAAATGCATAGATGGCACGAAGAATACGAGCGTAGTCAGTGCCCAGCATCTGGATCGCAACATCTGCCAAAAATGTACCCCATAACCTGGACCATAGTTGTATTGCAATTTAAGTTTCTAGAACCTAGACCATAATAGTATAGCAATTTAATTTTCAGAACCTGGACCATACTAGTATAGCAATTTAATTTTTCAGCATGACCAACCGGTGCAGTTGAGAAACGTAAAGAGGCAATTTCCACAAGGAAACTCCTCTTTCGTGATCCTTTTGTAATCAGCGTCATGAACTTGTTTCTAGACGAAATGGTTCTACATATTTTGGATGACTATGTTATTAAGAAAATCCTTAAGACACAAACGTAATTGTAGGAAATGAAGACTACTTACCACATAACACAGACTATGAAAAATATTCACTATGAATGCATTTTCTTCAGAATGTTTGTCGTGTTTACTCATTCTATCCTCAGGTGTGATTGATGCATTTATTTGCAGTCTACACTTGACGCGGTTTATTTATTGGGTGAATTTTTTGTTTGTCTGCTAATGATGAAGAAATTATTGAAATTTAAACTATGAAGAAATATTTGGTTTGTCTGCAAGTCCTGTCTTAAAAAGTATACAATACTTTAAGAGTACAATATCATCCAATGCTTTAAAAGAGAATAAAAAACTAGGCCAAATTCCAATTAGCATTAGTTAGGAACTTTCTGAAAGATTTTAGCTAAATCTTTAAGGATCAAACACAAACACAACAATTGCATTAGTCAGGAGTTTATTGACCTTTTCCTGGTTGGCGGATATTTGGAGATTCGTGGATACATCAATCCTACGAACATTTAACAACTTGAAAACAACCAATCTATCAGGTCTGACCAGCTGGTGAATCCTTATATGCCATTATGCACTAAAGTAAGATCAGAATCCCCTTTCTGTTTGCACTTATTGACAAACAAAACTACAATCATAATTAAAAGTTAAAACTAAATTAAATCATGAACAAGCAGATATAATGGTCTGCAAAATACTACATCCAGGACTTCATAAGAAAACAACTAAGCATAAAAACTGATAATTCTAATCAGTGACTTGCAAATGCTATGCCATAAAAAAGGTATAAGGATTGAAGAACATACAGTGGGCCAAGTAGAGTCATCAAACTCCGCAGACCAAGATACCTAGAAGCTGCACGAGCTAAGCCCTGTAAAATAATACTAGTCTCATTAGTGAACTTTAGAATCTGGATATGGCAACTTAGGGGGCTAGTATGGGATTCGCTAACAGAGGACCAATTGTACAATAAATTCACTTAAAAAAGATCACTAAATTTAATAAAAGGAGATTTAGTAAAAGAAAAGTAACATAAAACACTGACCTGCCTAGCAGCGAGTAAAGCAGTTCTAGACTCTAAGTTGATGGCTGCAAGCTGTCCGCCCTGAAGACCAAAGGAAGAAACAAATTTGGAGTTTCAACTCATAAGTCATAACCTTTTACTACAAAGCCTACACTAAAAAAGTTGCACGAATTCTCAAGATTCAAGAACATTATATACAATTTTGAAATATTATCTATAGAGTTATGGAATAACATCATAAAATGGAAGTATACTTCTGAATTAACTCAACAAGGAAAGCTCACACATCAAAACTACTTCAAAAATGTTATTTTTGCATGGAAAGGTGTATTTTCATTTCACTAGTCAGTACAGCTTGAGTATAGAGATGATTAAATGCCAGCAACCATCACATGGTGACTTCAAGCAGATTGGTATATCATAGTTCGGAGCATACAAATATCATGGTAAGCTATCAAGAGAGAAAACAAACAAGTACATTGACCTTCCTATTTATGCAACTACAACCTCTGACATGGTAAATGCTCCTCTAATTCTCCGTCTGTTGTAACCGAGCAATTCAACTTTTCTTTTGGGCTTCCGATCTATCTTTTTAAATCTTTTACCAAATTTATCGTAGATACATAGGTTGCAACATGAGAAACATAAAGATAGGACTGTGGTCACACGAACTAGAGCTAACCTGAACCAATCTAAACAGATCTGACCTAGCATGATACACACCCCTCATGGACCAACACTAATTGGGAAGCAAAAAATAAATATACCTATATTTGTCAGGATGCAAAAATATACTCAATCAAAGTGATAGGTTCACTAAACTGTAGTATCAATAAACTACTGCAAAAATGCCGGTTACCGTATTCAACAAAAGTCCAAATATCAAACAAAGGCAGAAGACTAATACCTTCTTTATGATCTCATTCTTTATTTTGTAGTTGGCAGCTTCCAAAAGCATCTTTCCAGAAAGCCTCCTAGCCAACTATGTATACAAGATGGAACTATAAAAGAATGGTGAGAAGAAAAATATTTAAAAGCCCTAAAATTTTTCCAAACAAGATGCTCAGAGAATAAATATCTTTTTACCATTTCATAGATCTTGGTGAATGTTAACATCCCACCACCCTGCCAAACGGCAATATAAAAAGTGAGGGTTAAAAAGTACAAATAAAAATTGTTATACGTCTTTCCATATCGTAGTGAATTGAACCTTTAAGATAATTTCTTTAAGTTCCTTGGCCCCAACTCTCAGGGAAGCATCAGTCTGTACCTTCCACTGATTCAGTCCAGTTTCTTGACTGAAAGAAAGAGAACTGAGGATTTAATGCTGCAAACTAATGACCTCCAGCAAAATGGGTAATCCAAAGAAACAAAGTACTGTAGGGAATTATGTTCTAAATCATCAAGGAAAAGCAAACTAGTGACTGGATTGTCCTTGCAGGGTGGAAAATACATTTAAGATTGACTCGGTGTTGTATACTTTACAGTATAAGAAGTTTACTATCCTTTGCATCAGTCCCTGATGATGGTAATGATCATAACTTAAGACAGCACTTTAATTCTCCCTAACATAGAAGATTTGCTCATATGCCTGTTGGTGCAGCAAAACAAATCCCTCCATGCACATCAGTCTTAATCTTTAAATGTTAGTTACTGCAGAGGGCCACCTTTGAGATGGTTAAGATTAATTAGCTCTTTGACAAGTTCGTTTCAGAAATTCAAAAGTAGTGACATTGGACCCATCTCATGTCTCGTTTTATTCATTCCTCAGTAAACTATATTCGTTCCTCAGTAAACTATGTTATAGGATAGCCTCTCCAACTTTGACAAAAAGATAGTAATCCAACAGAAGGAATGCTTAGAAACTTGTTAACTTGAACATAATCAGTACCAAACTATGTCAGGCATTACACTAGATATATATTACGTCTTAATATATATAGGTCCTCATCAAGAAGAGGCTAACTTAAAGTCATGCAACCAATGTTACAAGTTACAACTTCATGATATATCCCAAGAGGAGGAACTTTGTGCATGCAACTATCATATTACTAACAGAAATTATCTCTGCAGCTTCAATCTGCATACTAGAGAGTAACAAAAAGAGATTGAAATCAATCAACACCAAAACTGTAGGCTATGGTAAAACTGTGTTCCTAAACTTCTACTTTTCTACTTCTAAGCTCTTAAGATTTAATTAATAATAAATCCAGTCTAACTTAAACGTTACCGTTGAAATGTGATTCTGAAGAGTCTCTAGTACATTAACGATGGATGCTACCATATTGTGGCTTCACTTAACGCATCAAGCACGAAACTGAAGCCCAATATTTGTACGGTTTATTAATCTTCTAACAACTCAAAGAAATTATCAAGTAAGCACAACTAGGGGATCATCTAGGAAGACATGGTAGATACCACAAACTTAAGGAAATGCATTTGTTAATTGAATGATGAAAAACTTAAAATGAAAGTTCATTCGCTCTGTTCACAGTTCATGGCACATTATGGTACTTTCTGAATACAATAGATTGCCATGAAAATTAGATATTTGAACAGCTAAATTGGGGCAATTTATTTAAATATACCTTGAATATTCATGCAACAAATGAAGAAATACTTCAACTTCAAGATCCTCAGTCGAAAGTTTGCTTGAACATGGGATACTCAATTTTTTTCTTACAGAAAGCAAAATATTTCTGTACGATGGTCTCCAACCCCTGGAATCAACAGACAGGAACTGACGGTTACAATATGTAAGACTTCTCATTTACCTTTAAGCTAGTTAGAATCTAACAGTCCATAGACAAGAATGTTCTTATCCAAATCATAAAATCTCCTCAAATCAGTTCTCATGTTTATCTTCAAGCCAATCGCTATGCTGCATATTCACTAGTGAAGGATGAAATATACAAAAGCACAGGAGTGATGAAAAGAGTGAGAATCAAGAAAAACTTTTATAGACTATGTAAACCATCTCAATTATCTATCAAGATCTTTATTAGTAATATATTCTAACACTAAAGCTTAATTCTTACTAACAAAATGTACTACAAGGAAATTCCAAAAGAACAACATTTCTTATTAGGACTTGATCAATATTACTTCCTTTGTAAAATGATGTTAATAATCAATTTTTTGCATTTTATAATCCCTCAAAAGAAATCATTTTATTCATTATTCTTCCTCAATTGAGCAAATCCAGAATTGGGAGCAGAAGACAGGCTCTAGTAACTTGGATTTACCTAGGAAAAGGTTAATGATGAGTAGTGGAACAAGTTCATTGAATGGGAACAACAACGATTCATCTCAATTGTGTGGGATAATCGCTGCCCAAGTTCAAGACAGAATTTTAAGGCAATCTTGCTGCATATTAATGGGTAAAACAAGGTGGGCTGGTAGAGATATACCAAGAGATAATCAACTCACTGGTTCACACTTCACAGTCAACCCAACTATCTCACAAAAAATGCCTCTGCTACATAGCGGATCTTAAAGTTAATAGAAACCTCTCCCGTATAACTCAATATTATAACTCAAGATTCAATACATTGAAGCATATTCAAGAAACACTAAATTCCCTAACTCAATATTATTTGTTTCCTCTAAAGTAAGTAATTATTCTTTGATGTTTCTCATTACAAACCTTATAATATATAAGAAGTTTTGGTCAATAACATTATATGCTGCTAATTGCAACACAGCATTCAAAATTAGGTTCAAGAGACAAAAAGGAGCCTAGCAAGAAATAGAATGACAAGACTAGGCATACTGCATTGAACACATTGTACGGTGGGTAAGACATGTCTATTAGAAATCTTGAATTAACTAAAGGCATCCCAATACTAGAAGTTTGTTAACCTCAAAGTTGACCGGGCATCAGCTGCAAGGTACAAGAAACGTGACTCTAGATGTGCGATGAAATATTCTCGTTCATGAATGTCATCCCCAAGCATAACATAATCAACATCAGGTCTATGTGTGATTGACTTCAGCAGAGGACTGAAATAACTGTGCAGAAGGCAAATCATAAGTACATCCCAATATGGTGTATACATCACACATTCAGTTTTTCAGAGTCAAAATCTACGTGCAAAAATTTTGTATAACTCATGAAATGTGCGACAATAGAATGGTTGGCACTTGCCTTGGCCCAAAAAGAATGTATTCCAGCTCAACCAACTCCTCATCCGTGGCAAGTTCCAAAACTAACCTGAGTTCTGGATCATGAGTTCCTACACATTCACAGCCACACCAAGTTAGCCAGGTTACTTAAACAATAATTCATCTCAAGCACCTTCTAAAACATAAAATTAGAGAAGCGGAAGCTACCTTGATTCTGCACAGTTATTGCTGCTTGAGGAAGTCGAAGCCGTGAAATGCCAGAATTATTCCTTTGATTGAGATATAACGAGTAACGTATGCTCTGCAGGTCCTGGAAAATTCCAAGCTGCCAAAACCAAATTCAAAGATAATGACCATCTTGAATTAAATATGCTAACAGATAAATTCAAATAATATCAAGCTACCAATGCAAACTTCAAAATAAAATCTGTGGCTTCTATAGATTCCATAGCTACCAATTGCAAGCTTCAAACATCTGATCAATTAAAAGCTGAGTATATTAGCAGACTAATTCATGGAAAAATCAATCTGCTGATGCCCACGTTAAATAAATGAAAAAGAATTTTCGACTACAGAAACTAGAATTCAATGTAGATAATCAAGCTGACAATGCCGACTTCAACTAATCATCAATTAGGAAGATGAAATTACAAAATAAAATTTCAACTACAGAACTTAGCCTAACCAACTTAGACAAATCCCTCTTAGCAACAACAAAATAATAGGAAATCAGGCAGGCAATCCCAATTTCAATAAAAATTATCAAAATTTATACAGATTAAATTATAGGAATCACAAATATAAGAAACTGACTCATCGAAACTATCTGCTCTCTCTCTCTCTCTCTCTCAAAAACAATTAAAATAAAAAGTAGGAGATTGACCTGAGAACGAGAGATAGAAGAAGAATGAAACGAAGGGAAGGCAAAGGTAATAGCAGCGGCGGGGATGACGGTGGTAATCATCATTCACCTCCGCCGTCAGAGGTGATACGGCAGCGGCCGTCCGGCGGTAAGGCAACACACACTGCGAGTGTCTCTCAAGTCGATTAACGTACTCGATTTCTTCGACACCGGGACGCAGTGAGCTACACAGCCACTGGTTTTTCCCAGAGAGGTTCAGGGTATTTTTTTGGTCAATTTTTAGTAACACGACTTATGTTATGGGCCTTATTGTAGGCCTATTGGGCCTGATATCTAACATTTTCTATTTCATATTTTTAATAATATTTTATAGAAAAAAATTTTAAAATTTTATTTATTATTTATTTTTAAGTAAAAAAAATATTTTTAGAGTATTTCTTATTTCAGAAATTTTCTTATAGTCATTTTTAAATACCCCCAATAACAATTTATAGAAACAACTTCTGCCAGTAGTAAATAGTCTTTATAGAGATTTTCAAAATCAAATTATAGTTTTTTATAACTATTCCGCCGGGTGCATTTCTGTGTCTTAATCTGCTGCTTCTAGCTTATCCCCACTTCTAAAAATAAATTTGTAAAAAAATAAATTTGGAATTAAACATAAATTTTGTAAAAGTAAAATTATATTTATTTTTTATTTAAAAGTGAGCTTAAAATGAAAAAATTTTGAAAGTGAATTTTTAGCAAAAAAATTAGTACAAAAATGAGTTAAAAATTTAAATGACTTAAAAAAAATAAAGTAAAACGTAAATAAATAAGCTCAAAACTAACTTAATAGCAAATTTTAACTAAAAGCTTGCATTAAGGAGCTCGTAGATTTTAGTACCCTGAATGTTTTTTTCCGGAGCTTGTGGTTTTTACCTAGTGATTTGAATAACAAAGTAACACAAAATCTGGTTATTAATAGCATTGCAGAAAAACGTATTTACGAAAGTTCTTGATCATAGCCTTAACAAGGCAAAGAACAATAAACAGAAGCAAGGAAATAAAAGAATAAAAAAGATAAAAAACGGTATCATAATTTAAAGGTTGAATTTTTGTTTTTATAATCAGAATCAAGAATCATCGGATTGTTGCTGCTGATGTTTTTGGTGTTGTTGAATCGGCTGCTGTTGCTGCTCACTCCACAACTGCGGAGGCATGTAAGTATGAGACTGCTGCGAGTAAAGCATAGTCTGGTTGTCCATTCCAAGGGGTGCCATCTGCGGAGGCACATAGTAGTAGGGAAGAGAATCGTTCAGACCTCCACTGCCTGGCATTGCCAATACACCATCTTCTTTTACCTCCTCTCTAGGCACGATATCCACCAGAAAATCAAACACATCCGTTCTCATAATAGCACCCGCGATGTCATTTTTCTGCAGTGTGCGCCTTTTGTTTTCCTCCGTATGCGCCCATGAACGATACGTCAGTTCCAGGATGAACATTTCACATGCCCTTGCAAAGAGCACAGGTGCCTCAGCAGCAATCATACGTACGTCCTCATCTGCCTTCATGATCTTCTTGATTCTAGCTAAGGGAAGGCTGTGGTTCTTAAAGTCCATAGTTGCAATAACCTCCTGGTACTGATTTGCCCAGAACATCCTCAGTGTTTGTTCTAGTTGCTGCAGTGCTTGCTGCTGAGTCTGCCTGTATGAGAGCTGTCGCTGCGCAAGCTGAGCCTGAGCAGCTGGCATCGGTAAATTGGTACTCACCATTTGGTTTGGTTGGAATGAAGAAGGGAGATATGGTATTTGAAGATTCCGTACTGCATTCAACACTTGAGGCTGCTGTGCTTGCCCTAGCTCATCCGAGTTCATCTACATCATAGAAAAAATGAGACAACTGAAATCATTTCGACAAGGCAAAATAATTGCTGTATCCATAGCAAGAAAAGTATACCCCAATGAAGTTGCCACCATTCTGTCCATCTGCACCAAAACAGTTATCGACAGCAGTGCCTTGAGTACCTACTGGAATTTGCTTATCGGCTAACTGAGCAGTAGGCTTCTGAGCTGGCCAATCATTCTCATCGGTACTAGAAGCAGAATTTGGAGCTTCTCTGCTTCCAGTAACGTAACCCTGAGAGCTCTGCCTTTCCCCGCTGGTTACTTCATGGTCCATATTCTACTTGTAAAAGATTCCAATATCAGTGTGTTATAATTCAAACAAGCCAACAGCACGCATCAACGACACTGAATCAATGACATGCAGATTCCATAAACAAACTAAATTGAGAAGAGGCATCTGATTTCCAGCTTGTAATCAGAGTTTTCTTCAAGATACACTGAAGGATTCATTAAACATTTTATTAAATTCTAACAGCCCAAAGCATATTTTAACCGGAAAGTTTTTAATTCGTCTATACGGATTGTAAACATCTGAAGGATTCATGAGGAACTTAAAGAAATGCGTTCCCCTCTGGACAACTGTGACAGAATGCAACATCAACAAGGTTCCTAAATCTTATAGCTCATGGAAGCTTCTATAAAGTTTCCGTGACTTACTGAAAGAATGTTCTATAAAATTAAACATTTCTTTCGAAATTCTATCTTTGAAAAATCTAATCCCAAAAGGACAAAGAAGAACCATGTCTTTTGCTTCATCTTCGTTGATGAATTTATGCTATACAACAAACCAATCACTATCAAAAGCTTCAGTTCTTTTTGTTTTTAACTGAGGAAGAAAAGTTTCAATTTTTGCAACTCAAATTTGTGACTTCTCAAAAATTAAAACTTTTTCCCACAGAGAAAACCAATCGAAACCTTTTCTACAATTCTTTCCCTTTTCCTAAAAAGAAAGAAAACATTATTCATATCGATAAAGATTAAAATTTACAATAAAAATTTTTAAATCACCAAAGCATGGATCAGTAATTCTCAAAAATCTACATTAATTTCAAAAGTTTTACAACAAAATTTGATGTAAAGATAAAATGTTTCATGCAATAAAAAAATGTTATATCATTTACAGAAATGTACAGAAAATTGAAGAACTTCGAAAAAATAAAGAAATCTAAGCCAATAATATTGAAATAGAGAATTACCAAAATTTTGAGTGAACCAGTTGAGATCGCCGAGATAGAGAAACAAAAGAAAGAGATCGCCAAAAAATCAGAAAAACAAAGCCGAAAACGAAAAACGAGGGACTATTTAACATAAAACCCCTTTAAGGTTTCCATAACTACAAATTACCAACCTATAATCCTATAAAACTCCCTTTGATTAGCGTAATTACAAAAACAATCTTAAAAAAGGATATTATCATTAACGCCCTTGACCATGATATAAATATGAAAACACTCCTCACAATAAGTGTGTGCTCCCACGCCTAACTCTTTATCTCTTTACTAAATGGTCTTCAATAATTAGCTTTAACAATTTAACAAGAACTTGATTTTGCAAAATCATCACATCAATTGTGAATATTAACATATAGTAGCCTCATATTTTTGAGAAACTAATATCTTGTACATTGCTCAAAAGCAAGAGTCCATAAAGGGCGTTGAATTTCTAGTTAGAATGGCTTCGAAACTTTGGGGAACTCAATTTTAAAGTACACCCATATTTCATAATTGAATTTAAGTTAGGCAACTTACTTTTTAAAATCTCAATTTCATAAATTTTTTATAAAAAAATCCATTTAGCACAATCAAGTGAACTAAATTCATTAAGAATAGCTTTATGTTTTAGTTAAAAAATAAATTATTTAAAAAGTAATTATTAAAAGTAAAGTCTAATTCTATAGTTATTAGAAGTGAGTACAATAAAAATTTTCATTTTAAAATATAATTATTGAAAGTAACTTTTGAAAATGAGTTAGAAAGTAAAATCTTATAAAAAATAAATATAAAAATTCTCAAAATTTAATATTTTTAAATAAAAAAAGGAGAAAACCTAAATGCTGTCAATCAAAATACAGTCGCATTTTTTTAAAAGTTTCAGTAGAAAAAGAAAAACAAAAAAATCTATTATCACACTTACGTTTGAGGAGATGAAACTTGAAAAACAAATTACTTGAACTCATATGGTAAATACAATATAATAGAGGTTTCATACTGCAAAAATAGCTGTATAATTCCATCCATTCCCAACTCCCAAAAATTTGTCAAAGCTTCAAAAAAATCTATTTTCTTACAAAGAAATCTCTCAATCGAGGTCTCTATCCCCGCCGAGCAATTGAATATTGCCGGCGCCGGAAATGAAGATTGCAGCGGTGATGTTATTTATTTCGTTTCTTGTTTGCCTCGGGATCAGTGGAGCTGTAGCTGATGGTTCTGATCACCGTTACAAGACTGGGGATCCCGTTCCTCTCTATGCGAACAAGGTTGGACCGTTTCATAATCCGAGGTAACTGAAAATGAATGAATTTCTCTTGATTGATTTATTTATTTAGTTTTTATTTTTGTTGTTGGATCTTATTCGGATTGGTGCGGATCTCATCTGTTCCCATTGATGCACTGATTTGTTTAAAAAATCTGTTTTGACATTGCTATCAACAGTCAGCTGTTGTCATTTTAGCATAGTTAAGCAATAAAGTTTTGGAAAATTAGCTTTTAATTTAGATCTGTTGTGCTTCTGCTTCGAATTTTTTTTCTAACTTTTTGGGTTCTCAATTGCATCTAGATAAGTTGAGTAGTTTGTTAATGGGTAGTGGAGAAGTTAAAGTTAGGATTTTGAAAACAACACGTAGCTGTTAGTTTGGATCTAATCGTTTGGTGCGAAAATGGTTTAAAATTATATTAGAAGATAGAGTTTTTACCTCAATTTCTGGGATTGCTGATGGTACGGATGGCTTACGTAAAAAATTGAAAGTTTTCTTATCAATGTTTTTGGATTCTGTAACTTAACTGGGGGATTTTGGACAGGATAGATGCAGCAAGATGTGTTGTTGGATTGCAATTTTGTCCTTGTGTGATTGCTGTTATGGTTTGTTATGAATTCGAACTATACTGGCTAGTTGGAAAACTTTAGTGTATGCTAGATGATGGATAGAACAAAGAGATGTTTCTTTGGCTGTATTTGAAGAGAGGATAATGCCATAGAAATGTAGGAAAAAGGGATCACTATTGGGTATCTACTGTTTGGTTCTGTGATTTATATATTGACGATGACTTGTAGTTGGTGCCTGGTCGATTGTCATTGATGGAGTTGAAAGTTCAAATGGTTACTAGGTGGTTTTGCTTCATACAGCATGAGATCTGGTATTGCACGCAACCAAGTAAAATTTGAAACTTTAACTGTTTTGATTGTGGAGTTGTTTGTAACTTGCATTTGGTTGTTCAATTCCAGTTGTTTAGAGTTAATGTATTGTAAAGGGCATGGATTTTGATCTTGCTTGTTCTGCTTTTTGGAAATGTTGTGTGATTTTTACATTCTTGATTCTGTTCCAGTGAGACATATCGGTACTTTGATCTGCCATTCTGCTCGCCAGGTTCAATCTTCTCTCAGTCTTCTTCCTCTGTTGTTTTTCATCTTCAACTGTAATCTTTTTAACTGCATTGATGATCTTAATTTCAGAGCAAGTAAGCGACAAGAAAGAAGCGCTTGGTGAAGTCTTGAATGGAGACCGCTTGGTTGATGCTCCCTACAAGTTGGACTTCCGCACTGACATTGACTCTAAGTTCGTGTGCAAAGCACATCTCTCTAAGGAAGACGTGGCCAAGTTCAGGAAAGCAGTTGATAAGGACTACTACTTCCAAATGTATTATGACGACCTTCCACTTTGGGGATTTATAGGAAAAGTTGAAAGAGAAGAAAAGGGCGATCCTAGCAAGCACAAGTATTATATATACAGGCATATCCAGTTCGAGATACTTTATAACAATGACCGTGTGATTGAGATCACTGTCCACACGGACTCCAATGCTTTGGTGGATGTCACAGAGGACAAGGAGATTGATGTAGAGTTCCTCTACTCAGCTAAGTGGAAGGAGACATCTATACCCTTTGAGAAGAGGATGGAGAAGTACTCACAGTCTTCTACACAGCAGCATCACCTTGAAATACACTGGTTCTCAATAATAAATTCATGTGTCACAGTTCTCCTTTTGACTGGATTCCTAGCCACGATTCTGATGAGGGTGCTGAAGAATGATTTCGTCAAGTAAGTTTTCACTAGGGCTTAGATTTTCAAATGCTGCATGTTATTTGCCTGTTATCTTCAGATCTAATTCTTTAGTTCTAAAAATCATGTCAACTTTGTTTTTAGTGGAACCGACTATTATCCTTCACGGTTATATTTCTTTTTCATCTAGCTGTACCGTGCTTAATCTGAGTTGTGGGATTTGATTATAGTACTGTAGAAGCAGTATATGACCGGTAGTTGTAAGCGCATGATCTGAGCTTTTAATTTCAAAGAGAGGTTTGAGTCATGCCAGAACATCAGATATCTTCACAGGAAAAGACTTGTTAGTATGTCTTAAATTTGTAGTAGCATGACATGTTTAGTTCTGATAGAGCTGATGTAGATTTCATGAACATAATTTCCTGATTTGCGTATAGTGCAGATATTTATTGAGTAAGGAAGAAGCCTGGTATTCTTGTTTTCGAAGCCTGGTAATATGTTCTTGTTGTATACTTAAATACTGAAACAGTTAAATTAATGTCCAACAGGTATTATATATAATAGCTTTGTGTACTTTTAGTGATTTGCTAAATTCCCAGCATTAGGTGCCTTTAAACTAAAGAAATTTTGCAATATTTTTTCGACTCAATTGAACTTTGTCTTCGATATTTTAAGTTATGCATGATGGGAGGAAATAAGGTACCCTACAGATTGCTGATGGCATGGGTCAACTTGCCAATCTTCAATGGGAATTGAGATTCATATCCCCTATCTTTTAGTGGATGTGTGCATTTTAGTTCAGTTCATCCCAGTTCCATGTGGTTTTCAAGGTTAGAAGTCGATTGCAATGTTGAAAGCCAGTATTCTCGGATAAGCTTTGCCTAGAAATGTGTTGTAACCCCTTGCAATTTTCATTTATTTATTAGTTTTGGTATTGAAAAAATCTTGGTCTTCTTTTTCTTTTATGCTTATTTTTGTCCTTAATGCATAAAGGTATGCTCAAGATGAAGAATCACCTGATGATCAGGAAGAGACTGGCTGGAAATATATTCATGGTGATGTCTTTAGGTTCCCCAAGCACAAATCACTTTTTGCTGCATCTCTTGGTTCTGGCACTCAGCTTTTCACACTGTAAGTAAATATACTAGAAGTGTGACATGTGTTAGTATGTCAACATGGTACTGACCACCAAATTTCTTTCATCTGTTCATGTGCTGCAGAGCAATATTCATTTTCATTTTGGCTTTAGTTGGAGTCTTCTATCCTTACAATCGTGGTGCTCTTTTCACTGCGTTGGTTGTCATATATGCTCTTACATCCGGTATCGCTGGGTATACTGCAGCCTCTTTCTACTGTCAGCTTGAAGGAACAAATTGGGTATGTGCCACGTGCAATGCAACTCAACTCTTCTTTTCTTTTGTATCGTCAAGTTACCATCAACATGTCATAATTACTTTCAGCTATTATCAGCTCAAATGCTTTAAAAGAAGATGCTTGTGCTAAAAACTTCATATATCTCCTAATTGCAGGTAAGGAATTTACTGCTGACAGGGTGCCTCTTCTGTGGCCCTCTTTTCCTGACATTTTGCTTCCTAAATACGGTTGCTATTGCTTACAAGTCCACAGCCGCTCTTCCTTTTGGAACTATAGTTGTTATTGTTCTCATTTGGACACTGGTAACTTCGCCTCTTCTTGTTCTGGGTGGCATTGCTGGTAAGAATAGCAAAACAGAGTTCCAGGCTCCTTGCCGCACTACCAAGTATCCAAGAGAAATCCCACAGTTGCCTTGGTATCGAGGAACGCTTCCACAGATGGCAATGGCTGGTTTTCTTCCTTTCAGTGCCATATACATTGAGTTGTACTACATTTTTGCCAGCATATGGGGCCACAGGATCTACACCATCTACAGCATCCTCTTCATTGTGTTTATCATCCTCCTTATCGTTACTGCATTCATTACTGTGGCTTTGACCTATTTCCAACTTGCTGCAGAGGACCATGAATGGTGGTGGAGGTAGGTTACCTCTTCTACAAGACTGAAATGCTGTCTTTTAAAAATTTTGGCTAACTTTTTCAGATAAGTGTTACTTGTATAGCTCGCCTTTTTCTGACTCATATGGTTCTGATACAGATCATTTCTTTGTGGTGGATCAACTGGTTTGTTTATATTTGCCTACTGCTTGTACTACTACTATGCGCGATCAGACATGTCAGGTTTTATGCAAACATCTTTCTTCTTCGGGTACATGTCCTGCATCTGCTACGGTTTCTTCCTCATGCTTGGAAATGTTGGATTCCGTGCTTCCTTGTTCTTTGTCCGTCATATCTACAGATCCATCAAATGCGAGTAAAGTCTGTATCTCATGCACACGTTTCCTCCTTCATCTGTGTTTCGCCATAGTATAGAGAAGATAGGCTGCATCCCGGAAGGCGGTTGCACATGGTGGCCAATGCACCACCAGAAAGAAAGGCTTCGTTGCACATTCATTTAGATCAAATCTTTTTGTAGTATTGTTTCAAGTGGTGTAATGAGTATATTTTACGTTTAACTTTATAAGAACTCGTATTATAGATTGTCAGGAAGCAGCTTGTACAATGATACTGTTACTTTCGAATATCTGAAATTTTTTTTTTTTTCATAATTTAGCATAATGGTAATGTACTTTATTATTGAATCTCTCTTTCTCCATGTGCAACTCCTGTTATCTCACCTGAAAAATTGTATCGACGGAAACAAAATTACAGTAAGGTTCTTTTTTGCTTGGGGAGAAAATTTTGGAAAAAAAGTTGTAGTTAGCATGAATAATGTTTAAATATATTCAATAATACTATATTTATATATATTATAATTTATTATTTTTTAAGTTATGTATTGAACTTTCCTGGACCTAATATAGCGAATGAATATATTAAAAGGATTAATATTGCATAAAGAATCAATTCGAGATCAGACACTGAAAAGCTAAAACTTTATTACAAGTAAAGAAGATGATAACCAAAAAGAAAAAAATTCATTCCATTTCATGGACTCTCCCCACCACGACCACCACCACCACGGCGGCGGCGCCACCGATCAGGGTGATGGTAGCTTTACACCTTCCTCCACCACCAATTCTGTCTCTTCTTGGCTTCAATTATTCCCACTTTCTTCAATGTCTACCGGCGGTAACTTCACCGCTGCAGGTGAAACAAAACCTTCTCCTCTATTCCCAGTCTCATCAATGTCTACTACCACCGGCGGTGAGTCGAAATCTTCTTCGTTGTTCCCTGTTGCTTTATCACCTTCGAAAGCAATCTCCGGTAAGGACACGTGGCTTAAGAACACCAGCTTCACCGTTGAAATCCCTACCGTCGAGAATGACACGTCTCATTCTATCCTTCCGCAGACGGAAGTTTCTAGTCCCGAGGAGAGTGCGGGGCCCACGAGATACGAGCTAGTTCGTTCTTCTTCTTCTTCTTTGAGTTCTAGTTCTGATTCAGAAGAAGATGAGAAGAAGAAGAAGGACAAGAAGAAGAATAAGAAGAAGAGGAAGAAGAAGAGGAAGGTGGATGATGAAGAAGAAGAAGATAAGCAGAGGCAAGTGAAGGAGTACTACTTTGATTCACATGGCGACCAGGATAATTTGTTCTACGGCAAACTTTACAGGTAAACTTTATTTCTTTCTTTTTTCTTTTTCTTTCTTTCTTTTTTTGGAAATAATCTGTAAGCTTTAGAAGCTTTAGTGTGGAATTGATCGATCAACATGTGCTGCTGAAAATGGTTTTCGAACTGGAGTTTGATTTTGGATTTGGTTTTGTTTGGGAGTTGACGAGATGGGTAGTGGCGAAAGTGCTTATAAGCTCTACGGAAGTTCTAGATAAAATTTGATCAAGTGTTGTTATTGCAGTTAGTGCCCAGTTGTAGCTGGTATTCTGAATATGTAATATGAAGATGTTGATGCTTGATAACAGTAGTTGGATATCTATTGTGCAGAGCACATGAATAGGGGTGATAATTTGCCAATGTTTGTGATCATGTGAACTGGAATTCTATTTTGGATTTGATGATTGGGGGATCTCAGTGCTCAAGAGTGCATTATAGCTGTAATTAGGAAGTATTCAATGAAGTTAGTTGAGGACTTGACATTCTGTTTTTGCTTAAAGCCGGATCTGTTTTATACTGAGCACATGAATTGCAGTTTAAATGTGATAGGATCGATTCTTTGATATTAGCGTAATGTAAACAATTTGTATGTCTTTACACATTAGTGTTGACATAAATGTCTATGTAAGAAAAGCAACTAAAAAGGGTGATGCTGTCAGTGTTTCATCTGTTACTCTTCTATTGGTGGTCTTATAATTCAAATGTATTGCTGTTACCTCCTTATTCGGATAAGAATACAAACTCATGCAAAACCTATTTGTTGATATCGTAGGTAATGTAGCATCGTCATGTACATTGACAAATATGTTATGTACGCATAGATAACGTCTGAGGGATGTATAGATGTGTAGCTATACTAATGCAATCATCTTATATGTTGGAATGTGATGTTCGTATAGTTATTATATTTTTCCTAGCTCCTGCCATTAATTTATTACATGGTTGGAACCACATCCGTGGAAATAGATTTTGATCTTATCATGTAACTAAAAGTAGTAACAACTTGCAGAATGGATGTTCCACGCTTTAAGCTTCTTAATAATGAGATATCTACTATCAAATTTCAATTACTTCACCGATGGAAGCCATCAGTTTCATTTATGGATTTAGACAGAGACTTGGATGTTATGGACATTAATTTGAGATCAGGTGGCCGATACTGTTCAGTCAAATACTCAACATTAGAAGGACAGAACAGTCTTGGGATCATAAAGATTGTCAGCAGGTTGTTGCCTTCGACAGGTCCTGCAGAATTTATTCCATTGATTGAGCATGCGTCTGTCTTGGAGAAGTCTGCTAATGATCCACAAGTGAAAGTGGAACCTGAGGAACGTTGGGATGATGAGCTGCTTAAGAAAACAAGGGAGTTTAACAAATTGTCCAGGGAATTTCCACATGATGAAAAAGTTTGGTTAGCCTTTGCTGAATTTCAGGTATTCATCAGTTATTTGTATAAGGTCAGAATAATGTGGAAATGCTTCTTATGCCAATCCCAAATTTATTGTAATGGAAAAAGATTTTGACACACATGCAAACTCCTATTGGCAGTAATGAGGGATTAATTTTGGTAAATTTAAATTGGACATATCTTTTTTTTTCCCTTACTATATTGAGATTTAGGAAAGACATTGGGTAGAAAAAAAATCCTTTCTTTACAGTTGTATCTCCTTATAAGAAAGCGCTCTTAGTTCAGTTCAGTAGATCGATGGTCCAAAACCCGAGTTCTAGTGTCATAAGTGTTTCCTCGTAGGATCATCCGCGAATCTGACCAATTACCCCTCGTGCCCTGAAAGCGATATATGTATATTCTGAGCTAAAACTTTAACTTCCTTACCTGAACCTGAGGTTTCTATAATAAAGTTATCTCCCACCAATCAAATCAATAAAAAAGGCTATTTTACTTAATTTTTATGTTTAAAATTTAAAATTAACAATGAGATTGATTAACATGTACTCTGCTAAAACTCTACTTCTGGAAAGGCATAAGGTACACCATATTTGCAGGAGTCTGGTTGTTCCATTTGCTTAGAGCATATTAGTGGTTAAAACTTGAAACTGGGAGGGGCCAATTTTTAAGGACATTACCTACTTATATGCTACACCTATAGATAATGCTCATAGGCTCTGTCATGAAATATTAATATAAGCATAAAGAAACTTCAAAGGGAAATAGAACTCTGTTTGTAGTATGCATACCAACAAACTTCTGAATTCTGCAGATTGGAAAATCTAAAAGATCAGAAAAAATAGGAATCATAGTAAGAATAAGTGAAGAGATCTGGAAACGTTCTTTGTTTGTAAAGATACAACTTCTGTTTGCATGTGCATGTATGAAATGCTACAGTAAATTTGTTGACGTGCATATATGTTAATGTATGCAGTAATGCATCTTTTACAACAGAGCAAATATTGCTAATGTGTAGTGGTGATAATATTTATCAGAGACAGAACAATGATCATTCCTGACAATCAAATAGTAAACATGAGACTTGGAACAATGCAGAGACAGCATAGAAATGCTGGGGCATTTCAAAGCATTACACTATAATCTGTACAAGAGATGTAGGATGGAATACAGCTGCCTACTGCAGAATAGGATCTTTTTGCATTTATGCATAAAGTAATTCTGTTATATAACCTTATGTCAAAGATCATACTGCTTTAGTTTGTTGATTAAGTTATGTGAATTAAATAGAAAAGGAGAAACGCAAACACTGTAACTCCAGAATACAATGTGATTAGAGAATTTTAGTCAGTATGTATGTGATAAAGGAACATGTACCATTGTTCAACTCTTCTGAATTTACTTTTTATCAATGCATTTCAGATTTAGTAGATTTGTAATTGTTGTATGGTTGTATAGTACACTTACCTTCCATTGTGTCTGTTAGTTGTACGTAAAACATCCATCAAATGTCCATGTAGCTTTTATACAGAGGGACTGCATTTCTTATACATCTTAGAGGGGTATCATATAGTGGAGGACCAACCTTCCCGCACGGTGTAATATGAAACACTACGACATTGTTGTGTATGTAGTGTCAATGCCTGCAAACTAGATTTTCACTGGAACTGACAACTAAGGCCTTGAATTTGTTTATGAACTGATTTTAAATTTAAACTTGTTTAAATTGTGAAGTAATCTTTCTTTCCAAAGTTCTATAGTTGGTTGAGTTTTTATCATGCGGAAAAGCTAGCAAGTTGCTCTTTGTTTACCATGTATGAGGGAAAACGCTGGCATATATGTTTCTGAAAGTCATGAAAATTGTTATTCTTGCACATTATTTACAAGTTCTTGTTTTTGTTTGGGGTCAGGATAAAGTTGCAAGTAAGGAGCGTAGGAAAGCAGCCCGACTTCAAATGCTTGAAAAGAAGATAAGTATTTTAGAAAAAGCTGTTGATCTTAATCCTGGCAGTGAAGAATTGCTACTTGCTCTATTGAAATCCTATCAAGGCAGAGACAGTGCTGATACTCTTACAGGAAAGTGGCGGAAGATCCTTAACCAGCATTATGATAGCTACAAATTATGGAAAGAGTTTTTGCTTCTTCGCCAAGGAGAATTCTCAAGATTTAAGGTTTCTGACATGAGGATGACATATGGCCATGCCATTCAGGCACTTTCTGCTGCTTGCAGCACACTTTGTAGGCAGGTTCCATATTCTAACGTGAAACTCTAGTTAGTTTTTTTCCTGTGAACTTCGTAGATCTTTTTACTCTCTAATATGCATTTCGATCCTTTAGATGCAATACTTGACTGTATTTTCATTTCTTTTACTTGGTATGTGATGCAGAGTGGTCAAAATTCCTTACAGCAGCCGATGGATCCTGCTCTGGTCGAATTGGAGCTAGGTCTCGTTGACATATTCGTTAGCCTTTGTAGGTTTGAATGGCAATCTGGCCATCAAGAATTAGCTACTGGGTTGTTTCAAGCTGAAATTGAGTACAGTTTGTTTTGCCCTTCTTTGCTTCTCAGCTCACACAGTAAGCAAAGATTGTTTGAGCATTTTTGGAGTAGTGGCAGTGCAAGAATTGGAGAGGATGGGTCTATAGGGTGGTCTGCTTGGCTGGACCAAGAGGAGCATAACAGGAAAATTGTGTCGAAAGGGGAGACTTCACAAGAAACCGAAGAAGGTGGCTGGACAGGCTGGTTTGATCCTTCCTTGGGCAAATGTGAAACTGACAAAGAGCCAGACAGATTAGAAGATCAGGTTCTTGGTGTGGCAGAGACTGAAGAGACTGCAGAAGGTGATGATAATCCATCCGGAGATGATATTGAAGCATTGTTGAGCAAACTCGGGATCAAAGTAGATACTGAAGCTCATAGTGAGGTTAAAGAAGCATCAACTTGGAAGAGATGGTCGGAGCTGGAGATGTCAAGGGACAGCGAGCAGTGGATGCCTGTTCACGAGAATTCTGGTACTTTTGCTGACTTTATTCTCAATGTTGGTTTTGTGAACTTTTTCAGCTCTTTTATTGGCATTGTTTTGCTCTTTTTGTTACTCTCTCTCTCTCTCTCTGGCATTGAAGAATTGCTGGTCATTTAACGGTACATGATTTTTGTCTATTGAAGACGATCCTGGACGATTGAACGTTTCTGATGGTGAAACCAATCTACATAAAGATGGCGAGGGACAACTTTCAAGAGCCATTTTGTTTGAAGATATCAGTGATTTTTTATTTTCACTGTCCTCCCAAGAAGCACGCTTCTCTTTGGTATCCCAATTCATTGACTTCTATGGTGGCAAGATCTCTCAATGGTTAGTCTCTAATATGTTTTATGATCTTCCTCTGATTAGAGACTGTTTAGTTTATTAAGAAATTGCATTTGGTATCTGTCCGAGGTGGTTTCAACTTTTGAGCCTTTGATGCTTGTCCTATTTGAAAGCTTTTTCAGCCTCGACTATAGGTTGTCCTCGTAGAAGTACAAAGTGCAAGTGCCTCCAGCTATAGTAAACCTTTCCCTAGCTCAAGTGGCTCGTTTAATGAATGTGCAGGTTTTAAGATCAGTTATTGAGAATGCGTGTTACCATTAGAACTATTTATGACCTACGTGTGTGCGTGCGTCTGTGTGTGTGGTTTCTCCTTCTCTCCCTTCTTTTCAATAAATAGATAGAACTACTCGCATGAGAGTTTGAAATAGTTTTAGTTAGACCAAGTTGTGATTATGTTGGTGGAACCAGTCAACCTGTCATCTTTAATGCAATATGCGTGTATCGAGGTATTGTGGTTTTGTTGAGTATGTCAGTTGCAATTCATAAGTCATGTTTTGTTCATAGGCATGTAAGTTTGATGTGATTTGAAATGTTGATTTTGACCTGGTGGAACTAGGGTGGTAGCTAACTGGAAAGTGATTGCTGTTTCTTACACTGTTGCTATTATGCGGGAGTTGAGTAAGAAGCTCATAGTGAATACTGAATGAAGCTACTTTCCTATTAGTGCTGTATTTTTGCACACGTTTTATGCAGAGGGCACTGATATTCTCATTCCTATGTTGATTGCTTTTAGAAGAAACACCACTTTCAGGCTTTGCATTTCACCTTTCTTGCTTGTGTCCAATTTCAGGAGCAGCGATGCTGTTTGTGCTCTTTTGATAAAGAGGATATTTTATCAGTACTGCAAAGGATATAACTTGGAGAGATTGTCTAATCTTGTAATATAAAGCTTTAGGATTTCGCTTTTCGGAAAGTCTTTACACATTGAAGCATTCTCTAATTTCTGTAGTAGGATTCTATCTTAGTACTTTTTGAAGTTTTTTACTAGTTCTTTTTGCCTTTTGATTTGGGGATTGAGTACTAACTTGCTATTGGATAACAAAACGATTTTTTAGCACTCTTGGGAACTAATGACTAGATACTTCGGTGAAGGACTATATGTGCTACTGTGTCTGATGGGAGTTTGCTTTGCTTCCTTTGAATATGTAGATTAAGTAGTAATTGGTTAGCTGTTATCTTTCTTGAAACAAGGTGCAAGATGATTTTTGGGGTTTCGAAAATTTAGTTCAAGGAGCTTCTTTTCAGGACATGTACAAACAGTACGACTTGGAATGAGAAACTTCTTAGCCTGGAAACGTTGCCTGAGTCCATCTTGGAAGACCTGAGAAGTGCTTCTGAATTGATAGGGAAGGCCAATGATTCTTCGGTTCACATCAATTTGAACGTTCTCTTGGGTGAGCATGGTTTAAATAGAAGACCTTATATGGCGAAGTTTTTAAGGAATGCTATTCTTCTCTGCTTGTATGCATTCCCAAGGAACTACAAGCTGGAGGAAGCCCTTCTCGTGGCTGAAGATTTGCTTTCAACTCAGATGAGTTCATCAGCATGCTCTGTTAATCCATCCAGGGGTCTAGCCAAAGTTCTCTTAAAAAATGATCGGCAGGTATGGACTGAGTCTTATGCATGCGATTAATCCTTAAACCGTCACTTTTCTGTTAAATCATTCATAACCATTATTCTTCAATTCACTAAACTTCCTGTGTCTGGTGAGGTATTGTAGAAGATTATAGAAAGGCTTTCGTGATATGCCATCTCGAACTGTAAAGCTGGTAGCATTGTGGATGCTATCTATGTTTGATTTGGTTTGTTGTAATGATAACGACTTAAACAGGATAACAGTCCAACGTGATGCATACCCAGGCACTGTTGGTGATTATTTTCACATATGTGATGTTAGAAATATGCTGTCATATAGAAATTTCGCCAATGTGGTGTCTCTCAAGCAAACAAGGTATTTTATTACTAGCTAGTAGAAGATTGTGGCTCATATGCATATGCTCTGAATATTCATCCTTTTGTGTCATTTGCTTTGATACAAGAGCATACAACAGAAAGTTTTGTGGACAAAACCAGTTACGCTTAGAAAATCATTTGATTGACAATTGCACAACCAACTTAAATTTGTGCACATTAGTCAAATTATGTCATTCAGATACAATACACCATTTTACCATATCAAATGAGATGTCTGGTGATAGCAAGACTAATGCCTATTGTAGTGAAAAACAGATAGGTGATGCATGTCTGATGCATTAGCAGAGATAGTGTTGAGCTAATTATTAGGACACTGAGTGGCTCTTTTACTTGAAAATATTGCAATAATGTAGAATGCTTATTTGTTAAGTAGTTACCAAATGTTATAGAGGGCAAGAAATAGATATGGTCTAAATCACATACTTGATGTTTTGAAGAAGGCTAACTTAGAATTTAGCATTTGCTTTTAAGAGAAACACATGGCGACAGTTGAAGGAGGATGCTTAAGGCTAAACTTTCTTAGGTGACTCATTGGAAACATTCAAATTATCAGTACAATCACTATTTTGAACTTCTAGTTCTCTTATATTCTTGGATTGCTACTGTAGATAAAGTAACAAGGTTCCCTTCATGGTTGAACAATTGCTGATAGTTATATTGAGTTCGTCTCTTAATACATATTGTCTAAGTGAGTTTAATAGGTTAGTCTCCTTGTTTTTGCTAGCTATGTTGAACGCAAAACTCAGTCTACCATGCACTTTAAATTTTTGGCTATTTGATTCTTCTACTAACTTGAGAGATTGATTAGATACTGTGATAATTAATATGTTGTAGCAACTACTTAATCAGTACCAACTCTTAGTGAATCCAATAGGATTGTAAGTATTCCTGTTAGTGTGTACCTATTTTCATTACTAAGATAATGGCTTTTGGATTTTAAGGCCTTTAGTAAAGGAAAAAAAGGGTTATGATAAGGTAAATGGACTTGTCTTCTGAACTAGAGGACTCCATTTCTTCAGATCATTGCTTGTGCTTGATCTGATTGGTTTTATATACTTAGAGATGCATCAGCTGATGTGCCAGTTCTGTATTTATCTTATTTTGATTAGATTTATATAAACGAACTTTTTTGGCCTATTTTTTGTGTTTCTAGGATAGGTTACTTGCTATGATTTCAGGATTCCTTAATGAGTATTGTTTCTTCTGTCAAAAGGATGTGCTGCTTTGTGGCTTGTATGCACGAACTGAGGCTGCTTATGGGAATGTAGATCTTGCAAGGAAAGTGTTTGACACGGCTTTATCATCTATTAATGGACTGCCACAGGTTAGTTTTTTACTATTTACTTTCTTATTCATCCATTATGCCTACAAAAACAACCTGATTGTTGGAGATCTGCATTGATGCTTATTTCTGTACGTGTGCCCATATGAGGGCATGGGTGTGTGTGCTTTGGAATCACTAAAGCAAGTTGATTAGCCTCTCTATAAAAATGCATGACTTTCTCATGACTTGCAAGAATGTCTTTGATTAGCTGATCCTTTATACTAAGTAGTTCTCCAAATGGATTAATCCCTAAAGCACCTCATACTTTGTATATGTGACAGTTGAAACATCTTATCTATGCAATATATGTTGCAGTTGAGTGTTGGGATTTTCTAAGGGAAATTATGGCAGTTGGAGGCACAATTATTATTCTCAGCATATAAAACATTTGCATCGAGTTCTTGAGAGAAGAAAAATCAAATTCCTAGAAAATACAAGCATCTATTGCTAACAAACTTCCCTTGTATTCATATAATTGGTACATTTGGTAGCTATGGCTATGAAATAATCAATGAATTATAGTGTTCTGTGATTTTGTAGCATTTATATAGACAGTAGCTAGTGTGCTGAGTCAACCTTTTCTGGTCCTCTTACAAAAGGAATTTATCCAGTATGACTATTTCATAAAGCAGGCAATGCAGCGCAATGTATCTCTTCTTTATCTTTGGTATGCTGAAGTGGAGATTGAAAGGTCTACCTCCTCAAGCAGCTCGGAGGAATCACTGGAACGTGCTCTTCATATTCTATGCTGTTATGGCAGTAATGTGAAATATGAACCATTCAATGGTCAACCATCAGCCCTTCAAATCCTGAAAGCACGCCAAGGGTACAAAGAGCAAATAAGAGGCTTGAGGTCTGGCTGGTCTCATGGTGACATAGAAGAGTATTCTATTGCTCTCATCTGCACTGCTTCCGTTTTCGAAACACTGACAGCTGGTCCTTCAGCTGGCGTTAAAGTTATAGAGGATGCTTTCTCAATGGTTCTTCCAGGTACTTCTATCTTATCATCTTGATCCTGTTGCTAATTTGTACTTTTCATCTTGTCTGATTCATCATGTATAGGACAGTATATGCAAACTCAGTTTTTGTGAACTATGGGGAGTTAAGCAATAGTGCTATCAAAACTAGCTTGTAGCTGTTGAATAATATTGATTTTTAGTTTAGCATCTTTTTCCAATTTTAGAGTTGATCCTGAGATGCCCTTTTCCTTACATTGATTACTATTCCTAGCACAAAGGACATCACGACATGGTCAAGTGTAAGCAGAGAGTAGATGTGGATTATATAAGCTACAGCTATGCAAGGTGAAGGCTTTTTGATAGTTGTGTATTAGATGAAGTTGTGTATGGTTTTAGTAATTGAGAAAAACTTCCTCATTGCCACATCTAGTACTAGTGGTGCTAAATAAAAAAGGTTTAAAATGATGGTGGGATGTCAGATCGGTATCTGTATGAGTTACTTTCATTGATAACTCCTTTTTATAACAAATTTTGGTAATTCTAAGTAACTAGGGTAAGCATCTTGCTTTGAGTCTAGTGGGTATGGGAATGGCAACATAAAGATCTACACCAAGTTGACAACTTTGATCATGGACACCATTGTATTTCATTTTTTATGGTAAACAGTATGTTTGCGTTGTCTATGGAAAAGGCTCATATGGTAACGTGTAACTCCAAGTCTCTAAGTGACATCCCCTTTTCCCCGACATACTGATACTTCCATCATGTTGCATCCCCTGGCTAGTCCACAACTTTTCTCCTAGTAAGTTCATAAGTAGGTCAATACCATACACGAAACCACAGTAACGATTTTTCTCCTAGTTCAGCCATTTTTGGTGTTACATGGAACATCTCTTGAATGTGTTTATCATTTTATGCTTGTCATTTATGTGAAGTTCTCACCTACTCCCATCATCATATTCATCCTGCATTTGTATGTATGCGTTGGTAGTTGGCAATTGGCAGCCAAAATTGTACAATATGAAGTATTGCAAGTTGTATTGCTTTCCAATAGAATCCCCCTAAATTTTGATTGCATATAAGATTTCAAATACCCATTCCCATTTAATTTTTGTGTTTTTACCACCATAAAGTGACACCTTGGAAGAATGTATACAGATTGCCAGCTTAAGTGGCAAGATGAAGTTGTGATGATACTCACAGTTCTATTACGTATAGCTAGCAGATAAACTCCTGTCATCGTACCAGTGGCATGAGATCGACATTGTGTAGTCTATGAATGATTTACAATAGGGTCATGTGTTTAGATCTGTTCTTTGTTTTAATCCCTTGGAATAAAGTACAGAAACTCGGATTTGTGTGATTTCAAACAACATATCTTTTGTTAGATCAATGTTTGATATGGTAGTTTGTTTAAGTGTTGTGTCGATTTTCATCCTTGAATTTTTGTATTTACTTCAAAATTATAGAAACTCCAGAAAGAAGGAGTCGAAGTTTGCAACTTGAATTCTTATGGATGTATTACGTTGGAGTCCTTCAGAAGTACCTTAAGAAGTTCAAGTTTTCTAAGGTTTGGGAGACTATTTCCAGTGGCTTGCAAATTTATCCATACAATCCAAAGTTTTTGACTGCCATGATCAAGGTGGGGCATCTCTTTACTGTGCCTAATAAAATCAGGCACATGCTCGATGTCTTTCTCCGAAGGTATGATAACATATCTTTCCTTTAAGGAAAAATAAAAGCATTCATACCTGCAAATTTTTGTTACTTTTGTTAATCACAAAAGAATACACTTACTTCCTTGTTATTTCATCATCTATCACGAGGATTAATAATGATAATATCGGCCATCCAGCGTTAGGCGTAGGTTTATTTTGGCCTTGGTACTTTTGCTCGTCATTGAAGTTTCTGATACTTGTTATAGTGTAGCTGACATAGCTGACCATCACTTAGTGGGATTCAGCTTTCTTATTGCTGCAAGCATGCACCTGGGCAGCACTACTTTATTCAAGAGTGGAATCTGCAAGGAAGGAAAAATTACTTCCTGGCCTTGCTTTTTAGTAGGACTGCTACATGGTAATTGAAATTAATGATTTAACTTTGTGATAGTTTCACAGATCTAAACTAAGAGAGAAGATTATGAGGCTTTGCATGGTTATAATTAAGAACTTTAAAACCCTGGTAATTCAAACTTAGAGTTTTGTTTTTCAAAATGTGATCTAAGATTCCAAGAAGCCCAAAGTGAAAAACAAGTCGCAAGTCTTACTAGTGTTAGTTATTTGCATACCGAGGCATGGATTTATGTTTTCTAGGCATTGGATGTCAATGCATGCTTGTTTTCTTATGTTATTGGAGATCTTAGTTTTACAATCATGAATAGCTTGGCTTCATAATACTGGAATTTGTTGTCGTATTCTCTAAATCTAAGATATTCACACTGTTGTCTTAATCAAGATATCCACTTGATTGCTACTCCACGTTTCAAATTCGTAATTGGATCTTTTGAGCACTGTTGTTTGATAGTAATTTGATCTTTGAGCTCAGATACCGTTGTTTGATAGTGTATCTGAGATTTAGTAAACTAAACCTGTTATGAATCTTGAGTGCACCTTTCATTGGATTGGCTATTTTAACTTTAGGTAATAAAGGAAGTACCATATGAGTTGCATGTTCAACTTACTCTAGTCCATTTACTGACCAATTCTGTGTTACAATATGGTACACACCTCCTCAGAAAACCTTCCATCATCGGATTGCTGTATGCTTTATCATACGAGTTCTGCAAACTTGGAACTCACCATAGAATTCATTCACTTTTCGAGAGAGCTTTGGCTGATGATAAGTTGCAGAAGTCTGTATTATTATGGCGCCTCTATATTACATTTGAGGTGGATGTAGTGCACAACGCTTCTGCAGCAAGACGAGTATTCTTTAGAGCTATTCATGCTTGTCCATGGTAAGGATTTCTTGAACTGTAAATTACATCCGGAAAAATTCTTTCAGCCTTTACTATTTCCTCTATGAATCGATTTGTATGAATATGATGTGGCATGAATCACTTCATTTTTTTCTATTCAAAAGCTTGAGCTGTAATAATGCACTATCTCCTGTGTCCTTATAAACTAACTTAAGAATGTTTCTGCCCTGGCAAATTATTTGGAAAAGGTCGAAGACGCTGTGGCTTGATGGGTTCCAAAAGCTAAGCCAAGTATTGACTGCACAGGAACTATCTGATCTTCAGGAAGTCATGCAGGAGAAAGAGTTGAACTTGCGGGCTGATATCTATGAGATTCTCCTGCAGGATGATATGGACTGACCACAGGAACATTTACGCATTTAGATGTAAGTTTTTCCTTGAAACAGCGTAACAAATCTAGTTTGTACTGAGTTTGGGTATATCCACAAGATTATCAGTGTGATAAACTATTTTTAATTTATCAAAAGTAGGAGCTCTAGTTTCTGCTAGCTCGATTCTTTTCTAGAAGTCCAAAATTTTCTTTTCTTATTATCATCGTAAGAGTTTGAAAGTCGATGCTCTGAAAAAAGCAGTATGTAGTCTGTATTGAATCACGTTTGTACAATATTTGGTCTAACATGGGAACAGTTTTATCGACAAAGCAAGATGTTGTTGAGTTTGTGCGATATATTTTCAATGCAAGTGGCCTGAAATTGATGTGCTTTAAACAAGGGAATAGAAGAAGAGGCAAAAATGTTGTGTCAGAAGATGAAAGTTATCATGAAGTAAAAACTGGATGGTTTTTTGTGTAGAGTGTTTTAACTCTTTCTTCACTTCTTTCTTCAAGAGATTAAAAGGCAGTGTTACCTTTTTGGTCAACTTGTGAATGGCACAACAACCTTACGGGTACAATTTTTATGCAGGTGTTTTCAGGAACAACAGATGACAAGCGTAAGCTTGGTCTTTATCAAATGATTTCAGATTCGAAGATTAGAAGTTAAACAGACATGTCGGCTGTGGTGTTTATTAAAGTAAGTTGCATACTGTTACGAATTTCGCATGATGTTGACATGAAGCAGTTCACACTATCTAGTGTCTCAGTTTTTGGTCTTTTTTATAGGTAATATTTTTTTTATTTTTTTTTTTTTTGCATTATAAGAGCGTTAGATGTTATGAATTAAAAGCCATTGATAAAAGCAAAAGAGTTAGATGTTATTTCATTATAGACCTTTTCTTTTAAAAAAATATATCTTCAAAAAAAATCTATCGACCTTAGCTTTTTTGCAATATATGAAAATTATTATATAAAAATTATTAGGAATTAAATATAAATGTCAAAGTATATGAGTATATGGGTAGAGGTTTACCTTCATAGTTGTCATTATTGACAAAATAAATAAATAATGGCACTTTTTTTCCTATTGTAAGAAGTATATATATTATATATTATACACAGCCAAAACTTTCAAATCTATTAACACAAAATGCAATACATTAATTTTAGTAATTTGTAGCACGTTTGGGATGCTTTTGAAAGAAAAATTTTAAAACGAAGAATTTTGTTTTAAAATGAGTTATATTCTTTTACCTAATAAAAAATTTAAAATAGCTAATAATAAGATTTTAGCGACGCATAAATTTTTTCTATACATTCGGAATTTTTAAATAAATTTTATAAAATATTATAAAAATTTTTATTAAATGTCAAATAAAAGTTGGAATGAAAAAAATTGAAAAATAAAGCCAAACATGTACTAGATAAGGATACAAATATGACAAATAATTATAAATACTGCAAAATATTTTGCTCTTTCAGCTAGTCTTGAAGATTTCTTTTTTCTTTTCTTATGATATGCTTCTCCTTTTTTTCTTTTTTTTTATTTTATTTTTTTGGTTCTTCTATTGTTTGTGAAAGTTCACTAAATCTTTGTAGTTCTTTATTTCTTTGCAACCCATGTCTTCTCAATTTCAAAAGTGTTATATATATATATTGAAGGAAAATGAATAGGCAAGTAACTTTCTTTTAGAATTCCGTATGATAATTGGAAAAGTTTTAGCAAAAAATTAACTTTTTTTTTTATTTAAGAAGGAGAGAAAATTTAGTAGTACAAAAAATTTTGGCAATAAATTAATCATTTATTAAGGAAATATAATTTGTATACTTTATTTAATTAAATTTTTTCTGCACTGTGTTTTTTTTTTGTATTAGTGGTTAGATGACTTTGATATATTAATGAAGTGCTTATTACATAAAATTTTTTATAATAGAAAGTATTTTTATTTTTTTAAAAAATAAGCTCTATTTTTTATTTTAAAAAAATAATAATATGTAATAAAAAGATTTTTCTATATAAAATTTTCTATATTTTCTATATTTTTAAATAAAATTTTAAAATATTTATAAAATATATATTAAAAAATAAAGAATGAGCGTTTGAAACATGCAATCACTAACGCCCCCGCAATCTAAAAAGGAAAAGTTGTCTAGAAAGATTTCGGCTATGCTCTCTCATGTGCTGTGGTTGCCAATTTCAACACAACACAAGCTATTCTTTGTACTGAAAAGATTTGGAGTTCTTTTTTTCTCTTCTTCATTATCACGCGTAACTATGATCTTGCGGCCGATTTAATCATTAACCCATCTTCTCTTATGAATTATTATATTATTTATAGAAAGAAAATATAAGAACTCATGTGTATTCTTTTTTTTAAAGCCGTCCGATCAACTAGATTGATCAAACGGCTGCAAGTCGATCAAACGATCGTGGCCGTGCTGGATAAGTATGTCATAAGTGAATCACAGCCATCTAATCTAAATTAGAAGAGTGCGAGATCATATATATATATATATATATATATGAATTCAAAATTACTGTAGATAAATATTATACGTGAATCTAATTTTGAAATTAAATTTGCAAAATCAGAGCACTTATTAAAGTATTTTTATAGTTGTGCCAAGGGTAAAACATAAGTTCGATTTTAGCAATTTCTAATATGTGCCACTTAATAAAACTTTCTACACAATTGAGTCACTTATGATGTATTTTAATTTATATAAAAATGAGTTTTACGATAATAAATTTCGTAAAGTGAAGTTTGATAAAAAACGTAATTCAATGAAAGTAAAGTTTAGAATAGTAATTGAAACGCGTAAAATAAATTTTGAAGTTAAATTTTAGTTGAATGAAATTTAGTGTGAAGATAGAAAATAAAGTTCCAAAATGAGAACTGAAAAATTGAAACATGTCCTTAGTTTGAACAATAGATCGACTATATTGTATTAATTTCACAATCTGATTACTATGCTCCACTAACGTTTTACACGAACGTTCAGCCACCTAACACGAAATTTGCGATATGGGTCACATTTAAAGAATATACAAAGACAAGCTTTTAACATATATTGCAAATCTAGGCCAATTCAAATTAAATTCGTAAAACAGGGAAAAATATCGAATTTTTCTAAATTCAGTGAAAATTTCAATTTGTGTAATAGGTTACATAAATTTGTAAATTCAATTTTTTATCTCTCTCGTATGAAATTGGTTACATGAATCTGTTTTATTTATTCTATCCCATTAAAAATCAGATTCTGATTCAACGAAAAATTTAATTTTTTTATACTTTTTTCGGTTATCTTAGATTAAGTTAATTTTGATTACTTTTTGCTTAAAAGTTTTCTCCACTAATCAGCTATAGTTTAAAAAAAAATTATTTCAATGTTCTGTTAAAGATTTGTTTTTTTTAATTTTTAGTTATGAATATTTATGAAGAAGGCAGTAAGAAATCAAATCAAGTCATAAAATCTTTATTAAGACTGTATGGGCATGGGCCAGACAAGATCATCACCTGCTTCCCTAATCATTTATCAACAAAAGCAAAAAAACAAAAAAAATAATAATAAAAATAATTAAGAAGAACATTATTAAAAAATAAAGGAAAATTTGTGTATAGTGGAGTTTTGCATGCGGAGCCACGCAATGGGCCCTACTATGTCCTTTATATTATTATTTTTTATGAAACTCAAATCTTTGATTTTAGAGCCATTTGAAAAAAGTTTTTAATTATTATGTTTTTTTTCATGAATTTAATGTAAATTTTGCAATTATGTTGTTTTTCTCAGAGGTCTTAACTTTAATAAGTGATTTTATTTAAGTTCATATTTATTTCCATCAATTTTTAATATTTATTGTTATATAATTAACTTTTACAATATATTTTTTAAAGTTTAGTTATTAGAAATTTATTTTTTGAATTTCATATCACTTACATATAAGTATAAAAACAATTTTAATCTTGATTCAAGTTCATATGTATTTCGATCAATTTTATATTTATTTTTATAAATTAAATAATTTTAAAAAAATTATTTTTGAATTTCAGATCACTTACATATAAGTAAAAAAATAATTTTACTCTTGATTAATATTCTGATTAAAGCTAGTTTATATTCAAGCTGGTTTTTTCTAACATTTTCTAGTAATATTTGCAGATAAAACATTTAGCTGGCTTTTAGAAAATAATAATTTAGTATATTATCATTTCTCACAGAAAGTATTTTTTAAAATAATTTATTAGAAATATAAATATTTTAAAAATAATAAATTATTATAAAAAGTATATGAGATTATTCGGAAGTAATTTTTGACAAGGAATGTCACTTCTGAATAGAAAAAAATACATCCATAATGTTTAAGCATTTTATAATGATAATAAGAGTTTCTTGCAGAAATTAAAACAAAATAAAATATTAGAGATGATATGGTTTTCATAATAAACGCTCGCTAAAAAGTTGAGTTTAAATAAATAAAATCTTACATTTTTTCCAACGATATTTTTAAATTTTTTATTATATATTTTTTAATACATATTTTATAAATATTAAAAAAATTTATTTAAAAATTTCAAAAATACAAAAAAGCTTTACGTAATGAGATTTTTTTATTACATATTTTTATTATTTTTTTAAAAATAAAAAAATAAAACTTATTTTTCAAAAAAATAAAAATATTATTTATTTCAAAAAATTTTTATTTTATAAATATTTCTAAACATCCTCTTAGTTTTCCGATGAATAAGCAAAAGTTTGAGTTTGGTTTTGACTTTTACTAGTTTTTTTTTATTCTTCTAAGGCAAGTTTCATTTCTTTTTGTTCTATTAAGGATGTATTTAATTGGTAGAAATAAGTTTTGTGTTCTGATAAAACTAAGATGTAACTAAAGATAAAATTGGTGAATAAAATACAGAAATTAAGTTCGAACTTCAAATTTGGCAAAAAAAAATGATTTTAATTATAGCGTATTTCAAATGCATAAATATAAGTAATGAATTAAAAATAAAATATAGTAATTTTAAAGTGTAATTCTGAATTTAAATTTATATTTAAAATGTTTGAAATTTCAATTCAGAAAAAAAATTTTAATATTTTAGATAGAATGTTTGAAACAAGCACTTAGTTTTAAACTCATTCCAGAATTGTGCAATCAATATCTCTCAATTTTGTTTGAGTGGGAGGCTAAATTATTTCTATTGCAATCATTCTCATGTTGTTAAGCATACAAAAGGTAATGCATGTTAACTAGACCTGAGTATTTTGAAATGTTATAATTATTTTTCTTTTGTATAAACTTAGGCAACTCAATTTCTTAAAGAAATTAAGTTCAAAGAATTATAGTGATGTTGTTACTGGTTGTTAAGGTTGAATTGCTAATTATTTCATGCCAAAATTTTAAAAACTTTTACAAATACCAAATTTTGCCTAGTCTAAGTTAATATATAAGAGAAGTTTGAAAGTATTTATAAAATAAAGTTTTTTTAAAATTAAAAGTATTTTAATATTTTTTTTTAAAAATAAGTTTTATTTTTTACTTGTAAAAATAAAAAATTTTATTTATACTTTCTAAATTTTTAAATAAAATTTTAATATTTATAAAAAATATAAAATTAAAAAAGTGTTTTGAAAATGTAATCCCAAACGCCACGGACCTTCGATTTAGGCTACGTCCTATCTAAATAGTAGAGGTTCAGAGAGTGGCGTCTCAGGAGCTGTTTGATTTTTCATTCCAAAATTATTTATTAATTATTAATTTTATATTTTTTAATAAATTTTTTATAATAATTAATATTAGAAATACCTAAAATAGAAAATTTAACCCACAATTTTCATGTTGCACCCTGGAAAAAATTTGTCTATGGGGTCCACGGTAACTTTACGTCCAAACCATGCAACATGTTAGCTAACTATTATTTTGCCCCCCACCCAACAAAATGTAATACATTAAATTCATATATGTTTTTCACCCTCGTAACATTTAGAAGATATTTGAAAGTAATTATATTAAAAAAATTTAATAAAAATAGTTTAACTTTTTTAAAATATAATAATATATTTTTATAATTTAATTTTCTGTATTTTTAAATTATAAATATTAAAACTATTTATTAGTGCGATGAATTTATAATTTTTTTAAAATTAATTGATAATAAAAAAATAAATCTAAAAATTAAAATATTATTTTAGAATTATTGATAAGTAATATAAAATTAAATTTTTCTTTAACAATAAGAAATATAAATAAAATTAAAATAATGAAAATTTTCTGGCACTCCACCTTAAATATTTCAAAATGTAGTAAAAAATAACAAGTCTCAAAAGTCTTCTACCTATAGAAGAATAATATCAAAACCTCAAAAAGAGAAGAAACAAAAAAAAGAAATCGAAATCAAAACAACACACCGAATCACGAGAAAAGGAAAAAAAAAAAAAACGCAAGCACTTGTACCAACTTTTTAATTTTCTTCTTCCCTTTCGCTTTGGTTTGTTTGTCTTTGAAAATTTTCTAAGTTCTTTAGTTGTTCCTGCTGTAGTCAGTTTCAAAATCTTTCACTATATAAATTACTACTGCAGCGCTCACACATGTTTCTAAAACGAAAACTTAACAATTTCATGGCCTTAGAAAACTTCGCTCCTGCTTGTTCTTCTTTATTCTCACAACAACAGCAGCCAGAAGAAGAAGAACAACAGTGCTTGTTGGAATGTTGGGATCTTTACTATCCATCTTCATCGATTTCTTTTGAAGCTTTAATCGAAGGAGTTGGAGTTGATGATGATGTTGATCGATGTTTACGTAACAACAGTTCCATTCTGAGCAATGTAATGGAAGGGAGCTCACCAGTAGTATCATCTTCCTCTGAAGCATCAACTGGTGGGTACTTGTTGCAAGACGCAGTTGCAGAATGGAGTAAACGGTGCAGCAAGCGAAGAAGAGTTCATCTTTCTTCTTCTTCTTCTACTACTACTACTACTACTACTTCTTTATCTTCTGAGTTCGATGATGCCGGACAAATTCAAGATCTTCTACAGGTGAAAATATGTAGTTCTGAATTAATTATGTGTCTATTAAGAATTAATTATGAACAGGTTTAATTTTGAGTGATGTTTGATGTTTTTTTTTTTATAAAAAAAATTATTGCAGGGGTTTTGGGATTCAAATTGTAGCAGTGATCTTTTACCGGGGTTCTCTTCAGGTAATTAATTCTCAGATTTGTTTTTGGGTAGGTTTAATTTTCATGAATGAAACGAGAATAATTAGCAAAAATGAAAAAAAAAATCAAAGTATATGAATCAAACTTTTTTTAAAAAATTTATTTTTTTGATAGTTTTGAGTTAGTGAGGATCTATACAATAATCTATGATTAGTACATAAGTACTAAATTATTTAATTGTTTGACATTACTTTAGTTATCATTATTATTATATCAATTACATAGTTTAATTTTTTATTGTTGACATGATTAGACACTTAACCCATGTGTTTTTTTTATAAAAAACTTAATTAACACAATCTTTTTGTAATGATTTCAATTACAATCTCTGTTTTATATTATGTTATAATTATTTTTGCAGAAAATAATGTGACCAAAATTCAAGAAGAAGCAATTGTGCCCAAAACTTCAGTAGAAGAATTACAAGAAAAACTTCCCAATCCTTGTTCTGAAATCCAACCATACAAACTAAAAGGTACGCATTATGTATTTTAATACCACCAAAATTCTTTTTTTTTTTTCAAATTTTAAGTTCCAATTATTTGAGTGTTTTAATTACTATTTCAAAATTTTTATTTTTATTTTCAGACTAAAATTTATTTTTATTAAAATTTTATTTTTAATTTATTTTATATATTTTAGTATCACTTTAAATTCTGCTTTTATCGATTTTTAATTCTCATCGAACTTTATCTTTATAAAACTCATTTTCATGATACTCATTTTTAGGTAATTAAACGCTTTTATCATAAACAATTTCAGAACTAATTTTTTTTAAAAATAATTTTAAAATTTTTTATATCTATTTTTTATAAATTTATTTTAATAATTTATATGTAATTTTTTCACTTGTACAGAAAGAGAGAGTAACCAGCAGAGCAAAAACAAGAAATTGAAGAGCTTAGTGTACTACCCATTTAATTTTATTAAGCCAGGTGGATCAGAAGAGGTTACATTAGAGGATATTAATGCCCGTTTACTAATGCGCCCGACCCGACCTGTTAAGCACCCGGTCGGAAAATTTGCATGCTTGCCTTATTTCACTCAAGACGGCAGGGGACTCTCCGGCAAGGCGGTGATCGGATTCCGAAAGATTCATACTCAGGGGAGGGGAACTATCACCATTATAAGGACTAGAGGTGATGATTAAAGAAATTACTAGTAATGCTAGAAGGTGTAGTTATGCAATTTTAATAAAATGTTTTCCTTTGTAATTGTAATATAATTAGTAATATTAGTAATATTTTTATATGTTAATTTAGTTACTGGTTTCTTATATTCTATGCAAATTTCTTACCCTTTTTTTTAGCATGGAACGCTTAGGCCGTTTTTATTTAATTCAGAAGGTGACTCTTTTCCGTAAAAAATTACTTTCGTATAATTTTCTATATTCATTTTTATAAATTATTTTGACAAATTATTGTTAAATAACTTATTTTTTAAGGAAATTGAAGGATTAAAAAAAGAAACCATTCAAATAAAACCCATCTAGTACAGCTAACATATTCCTTTAAAAACCTTTAAAGATTGTCCTAAAGCAATTAACAAGAGAACATTTCATTAAAAAAATCAACAAAAATGGTTTTCTTTTTACCATATTACACTCATTCAAACTTAAAAATGGTGTTTTTTTAAAAGCTAACATAATGTTTATTTTTTTTGACAAATCACAACCTTTGCATCATGCTTTAGTTTGAATTATAAACTGCACACTTATCTTAACACTTGTTAAGGAGTATGAGAATTCAATCAAACAAAAATTTCTAATTAAATTCTACTATGCTAGCTTCTTTTAAGCTAAAAACACCTAATATTCCAAATCATACAACAACAAAATATGTTATGTATAATTTTTTCAAATCTGAAATTGTAGTTTTCTTTAGCTTTGCTTTAGTTAACAACACCTAATTTTTATTTTAAAAAAATAAATAAATAATAATAAATTTTTATTATGTAAAATTTTTAATATTTTTAAAATTTAAAATTAGTTTTATAAAAAATTATTTTCTAACCTAAGTATCAATCATGTCAAATTGCTGCAGAAGTTCTAGAAATACTAACATCAATTAGCAAACAAAACCCAAAAATCCAAACCAACAAAACCCTTTCTAGGGTTTAAAACAAAAATTAACAATCAAGTTCAAACAATAAATAATAGAAAGATGGAGACAATCAAGTTCAAACAATATGGTTGTTAGTGAAATTAATAGAGCAATAGGTCAAGCAGTACATTAACACTAGTTCTTTTTTTTCCAACATGAGTGTGACATTATATTATAATTTATAATATATAGACTTTGCTTCCCCCCTACAAGAATCAAAATCATATGCAAACTGCCCTAGTTTTCTTCACCTTTGGAAAACAATTATGTTCATACTTTAATTTTTTTTTTTATAAAAAAACATTGATTCTATCCCTAATTAGTCTTCTCACATGAAAACAATGCTGATGATATTTTTTTATGGATGACTTTTATGAAGATTCTCATTAGGACCAAAATATATTATTTTTTTATGGATGACTTTGTTTTTTTCAAAAATATATTATTAAGAAGTAAATTTGTGAAAATAAGTAGTTTACAAAATTAAATGAATATTTTAAAATAATTTTTAATTTACAAAATTTATTTTGAAAAAAATTACATTTTTTTACTACTGAATAAAATTTGTGATTATACCAAAAAATTAAGTTTTGAAAAATATGAATTAGTGGTGGGGCCCACTGGCATGTAGACATGGTTGCAAGGAAGAGTCAAACTCATAGTTTTCGGTTCGTCAGAAAGTGGGACCCACTTGTAGTCTGGTTAAGACTCGAAGGGTGATGATTCTTGTCTGGTCCAACTCCGGACAGACACTCACATCGCTCATTTTCATTACACAGCCATTAGCAATCATTTCTTGCAAAACTAAGCTAACACTATTCTGTGTTTGTAAAATTAGTCCCTCTAGGGCCCATGGGAGCATTTAAAATTATTTATGAAATAGAATTTTTTTAAAATAAAAAATATTTTTGTTTTTTCTGAAAAAATGAGCTCTATTTTATTTACTTTTAAAAAAATAATAAAAATATGCAATAAAAAGATCTCACTCCGTAGAATTTTTCTACACTTTCTAAAATTTTAAATAAATTTTTTATATATTTATAAAATTCGTATTAAAAAATATGAAATAGAAAAAAGTTGATAAGCAGCTTACGATAAGCTGTGCCAAACACCCCCTTTGTTGTTACGAGAAAGTTTTACGGTATATTTAAAAGTGTTTATAAAATAAAATTTCTTTTAAATAAAATATATTTTGAAATTTTTAAAAATCGAGTTTGACTTATTCAACTAATAAAATAAAAATATAATTTTTTTATAGCTCTAAAATTTTCTATGTCTCAATGTGAGCCCAAAGTTATGCAGAGAGATCCAAGAAAAAAGACATAAGCTTCAAGTTCAAGTTTTGCAAAAATTTGTCTTGGGATTCATTATTTCACAAAATTCAAGGAGAAAAATTACAAAAAACAAAACATGTATACAGCAGATACCTAATCTCACTTTATTCTGTGCCTTGATCACTTTTGTACTTTCGCTACCTTCGCTATTATCAAAGGTGAATCTTTCTTTTCGCAAATGTTATGACTAGTAATTCAGTTTTTGCAATTAGAAATCCCTACTCATAAGATTGCTTTGAACTCTCAGTGTGAAAAGACTAAGTGTGCATCACCAGATTTTGAGTGTATATTAGAAAAATAATTCTGAAAGTGAGTTACTGTGTTTAACTATATTTAAAATTTAGTCTAAAATATGAGTTTTTTTAAAAAAGACAAGTTTGAAATGAACTGATATATACTCAAATTTGGTAAAAAATGTCTATTTATTGTGCAACACTTGTGGGTTATACTGGTAAGGAGATATGTGCATGGGACAAGTAGGGAGCATTCGAGAAGTGCTTATAAAAAATATTTTTATTTTATTGTAAAAATGAGCTTTATTGTAAAATATTTTTGCAAAACATAATTCTTGTACCACAAGCTTGCAAAAAGGGATTTTTAAGAAGAGATTGAATTTGCAAAATGCGCAAATCATAGATAATAATCATCATGGGAATGAAAACATAAGCAAAGAAAGTAAAGATAAGACAAGCATGGTCAAGGATTAAAGAAGAATTAACAAAAGTTAAAGAGAAAGTTCCATAAGGAAACAAAGGAAAAGAAAGACAAAGTGGTTCCATTTCATTTCATTATTTGTTTTTTTTTTTTACTTTAACTTTAACCCTTTCTTTGAGTTAAAAAAGTGGAGTTAGTCAATGATTGATCATATGAATAGAGTTAGTGTTTTATTTATAGTAATTAAACTGTAGTTAAAATATTTTTTTTAATAACTAAAGTTGATTGAAAGCTGCAGTAAACTTGAAAAGGTTCTAAAAATAATGTAGTAGTAGTGAACTATTATTTCTACTAGCTAGGGTTGGTTGTTTCCTCTAGGGGGTGTTTGGCAGTGCGTCACTGCACAGTACAGTGTGTTGGTTGAGAAACGCTCCTTTCGCTGAACCAAAACGCACGCACAGTGTCATTCCCTTATCAATTATATGTTTACTAAATATTTACAAAACTGCCATGATATAAGCATAACTTACCTCAAACCTAACGTATTTGCAGGCGCAGCGGCGGTGTGTTCTCTCTCGAGATCCTCCTTCCGCGCACAGCTCGCCACGGCGGTTCTCTTCGTCTGGATTTCGACGTCGGAGGAGGCTATCTCAACGGAGAGCTACCTAGGGTTTTCTTTTCGGCCCGTCGTCAACAAAACAACAGAGGGGGAAAAAAACCAGGCCTTGTTTTGTAGATCTCGGCCGTCTTCCTCTCCTCGATCCACAAGCCCTCTTTTTGTTCCCCTTATCTGGTGAGTCTTCTTCACTCTTTCCCGCCTTCTCTCTTCTTCCGATTTCAATTCTGTTCTTTCTTTGCTCTTTCGGTTTCGAATCTTGTTGTTTATTTTGGTTTTGTTGTGTTGTTGTGATCATTGGGTTCTGTTATTTAGAGATCTATTGTTAATTATGCCCGTGTTCTTGTTTTTGGAGTTAAGATTCAAATTGGCGATTTGATTTTGTTCTCGTTGTGATAAAGGTCTGTCGCGTGTTTATGGAGATTAGGCTTTCTGGGTTATGTTTATGATAAGAAGTTATTTTTCTGAAATAGGTAGAATTTTGGTAATGATTTGATTAAATTTTCGTTTTGCTAATATAATTTTAGAGTATCTAGGGTTTTGAGGTAGCACCTTTGATATGTAGATGTCGCTTTGTGTGTACTATGGTCTATGAATTGTGTAGTTTTAGGTTTATCCTTCCTGATTAGAACTTCACAATCTTAGGAGCATAGATCTGTAATTTTAGGTAGTTGATCTAGATATGTTTTGTAGAGTTTGAGTTGCTCTGTTTTTCTGGGGATATTAGTTTCTGGTTATACAAGTGAGGTAGCTTTGATGGATGGTTGGGTGTAAGTATATGATGATTGTGGTAAACTAGAAACGGTAAAAGATGGTGGCTTGTGAAACTTGATACATAAGTTGTGGAGTGATCAATGGTTGAATCTAAGAAAAAGAACTTATGTGAGACTTTTTTGGAAAGTGTTGTAGTAAATTTTATCAATTGGCCCATTAGTAGATCTCTTTTTTTTTTTTTCGAATTTAGGTTTTATGTATTTCCGTAGTCAGCCTGTATAGAGTTCTTAGTTGTCCGTGTTCATTATGTATGAGAAAGCTTGTGGTATCATACGTCAGCAAGCTTGTGGGCGAAAGGCGTTAATAAATAGTTCGCCCGCAACCGTTTTCCTGCTGACGATTGCCGCCGTGAGCAACCCTTCGCGGATGTTCGTTGTACCGCTGCTACTTCTTTCAACGCCGGAATCCGGTGAACAAGTGTGCCCCACTGTTTAGGTGAGATGCAAGGTTGAAATCTCGTCATTAAGACTCGTTTGAACTATTTATTAACGCCTTTCGCCCAAAATTTTGACGTCGAAACTTGGAGCTGATTAGGAGTCTAGCTGTTGTGTCATCTAGCTAGGTAAGCCTTTATTCAAGCTAACACTAGTGTTAGAAATTGACTCGCGGTTATGTTTGGGAATGAAGGTTGAGTTTTTGTGTATGCGTTAATTTTGGGTGTTGAGCTATAGCGCTGTAAGTGCTTGGTATTCATTAATATCATTGTATGGTCTTTTGGGAATCGCATATGTGTGTTTGTTAGTACTGAAAGAGGAAAGATAGTGTGCTTATCCAGTTGAGATCAGTACACGGTTTATACATTAGGGAGGGACTTAAGGTGGGGGTTACCGTGCCTCTTTTTCTTCCTAGGTTATATTTAGATTTTCGGCACAGGTAACATCTGTTTTGGCCTCCGGCATACCTTGCCACTCCCTTGCATGACTTGATTTTCCCTCATGGTTATTCATGATTTTAAGAATCACTTTGGGAATGCGATTTACACTTAGATGGTTTATGAGTTTATATATATATATATATATGATTTGTGAACGATATGATATGATATTATCATCTTTCATTGATAAGCTGATGATTTATATTGGGTTAATTTATATGAACTCTAAATACATTGCATTTATCGATGCATACGGATTTTGTAATGTTTGGATGCTCCCACTGCATTGATGCAAGCGAAAGTCGGGCTAAATTCAAGATTTATTCTCTCTCATCTCTCTTCTCCTCTCATTCGTCCGTAGATTAGGTGAATTCATGCGCGTGGGGGCGATACCACGGCAACCGAGTTGGATTGTATGGATATGTGGACGAGCTGGAGACATGATCTCTCTTGTTCCTTGGAATGTTGATGTATTATGGATCTTGATTTGCTACTAATTAGTTTTCAATATGACAATCAATATTCATTATTTATTAAATTATTTATAAATCATTTATTTAATAAGTTTATGATTTAATTTTGTATGTGACTATTTATTTATAATATAGTATTGTTCGTCGTTTGTAGAGACTTTCTCTGAACATATTTTACGAGATATTTAGTAATGCATTTAAATAATACATAAAGCATTTTAACTTGGTCTCTAATTTGCAATCATTTGTTTGAGACATACTGCATTCATATAACTGTACCTCTCCTGCTAAGGACTAAGTCGGTATGGGACGATTAGGACTTGGTAGGATTGATTTGATTCTTCGCTGCATTTTTATACATATAGAAAGATAGGAATTAAAATTAGGTAATGTATTAGAAAACCTTAATCAGTGCATCCTCTTATTTTCACCTTACTGAAACTAGGCTCATTTTTTCTTTTTCTTTGGCTTCCCCAGATTAGCTCAGAGACAGTAAAGTGAGAAGCAGAGTTGGCATCATTAAAGACCACGCAGTGAGGGTATTCTATTATCTATTAGCATCACACTTTTGCATATAGGAAACTCTGTGATCTCACGAGACCTGTACTGTACTATTCTGTATGCCGTATATATTTTTTGTGTGTGTTTATTTTGTAATAGAGTGAGTCGGCTACTAGTAGCTAGTAGATGTGTGATTCATTTTGGTTTTAGTATGGTTCTTTTGTTATAGAGAATACATTATGTCGATACAAATTAAAGTTTTGTGTCTACACCCTTGAACTTTCACGGATGTAGACAAATATGTTCTGAGGTAAAACACAACAAGCTTTTGACTAATATGGAGTTTTAGTATGTACTTACACAAAGAACTTTGTATTACATTGACGATGGAATAAAGGAGATCTGTATTTTGCTTATCCAACTAGATTTGATTGCTTGCTTGTAATAGATAAATGCTCAAGTCTTCAGAACGATCTGTCTTGACTGCTCTAAGACGACAGTATGAGAGTTATATACAAGGTTAAAAGAATCGGCATTGGAATTTATTGAGGTTGGTGATATAGAATATAGATTGGGTCGAATCATATTGTCAGCTGATCAGTTGGTTTGAAATGGTGATCATGACTAGGCACTACTGCCGATGTCAAAGACTGGTTGATACTTGGTGAGGCAGGCCTGAAGATACCCCACTAAACCAAGATAAATTAATCAGTCACGCTTCATATCTTTTATAGATGAGATGCAGTAACCAATTTTAGGTCCTGCAGTTAAGATTTGATGCTAACTCTCCCTGATACGACTTATAGTTTTATACTTTGATAGATTGGTTCACTTCGGCCACAGTCCTATAAACGAAGAATAACAATTCCTTTTACAACCATAGCCTTCTTACTCAAAACCAAGCATTTTGGAGTAAAATTTTTGACATCTAGAATCAGAAGCTCATTACTTATTTTTCTAGCAGTCGCGTACTTCCTATATAGATCTGAAGCACTTGATCTGGACATGTTCTTGCTTGCTATAACTACTCCAAATCTACCCTATTAAGATCATAGTGTTAGGCTGTTAGCAATCAAGTAAAGCAAGGGACTAATTAATGTTTGATACTATTGTTTGAAATTGTTTCAATTATAAGTTTCTCTACTTTCTATTAAGTAAGGAGTCAAAATTTCTCTGAAGATTTGTATTAGAGAGGTATTCTTGAAAATCTTTTGATGCTGTAGTTGAACAAAATTTCATTTCGATTTTGTTTTGGAGAGACTTAGATGGTTTTGGATATGTGAAAATTTTGTCACATTTTTTGTTTCAAATTGATTGATGTTGTGGTGTATTTCGTTTCTATTGTAGAAGTTTTCCAATTTGTTTTTGGTTTCTATGACTAAATCTAAATTTGAAGTTTTGGGTTTAAGTGTTTGTTTTAACTGATCATGATTATTGAAACAGTCTCTAAAACCTTGTGATGTTGTGATGGTTACTGCAAAAGATTTACAGAAATAAGCTAATTTATTACTGTTTTTGCATAATTTGCTACAGCTCATGGTAGATTTCGGTGTAGGTTTTACTTTCATTAAATTCAAAAAATTAGCGTGTAATATTGTTATTCCAGCAGAATCATAATCTTACATTCATCATTTGGGAGAGAAATGCCCACGGCTCACCTTTCAGTACCTGGTTCAGGTTTCTTATAAACCTAAATAGCTTTCCCTTAGAATGAATTCTGTGTTCATATAATGAGAACGTCTCTTGATGGAAGAGTTTTCTTTTAATGTTTTTTCTAGGTTCATTTTCACTCGATGCTCGTAGCAGGATTATTTCTTGTTGGACTTTGAGCAAGATACGCGTCTGCGTTAAGTCAGTCAATAGATTTGAAAGCTGTGGATCAGAAATCTTATCAAGATATGAGAATAAATGGGTAGGCAATACAAAGGCTATAGTTTATATAAGATAGATTCGACACTTAAATAAAATAATTTCGAGTTTACTTTTGCACTTTCTCACTATCTCGTTTCGGATTGCAGAATTTGGGAAGAGCAGTTCAGTATTCCATCCCCTGTTCTAGTCTGGTAAAATGTGGTGTGACAGGAAGAAATTTGAATGAAGGTTTACCATCTTATGGTGATTCATATGATGAACCATTTTGGCTAAGTCTAGTGAAGGACATACTCTGGTAAGTTGCCTTTTTGTAATATTTATCCTGAGTGTATGCCAATGCTTTGTGGGCAGAAATTTAACTCTTTTCCTTTTTTTCTTTGATCACAAGGAGTTTAAGATCTTTAGCTATTTTTCTTGCGGAGCAACCAAGTCAGTTGAAGTACATAGAATGGCCAACTTTTAAAAGCACGGTTAGTAGATCCAACCCAAAAGATGATATTACAGTACTCATGCTAAAAGAGTTCATGGGTTCTCTTGCCAACGTATCAGGGAAAGGATGTTTTAAGTGAACATTTTCTTTTGCATCTTTAGTCCATGATCTGCATTTATTTATATGATAACAAATTCTTGCACATGCTTTCCAACATGGAGGATCAATCCAAGAAAGTAATTTGAAGTCCTAAATGATTATTCCAATGCGATACTCATTCAAAACATAGAATCACCACCAATATTGTTTTGAGGTAAACAACATGTTCTGGGGTAATCAGCACAACAAACTTATGACTAATATGGAGTTTTAGTATGTACTACAAAAAGAAATTTTGGATTACATTGATAATGGAATAAAGGAGACCTGTATTTTGCTTATCCAACTGGATGCGATCGCCTGCTTGTAGTAGATAAATGCTCAAGCCTCAGAACGATCTGTCTTGACTGCTCTAAGACGACTTTAACACCAATGTGGATTATCAAGTGGATTATCAGAAGTTATATACAAGGTTAACAAAATCGACATTGGAATTTATTGAAATTGGTGATATAGAATATTAGACTGGGAAGGATCATTGTGTCAGCTGATCAGTTGGTTTGAGTTGGTGATCATGACTAGCACTACTGCCTGATGTCAGGACTGGCTGATAGTTGGTGAGACGGGCTGAAGATACCCCACTAAACCAAGATAAGTTAATCAGTCACGCTTCATATCTTCTATAGATGAGATGCAGTAACCAATTTTAGATCCTGCAGTTAATATTTGATGTTAACTCTCTCTGTTGCACAGTATAGTTTTATAGTTTGATGATTGGTTCATTTTGGCCACAGTCCTGTAAAGAAAGAATAACAATTCCTTTTGCAACCAAAGCCTTCTTACTGAAAAACCAAGCATTTTGGAGTAAAATTCTCGGCATCTAGAATTAGAAGCTCATTACTTATTTTCTAGCCGTCATGGACTTCCTATATAGGCCTGAAGCACTAGATTTGGACATGTTGTTGCTTACTATAACTATTCCAAATCTATCCTTTTAAGATCATAGTGTTAGGCTGTTAGCAACCAAGTAAAGCAAGGGACTGCATGTTAAAGGGTGATATGGTCTTTTTAGGAAGTGGTCTTGTTACTGCATATTTTATATTGTGGGGACCTATGGCCTAACTCTTTCCGTGAAGGAAAGAGAAGATGCTAATAACTTTTCTGGCTGGTTCACAATAGGTATGTGACTAATTTGTAGTTCTTTTCAAAACTAATTGGTAATAAGAATAGTGAGCCTAAGTCTTTATGAATATCATTTCAGAACTATTGTTAAATGGTGTGGGACTAAATCTTTTTTAGCACCTACCCTTCAGCCGAGCATTTCTTTTAAGTGATATGATGCGGACTACTTGTGCTAAAATGAAGAGGAATAACTGTTCTTGAATGAAACGGACTATTTGTCTTAAAATGAAGCGGGTTACTTGTTCTAGAATAAAGTAGATCATAAAGGTCCTGAATAATGTTGATAATAAAGTTAGATTAAACCTACATCTTAGGCCTATTTTGCTCAGCATGTTCTGATACTATGTGACAAATTTAGAATTATTTACAAAATCAATTGACAATTAGAGGAGTGGGACTAAGTTTTTATGAATATCATTTTAAGACTATTGATAAGTAATTTGGGGCTAAATCTTTCTTAACAAGGTAGAGTCATAAGAGATAAGGTTCTACTTGCATGCAACATCTGCTACATGCTACTCAAGTGATATAGCATCCAAGTATTGAATTTACTGGTTAAGAATATGATGTCCAAGTGTATTTCAAAATAAGTTCTTCCTTATGGCAACCATTGTGTTTTCTTTTTGCAGCTGAAGACAGCATTTCTTACTCTTGTTCTTGTCGTGGTGCTGATTGTTGCATTGTCCTCGGTTGATGCAACCCTCTCGTACATTTTGGCTTGGTATCTTCGAAAATCTGCATAACTATAGGTATTGTTGGAATTATTAATTGTAGTTCCTGCTGATTTTGGTGATACAGCTTTTGCATCTCGGCAAGCATTCATACTTTTGACGCTCGCTCTACCCATACTCGCAGATGTTTGCAACTTCTTATTTCATGGCGGAACAAGCTTAGTGATCCTTAACTTCATTTTCACCAGATCAGCTTAACCTCCAGCATTAAGGCATCTTGCTCCTGTTTAGCTTCACAAGATCCCAATGGATGCGCCTCTGATGGGCACTGATGTTTAAAAGCCTTATCCAGAAAACAGAAGGTTTTCATCTGGGATTGAACAATGCCTACTACAAGAAGCAGATGGCTGAAAATTTTTTCTTGCCAAGCATTGATGGAGAGCCAAGATACATAGCAAAAAGAGGAACAAGTGTTTCTAATTATACTTTTGTATTGTTTTCTTGGCTTTGTTCTTTGAGTAAAACTATTTAACAGAAAAAAAATGTAGGAACCTTTTCGTTGGAGAGTTTGCAACATGTTTTCTTAATGCTTGAATTGCTGCTTATATGTGAAGTGTTGAGTTATTAGTATTGAAGCTCTGTTCTCCTGCTGGTTATCCCGGGCTAAAAAGTGTTGAGTTAGCCAAAGTTATTGTGGCGCTAACTCTACTTCCTCATTAACCCAACTAACTCATTTCTTGAATAGATGAAAAATAAGTGTTTGGTGTCACGGAAGTGATTTTCGAAATTCTTTTCGCGTTTGGTTCATACTGGAAATCTTTGCTATCAAAGTGACTTCCGGTCAAATAAAAATCAGCACTTCTGTGAGCCTATTTTCTTCATCTTGCTCTTCTTTTCTCTCCCATGATCTGGATTTTCAATTTCTAAGTTTCATATATAACAAAATACAAAAATCACTTTCAAGATTCATTTTTAAAAACAAATATCAGAGCTGAACTTGTTTTTAAAAACTCAGTTTTCAATAATTCATTTACAAAAGAGTTACTTCCTATCAGGTTACTTCTACAAAACAAAGCAAGCTCTAAGAGATAGAAAGGTCAAAGTGCATTCATCAATTATAAATAAGTTTAATTCAACTTAATATAGTATTTTTGTATTCTTAAATAGAGAATTCAAAAATATCAATATTTTGACTACTAAACAAACATAATTTTTTGATAAATTAATTAAATTAATTAATTTCTCATCAAAGAAGCATACATTATCATTAATATAATACATGAATATCATAATATTAAAGGTGTGTATTACTATGTAAAAAAATAATTGTATAAGATTGCAGATGATCTAAAATTCATATAAAGTTAGATTCATATGATTTATAGACATTACCTATATTTTATAATGTTATTTTCACAATTTGTTTTCAAAATTACATGACTTATTTTTCAAATTTGAGCATTAATGTAAAATTAGCATAATCATGTCAATAAAGTTTCAAATTGAAATTGTGAATATTAGTTCTAATATTCAGTCTTACTTATAATTCTCATTACAAAATTGTACAAACTACTGTTTAGCTGTAGGAATTGTTTATATGAATTCATGAGGATCAAAGAATTTCATAGTAATTGTTTATATGAATTCATGATTATAATATATTTGTTGGAAAGAGTTAAATTAACAAAAAATTAGTTATTTTTTTTTCCATCAAACCAAGTATTTAATAGCAGTCAATTCCCATATTTATTTTCTAAAATTATATCAAATGAATAGCTTTCAGTTAAGTGTGTTCTTTTTATATAAAATAATTTTTTAAAAATAAATTTATTTTCAAAATTTTCTTGCACTGCACTTTTTTGGTAAGAGTAGGTTTGTGAGTGCTTAAAAATAGAACTTTTTTAATATCAAAAATATTTTAAATTTTTTTAAACATAAGTTTAAATTGTTTTACTTAAATAAAAAATTATACATATAAAAATTTTATAATATATAATTTCTTATATCTTTATATTTTAATAATAAAAATTATAAACTATAATATAAAGTACTTATTTGCAAATATAAGTAATACAAAATCAACGCCAAACGTTCCTAGGAGTGGCTTGCATGTTATGTTAATCTAGTCTTCTTCCTACTCAAAAAACTAGTTCATGTATTCCACTACCCTACCACCACTATATAAAGAGAGATAGAGAGATCAAATTCTTGAAAAATTTTCAAGAAGTGAAGTTCTTTTTATTTTTTCAAGTTCATATTGGAGAAAGAAAAAGAACTAATTCACTGATGGTTGGAGTTTTTTCGCGATTTTCCGCTTTCTTGGTGATTCAAATTCTTCTCTCTTTTGTTTTCTTTTCTGTTTTTTATTGCTTGGGTTTGAAAATTTTCTCAGTTTCTTCTTCTTGGTTTTGCAGGACAAGAAGGGAAGTGGAGTTACAACCAGACAAAAGGAAGGAGTTACGAAACCCTACGGCGAGGTAGGGAGGTTCAACGGCGATCAAAGGGAAGCAAACGACGATGAATTCAAGGCAATAGAGCATCCGGCAGAGCCTTCAGACGATGACTACCCCGCTGAATGGCCTATCCTTGATTCATGCATTCCGAATGTAAGTTCAAAAGTTTTTGTTCTCCTAATTAAAAAAAAAAAAAAAAAAAAAAAAAAAAAAAAAAAACTCAGTTCCTGGTGAGTTCTTTTGCCGGAAGAAACTTTCTATCAAAAAATCAATTTTAAAATGATTTTTTGATATCAAATCAATTTAAATAATCAAATCTAAATATTGTTGAATTTGCACGAAATATTCGATGTCTATGAAGAAACAGTCTTTTGGTTACATGCAGTATGACAAAGTATTGAAGGAATTCAAGAACTTGCAGCATCATGGAAAACAACAAGAGTTTGAAGGAAGTACATCGCAAGCATTTCAGTATCAAGTAGAGTTTTCTTCTTAAGACAAAGAAAGGGCACAGCTTTTTCCATCTGTTATAAACTTGTACTTCTTAAGATCTTCACAGATGTTCTTCTTTCTTCGAAATATCTTGAACATTGAATAGGTTAGGGTTTCGAATGCGGTTTCTTTACCTGATGTTACAAAACTTGGTATAACAGCTTTTGAATTGGTTGCCCGTTGTGTTTCACTCGACAAGAGATATACAAAGGGCAACACCCATTCCCATTATTAAAGATGTCAACTGCAGCATAGTGCTTTTAAGAGTTGTGGCACCGTTGTTTAACTCAGGGAGGACTCCAGCAACCGCAATGTAAATGAAACCGCCTGCTGTGAAGCCCTGGAAACAAGTTTTCTTTCAATAAGCTTGCCTCACTATGCCAATGTTGTACTTTAGGGTGTTTCGCGGAGAATAGTCTTTTACCTCGATCAATGAAGATTGTCCGGGATCCTTCCCTAAAACCAAAGCCTAAGAAAGAGAAATGCCGACTTAGTTCCTTCCAGAATTACCATCATTGATATTGAATATGGAATGAAGAACCGAGTCTCACCAAAGCAGTTCCAACAAGTGCCACTAATGCTGATAAAAAATTGAAAAAGAGAGCCTTGGACACACTGAACCCCGACCGCACCAGGATTCCGAAATCACCTACCTAAATACAGACAAGTTTTATTGATGTAGTTTGTCAATATTTTGACAAAGATCAACGACGCAATGATAGACTGCACAAAGATTATCACTTAAAAGTTCATTGCTATTTGTCAAGAAGTACACGGAAAGAGCAGTAATATACATGAAATGTTGCTTAGTTATAATGTTCGTAAGCATATAATACCTCTTGCGGAAGCTCATGTGCAAGCAGAAATAATGTTCTAGACCACCCTCCAACTGTACCATAAATTAAAAAAGCGCTCCCCAAAGCCATTCCATCAGTAAAGTTATGCTGCATTATTTCATCCAAAAAGTAGTTTGGTGAATTCACTATGCACTTGCTTATGATCATAATTTAGCCCATTGTTCTAGCGATCATAATCATAACAACAGACCAAATATGAACGAGCTGAGAATGGAAAGGAACTTACGACTCCATCAGAAAAAAGATTTAGGTAGCCAAGCACCAAGCTTGAAGAAGATGCTTTCTCACTAGAGGATGTCTCTCTTCTGGTAGGACTGTTTACAGCATTTATATCCTTTCCATTGACAGAATCGTTACCTCTTCTGGATCTCTGTGCCACAATCGGGAGAAGAAGTTAGGAGGTCATATTTAAGGGGTCGATCAATCTAACGGTGCGTATACTAATACCGATAAGTATGATAAATTATCAATATCAATAACAATTTCAATGCTACAAAAGCAGAACAGAAGCTTCAAAAGTATAGCCACTCCAATGGCATTAAAAGAGGCAAGTGACCATGACAGCACATGTACACTCTAATAGGACTTCGAGCAGATAAGGCAAGAGAACAAATTAGGGAAAAACAAAAGGGATAAAAAGTTCCCTGGGAACAACGATGAAAACTTCATTAGTTAGCCTTAAACAGTAAAGGTTTCATGTCAATATAGAGTAACTACTTATTGCTCAAATACCTTTTGGAGTCCATCAGGTTCAGTCAAATCTTTTCCTCCAGAGCGTGATGAAACCTTATCTAGAGAATCATTGTCCTTCATGCTAGAGTTATCATTGTCATCCATTTCCTTCCCCTTAATATGTTTCTTGTGGTGGTGATGATGACCATGCCCCAACTCATGAGCTCCTTTTCCAGAATATTCTTCTACATATCTTACAATCTTCTCTACAATAAGGAAAAGTACAATACCAGCTGCAAAAGTGAAATTAGTCTACAGTCTACAGCAAAAGACTACTGAAATGCTTCTGGGTAATCTAGAAAACTAATGCACTATTGAACCTACGCAATTGTAAAAGGACATGTTGGCTTGGGGGAGAGAAAGATCAGCATACGGAGTAGCCGCACAATAGTTTTCCACAATTATGAATATACATAAGAAGAACAAGAATATTATGCCTACCTGCAAGGAAGATATTGAAAGAAGAAACTCTTACATAGAACCGAGAGTCCAACAGATAGATCCTTCAAAGAATGTGAATGCCGATGTTCAGCATGGTGAACATGCGTCTCATCCAAATGGTGGTGATCGTGTGAGTGAGAGTGTTCACCACCTACAATATTTTTGAAAATGGTTAGCAGGAATGCTATTCATAAAATCTCTCTCTCTCTCTCTCTCTCTTTTGTTTTCTATTTCTATCTCATAGCAAACATAACTGTCAAAGCTATTCATGTACAGTGAGAAGCAGCCAAAACAGAGAAATGCCTACAGGATGCACAAAACAAGTACAGTTATATCCTAATGTCCATTTAGAAACAACGTAATTAAAAGGCAGCTTTTGAATTTGCAACTTTGAATATATCTTCAATTTCGGGAAACACGGTTCAACTTAACCCAATCATAAGCTGGAGGAATTATAGGTCAAGAGTTTACACTCGTGGCCCAAGACTTATATAATCAAGGTTTGTAATTGCACCAAACAACCCATCTCGGGGTTGACTCTGTTGTTCATTAGCATTGACAACTAACTCTCACCTAACAGCCGGAATGCTACTCTTTGGGGCATTGTTACACCCAACATATTTCTGAAAGGATACATCAAAAGCAGGTGATGAGTATACACTAATATTTGCAGAACCTTCTTTCCATCTATATCCAACACCTGAATAAAACTAAGAATTAGCAAGGCTCTCATAGTCATACCTTCCATGGGGCCTGAATTACAGCTTTCTATATGTCCAAAAGTGTCCTGCTCAATCGTAATTGATATATGCCAACATGGCCTTTTCCTCTACAGCTTTCCATACATATGGAAGAGAAGGACCCTTACATGGATTTTGAGATTTTCTATCAGCAGACTGTAAAACTTATGTTTGAAGCTACATGCTAGAAACACTGATATCCAGCTATTCATTACGCATGACAAAATAACAGTTATGCTGTTCATAATTTACATGAGGCTCTATGAAAGTATAGTGACAAACAATTTACTTAAGAGAAAAACAGAAGAAATCCCTTAGTGTAGTGCAAAATACTTACAAGAGCTAAATGCACCAAATAGCAGGAAATTAAGAATTATTGGGAGAAAATAAGGCATTAGAGAATATTCACTAAGCAATTCATAAGGTTAGTTTCAAGTCATACTGAAAGCATGTGGCAGCTGATGAAGGAAGGCATCTCCTAGCATAGCTCCTGCCTGAGAAGTAATACATTTGTTCAGGTTAATGATGCATTCGATACTGCACAATGCACCACACTTTTGCTAACTCCTAATTCAACTTCAAGTTTTTTATTTTCTAAAAGCTAGATGATGATAGTAGAGCGAAGTTATAAACTCAAAACCAAAAGATGAAATTGCAAACTTTTGAAATAATAATAATACTCCTACACAAGTGCAAAAGCAGAAAACAAACAGCACACGTACCCCAAACACGGCCAGTGAATCTACTACTGCTTTCGATGGCTTTCCCCTTACTGCATATTACCCAAAAACAAAACCTCAGTTAAAAAGCAACACCTTGTGTGAAATTAACACGAAACAATCACCAATCTCCAATATTTCTGCACAAATCCAAAACTAAACTAGAACTTACAGAAGAACACTGGCACTACCAGCAAACAAACAAGTGAAGCCATGCTGACCAGCATTGAGCACCCCATTGCCTGCACCCAAACTCCTATTTCCATTCACAGAACCATCAAAATCCATAAAAAATTCTATCTTTTAATCATCTCAACAATAAATTTCACCAAAACAAGACATAACCAACTAATCAAATCCAGATATCTCATCATGCCCATGATCAATTTCATCTTGGAGATGATGATGATGCTAATCTGAAGTAAGTGGCTTTAGATTAAAACCAAATCAGAACACATTCAAATTTTGATCTCTTTTCATTCTAACAACATATCAACATTAAAGAAAGAAAAACATTACTTAGATGAAAAACCGTTCCAAATATGAAAGCTCAATCTATTTTCATTCTAACAACGAATTTCCCCCAAAACGAACAAAACCAACTAACCAATCCGGATAACTCATCATGCTCATGATCATTATCATCATGGTGAATTTAATGCTGATAAAAAGCAAGCAGCTTTAGTAAATGCCATATCAAAACACATTGTCAAGATACATTAAAAGTTCAATCTTTTTCATTCTACCAACAACAAAGACAACTCATACTGTAGATAAATAACCATTAAAAATATTGAAAATCAGTCTTTCTTTATTCTAACAAAAAATTACCCTTTAAAATTTCAATCCTTTTCATCCCAACAACAAATTTTACCCAGAAAAAAAGAAGAATAACCAACTAACCCAATCCGGAAACCTCTTGATGCGCATGACTAATTTCATCATGTTGATGATGACGGCGATCCAAAGCAAGGAGCTTTAAATCTTCTTCTTCAGCAATTTCTTCTGGGAGCTTTACACGTGAGCTCTCTTCATGTTTATGATGATGGTGGTTGTCATGGTGTTGGCATCCTTGGTGATGGTGGTGGCCGTGGTTATGGCCATGGCTATCAAAGTGGGGACCATTTTCACCGGCCATAACGGCGATCATGGCCGCGACCGTGAAGAAGAAGAGAAGCAGTGAAGGTGAAGACATTTTTTGCCAAAAGAACATAGTAAACCGAAAAAGTCCGACTAAGTAAGCGCAGAAAGAAACTTAATTTACATGAATGCCATTTTCAGTGGACTGACAATTATTTTTCAAATTAAGTCCTATAAAAGTATATTTAGCACTATGAGACTCTTAATATGGTTTTTGCAATGGCACGTAACATGCCTCTATAGATTGTTTTGTTTGTTTGTTTTTTTTTTTATTTGGTTTTAACGTAACAATAATATAATCACAACCAATATCGCAAGACTGATAAAAATAAATCCATAAGATAACATAGAGATTGACTGTAGATTGTTGTTTTTTAGAATTTTCTTATATATATGATAAATAAGTTTGAGACATTGCTAAACGAAGTTATAATTCTTTCTTAAAAGTTTAACTTTTTGAATGTTTGATTTATAATTTAGCTTTTAGGATATTATTATCATATCGTGTTACAACTTTCACGTTTGTAGAGATATAATACTCTATTTTGCAAAGAAGAAAAAGATAATTATTACAAACTATGCCAAAAGTGTTTATACTGGTGGTATAATGCAAAATCTACAAATACTAATTATAAAAAGTAAATAAATTACAAAAGTTGCCATTGTGATATATAGATGGAGAGCTACATGAGTCGGAGTTCGGACAGAAGATAACGTCGGACTGTTAAGAAGATGTTCGATTGCAGCAGACGCCTTCGACGGTGACGAACACGACGACGATGAAGAACAGAACGACGATCGCTACTATCACACCGAAGGTGACCACATCCATATTTTCTATTTTCTTTCCAAAAGTACCCTTGAAAGATTGAACTTTTATTCTGAAGAAATTTTTGCCTAAGAATAAAATTGTTCTTTTCTCTTTTGCGGTTGCAGAGATTGTGTTTAATTTAAGTTCCGGTGAACTCGAGTGGTTCCGCTCACTGGCAGGTAAACTTACCAAATGTCTCTCTTTCTTTCTTTTTGTAAAAAAGTAATCCCTTGTGTTGTCTAATAACGCACTTTCATTCAATAGATTTTGATATATTTTCTGATTTGTGTTAAAGCATGTATTATTTTCTTAATCTAATGAAATATCAACTTGTCAAGTAGATGTATATTGTTATTGATTCCGGTATATTGTAAGGACATATTTAATTATATAAACTTTAATTTTTTTTTCAAATTTTGAATTCGATTATTTTACGTATTTTAATTATCATTCTGAATTTTATATTTAATTTTAGAAAAATTCTAAGTATCATTTGGCAGTGTGTTTGAACAGCATTTCATTCTAATATTTTATTTCATATTTATTAATAAATTTAATATTTTATAGAGTTAATTTAAAATTTAAAATATATAAAAAAATTGTATATTATAAAATATTATTATTATTATTTATGATTATTGTTTTAAAATTAAAAAAATAAATTTATTTTTCAAAATATTTTCAAAATACTTTTTATTCTTAAAAAGTTCTATTTTATAAGATGTTAAAATATTTTGTTTCCTAAATTAGATATTGGATTTGATATATTTCCTAACTAAGTTAGATATTAGATTTGATATATTTCCTAACTTAGATATTAGATAATCTTCTTAATTTAGTTACTTGTATTCCTATATATATGTAGCTCTTTCATTGAGGAATACAACAAGAAATTCAACTTGTGATTTTATTATTCAATTTGGTACCAAAGCCAAACTTGGTTTTACCATTATTATATCACAAGAAAAAATTCAAATTACTTCGTCGGACGACTGGTAATTGTTGTCGACGATTATTGTTGCTGTCAAATCGACAGTGCTATTTGATCATCAAAAAAAAAAAAAAAAAAAAAAGGGGAAATTTTAAAACCCTAGCAACCGCCGCCACCGCCGTTGTCGCCGCCGCTGCCGGAATACCATCAGATCTCGCTTGAAGACCCGCCATCTCACGCCGCCGCCGCTGCTCGTCGCGGCAGCTAAATCTTAGCACGCTACCGATGCCGGATCGCGAGCTCGCCGCAAGAACGCTCGATTGCGTCTCTGCCGCTACTGTCTATGCCGGTCGCCATAGCCTGCATCGTCGCAGCAGTTATGTCTGGAACCACTCCAGTTATAATTCAATCAGAAGGTGCATTCAATTCAGAAATTATTCTTAATGAGACTAATTATGATATATGGTATCAATTAATGGAGATGCACATTGCTGAAAGAGAGAAGCTTTTTTATATACGTGGTAAGGCAAAACTACCTGATGAATCAGATGCTGGATATGAAAAGTGGTATGCTGAAAATCAGAAAGTGAAGAGATGGCTACTTATGTCCATGACTTCAGAAATTATGAAACGCTATTTACGCTTACCTACTGCTCGAGAGATTTGGAGTGCTTTATCAAAAGCGTTTTATGATGGGAGTGATGAACTGCAGGTATTCTCTTTAAACCAAAAAGCATTTACTGCTAAACAGAGTGGAAAATCTATCTTTGAATATTATGGAGAATTGACCGAAATTTTTCGAGAATTAGACCATCGTGATAAGGTGGTAATGAAAGATCCTGATGATATTTTGGCATATAGAAAGTCTATTGAGCGACTAAGAGTACACATATTTCTTGCTGGCTTGGATAGTGATTTTGAATAGATTCGTGGAGAAATCCTTCGTAAAGAATCAGTTCCAGATCTAGAAGAATGCTATTCGTTGATTCGTCGTGAGGAGGTACGTCGCTCTACTATGAAAACTGAGTCTGAAAATACTGAAGCTTCCGCTATGATGGTACGACACCGGCATGATCGTACAAAGGCGACACACTCTAAAATTGCACAAGAGTCAACATCCAAATGCACTCATTGTAATAAATCTGACCATACTAAAATGAAGTACTTTGAACTTATTGGATATCCAGAATGGTGGGATCATAGTCGTGATCAACAGAAGCGAGGTTTCAAAAAGGGTCATATTGCTGCAGTTGTTGAGACGAAGACAGAGGATGATGATGATGCTACACAGGGCTCAGCATTAGTAGCTACCACTGACACTGGAGGTAAGGTTTTACATACTTCTACACCTGTTTCTAATAGTACATGGATAATTGATTCTGGTGCTATATATCATATGACGTTTGATTCTAAACATGTCTTAAACCTTAAATCTTCCTCACAAAATTTTGTTTCAACTGCCAATGGTAATTTGAACTCTGTTATTGGTGCAGGATCTGTGAACCTCACTAATAGTTTGAGTTTAAATTCAGTTTTAGTTGTTCCATCCTTAGGTTATAACCTTTTATCTGTCTCTCAAATAACCAAAACTTTATCTTGTGTTGTAATTTTTTGGCCTGAATCTTGTGTGTTCAAGGATATCCAAACAAAGCAGACGATTGGTTATGGTACTAAGCGAGGGCAATTGTATTATTTGGATTTGGTGCCAAAGAGTTCAGATAAGTTGCATCAGGCTTTGATAGTGGATGACTTAAAGGATGAGAAGATGAAATCAGAAATCTTGTTATGGCATAGACGGTTGGGGCATGCTTCTTTTGGTCATCTGAAAAAATTATTTCCCAGTTTATTTGCAGAACTTGAAGTTTCTAGTTTTCAATGTGATGTTTGTGAACTGGCAAAAAGTCATCGTACTTCTTTTCCGTTATGCTTGAATAAAAGTCCATTACCTTTTATGATAATACATTCTGATGTTTGGGGTCCATCTAAGGTTACTACATTAGGTGGATCGCGATGGTTTGTTACTTTTATTGATGACTGTACCAGAATGACATGGCTTTTCTTGATGAAGTCTAAAGGTGAAGTGAGCTACGTGTTTCAAAAGTTTCATAAGATGGTTCGGACTCAATATAATGCACAAATTCAAGTTCTTCGCAGTGATAACGGTGGAGAATATAAGTGTTCCGCACTTCAGCAGTATTTAGAAGCACATGGGATAGTTCATCAAACTACATATCCTAATACACCCCAACAAAACGGAGTTGCTGAAAGAAAGAATCGACACTTATTGGAAGTAGTTCGTGCCTTATTGATAGATGCTCATTTATCGTCAACTTATTGGGGAGAAGCACTAGCTTCTGCAGCATATCTTATCAATCGGGTACCGTCGAGTTCTCTGATTTTAAAACACCATTTGCATCTCTTTTTGGAAGCAAAGTGGGTTTCACCAAAGAACGCGAATTTGCCCCACGTATCTTTGGGTCAGTGGCGTTTGTACATCTTCACCATCACCAACACAATAAGTTGAGTCCTCGAGCTTTGAGATGTGTCTTTCTTGGGTATCTTTGCGTCTCAAAAGGGTACAGTGTTATCATCCTCCAACTCAAATATATTTTTACCACAATGGATATTGTATTTTATGAAAATACAATGTATTTTTCTGCTGAGGCTGAACTTCAGGGGGAGAATTTTAGAGAAGTTCAGACTTTAGATTATGAATCTCACTCTTCAGAGGAAAATAGATTGTCTGAGTTTGCCTATCAAGCAGTGGACAACAGTGACGACAACTCTCTGTCAGAAGTAATTAACGATGACTTATTTGGTGTGACAGTGAATGAAAATACTGAACACTCAAGATCTGAAAATATGGCACCTTATCCAGAATCTCTCGCTCCACAATCAACAAACATACCAAACCAATCGACTGTTGAGAATGTTCTTAACCCAATATCTGAAGCATTTAGAAGACAGTTACCACACCGTCATAATAGAGGTATTCCTAAGCCTACTTATGAACCTGAACTTTCTAGTAAAACCAAATACCCTATGAGTCATTTTGTGTCTAATCATCGGTTATCGAAATCAAATCATCATTTTGTAAATCAATTATCTATCAGTATCTATTCCTAACAAAGTGTGTAAAAAAGCTTAAATGACCCAAGATGGAAAGAAGCTATGAATGAAGAGATGAAGTCCTTACAAAAGAATAGAACTTGGGAACTTGTCAATCTCCCTCCAGGAAAGACCATAGTTACTGTTAAGTATAAAGCAGATGGTACAGTCGAACGTTTCAAGGCAAGATTGGTTGCAAAAGGGTACACCCAAACCTACAGAATCGACTACACAGATACTTTTACACCTGTATCTAAAATCAATACTGTTCGAGTCTTGTTATCTTTAGCTGTGAATTTAGATTGGCCATTACAACAATTTGATGTGAAGGACGCCTTTCTATATGGTGAATTGACTAAAGAGGTTTATATGGATCTTCCACCAGGATGTAATTCATCAGAAGTCCACAGACAAAAGGTGTGTAGATTAAAGAAATCAATTTATGGGCTAAAACAATCTCCAAGAGCATGGTTTGAAAGATTCACAAAGTCTATGGTAGCATTTGGATACCATCAGAGCAATTCAGATCACACCTTATTTCTGAAAAAAAAGTATGACAAAATCACTGCTCTTATTGTATACGTAGATGACATGGTTGTTACAGGAAATGATCCGGAAGAAATGAAGGCATTGCAAGATTACTTATCTAGAGAATTTGAAATGAAAGATCTTGGTCCTTTGAAGTACTTTCTTGGAATCGAAGTGTCTCGATCTAAGACGGAAATTTTTCTGTCACAACGAAAGTATGCCTTAGACCTATTAGAAGAGACTGGTATGTCTACGTGTCAACCAATTGATACACCAGTGGAAGAAAGTCTGAAGCTGCGTATTGAGACTAATCAGGTACCAGCTAATAAAGGGAGATATCAAAGACTGGTAGGAAGATTGATGTACCTAGCACATATAAGACCTGATCTTGCCTATGCATTGAGTATTGTTAGCCAATTTATGCATAATCCTGGAGAGCAACACATGAATGCAGTAATACGCATTTTGAGGTACTTAAAGTCTGCTCCTGGAAAGGGAATTCTGTTCACAAAGAATATAAATTGTCAAAATATAGATGTATATACTGATGCTGACTGGGCTGGAGCAATTGATGATAGACGATCCACCTCAGGTTACTTTACATTTGTGGGCGGTAACCTAGTTACATGGAGAAGCAAAAAATAAAATATTGTAGCATGCTCAAGTGCAGAAGCTGAATTCAGAGGTTTAGCACTCGGACTTTGTGAAGCATTATGGTTGAAACTTCTTCTAGAAGATTTGGGCTTTACGTCTAAGCAATCTATTCGATTGTTTTGTGATAACAAAGCAGCATGTGACATAGCACATAATCCAGTCCAACATGATCGCACAAAACATATTGAGGTAGACAAGTTCTTCATAAAGGAAAAGTTGAATGAAAATATTCTGGAGTTGCCTAAAATTAGATCAGAAGATCAATTGGCCGACATTATCACCAAGCCAGTTTCAAAACATGTCTTCTCAAAATTTTTAGACAAGTTGGGCATGTGTGACATCTATGCACCAACTTGAGGGGGAGTGTTAAAATATTTAGTTTCCTAAATTAGATATTGGATTTGTTATATTTCCTAACTAAGTTAGATATTAGATTTGATATATTTCCTAACTTAGATATTAGATAATCTTCCTAATTTAGTTACTTGTATTCCTATATATATATAGCTCTTTCATTAAGGAATACAACAAGAAATTCAACTTGTGATTTTATTATTCAATTTAAGATACTCTCAAACTCCTCCCTAATCTAAATTCTGTTTCATATATTTTAATTATTATTTCAAATTTTTATATATATACTTTTTATTTTTATTTTTAAAATAAAATAATAAACTTGTTTTTAAAAAAGGTTTAAGATGAACTCCTTTCTAGAAAGCATAGACGTCCCCAAAGTTTTGAATAAGTCGCTGAAGCAAGAGTTGCACACTAGCAACAAATCACAATATCATAGTACAGACAGGCCCAATCAATCACTATGCTATTTACATGATGAACCAAATTGAAGATGCTAATTGCTACTAAGCAACACTCTGCAAGTGAGTTCCTAATCTGTACACACTCATTACTGGAACTCACAAATCCAAGCTATGTACTTGTTTTTGGTATGAAATTCCAAGCTTCACAAACTGGAGCACACAGGTAATGTACAAGCTTCACAACATGACAGGTTCAGAAAGGTAATGGAGACTCGGGTTCTGAACCACTAATGGAAGCGAAAGAGGATGAGCTATCTTCCTTAGAGTTGATAGAGAAGTTCAGCGGTCCGTTGGAAAGCCGTCTTTCCTTGAAGTAATTATTTTGACGCCCTCCTGAATATGATCGTGGTGATAGAAGCTCTGGGGTTGCACTTCCAACTGAAATCCTTCGAGATGCTGGTGTTATGAAGCCATTCAGGCTCGAGTTTTGGTAACCATTTGCCTTTCGATTGAAGAAGCTGTTGATTTTTTTGGGGCTAGGTTTAGGAGCGTATAATGTTGGTTTCTCTTTGAGTAGCAGATTTTGCAGCTTCTTTTGTTCCTGCAGTGGAGAAGGTTCACAGATACAAAATCACCAACTTTTAAAAAAGGGCAAGATGGATCGGAGTTATGGGAGCAATAACATACCCGATAAAGTCTCTTCTCTTCTTCCCTTTGTTGTCGAGCTAGCATATAATCTTCCAAGATTGATACTAGTCGAACCTGGAAACATTTTTTAGATATGACTTGATGTTGCGAATCAAAATGCTAGATAGATGAACACAATCAGAAGCATATCCTTACCCCGTTATATAGGAAAGGCATGTTTCTTTCATCCTCCCAGGCACACGTTCTGTTTATCAGATTCTCAACCATAGCTGTAACGAGAATTCCAATAAGATTCTAGAAACTGTGGTTTCTTATCAATTAATTATAGCGGTTGATGACCTAGCATGGAGCTGAAAAAATACCTGCGAGTTTGCTTACTGTCGCTCGTGCTTTCTCTGCACGTTTCAGATTCAAATGGGCACCTCGTGTTGCTGAGTATCTATTCTCATCCTAAAATTGGCACAAGCAAATTCCTTCTCAAATTCCTACTAATCATGCTTTTCTTACCATGGGGGTAATGAAAGGGCTAAACTTACCTGGTTGTATTCTTCGAGCCATTTTTCTTCTTCACACGCAGCACGCCATTTGATTATTTTGTCCAAAATTTCCTTTCTATACATAGACTCTTCTTTCGCTATTGTTATCTGCTCCTCAATCTTCACTAGCAATTCAGATGGATCTACGTGTCCTAAATGCAGAAGATAATACGATGATTATGCAGAGCTCTCAATATTGAACTAATTATGCATAGGAATATTAAATAAAACCTGAATCTATCAATGCATTCAACTTCTCGGTTGATGTACTTATGTCAGGTTCCATGTGAACCCTTCTCCATATTTCTTCCAGTTCCGCTCTTTTTCTGAAAACAATCTCCTTCATTCTGCTAGCTTTAAGTTTTGTCAACCTTTCAACCTCGGCTTCCGCCTGAGAAGTTACGTTCAGGTAAGTGATTTCCTACCATAGTTATTAAAAGAAATGTAGAGTTCCAACCTTGTGTATTGTTTCTAGTGACAATGCATTGTCGTGAGAATTATCCTTCTCTTCTGAAGAATGGAGTCTTATTATCCTTCCAAAAGGCAACCTTTCTTCTTCAGGTGAATTCAAGAAGTTCCACATTTCAAGTAGTGCTTCGGCAATTTGTTTCAGCTGCATTAGAACAGAAGTATAAAGTTTCTAAAGATAAACAAAAGGTCGACTTAACACCCATATAACGGACACAAGTTACCTTCTGTACTCGAAGCTTTTTCTCTGTTGTTAACATCTGGATTGTTAGAGCTAAGCCATTAAGGGTGCTATCACTTATATTCGTTGCTCTTTGTGGTCCAGTTTCAGGTAAACTGGGATGAACTTCTCCCAAGATCTTTGTAAAGTCTTCTCCAAGCACATGGCATAAGGAATGAACTTCGTTAACGTGCTGCAAAACCTTATGCAGGCGATAGGACTACATACAACAAAGCAGATCTGTTAGATTGTAACCACTCAAGTTTAATGCAACTAAAAAGGACACATTGTTCAAAGGAATTAAAGTTCCAACAAGATGCAAATAATAATTAGGCATACCTTCTCCTTTTCAAGACCTCGGACTTGTGCCTGATACTCATTCAGCTTCCTCAACGACAAATCGTTCTGAACTTCTTTGTCAAAGTAATGCACCTTCTCGTATTGTTGACTATAGCCACCAATCTCTGCGCTAATCTTTTCAATCTGTGATCTTACATCAACAAACTGTTTGATGCGTTCTTCCTTTTCTGCTTTCAGATCTTCCAGTAATGGCATGAGTGCAGTGAGCTGCTCTTTCAGGGACATCGATCTTCTCTTATTCTACATTCACAGTACAATATGCGGTAAGATAACTTCTTTACAATTTTGGCTGCAAGCCAAAGATCATTCACTACAGATAATGACGATATCTCATACCAAATCACATAAGAATCCCATTATAAAAATTAACAGAAATAAGAAGTGATTGAAAAACTTTAATTAATTTCTAGGTGTGACTAGTTTGGAGGTCCACCCCAAAACAACGTGGAAGTGAGAGAAGTTAAACGGCATGGGATAAACTTCATTCACTGGCTAACCGAGAAACAATGGCTTCCAATCCATTTAGCTGCAATATAAGTGAGTTCAGGAAAATTGTAGAATTTTTTGTTCTTGGCGACAGGAATTTGAACAAGATGTATACCTGTGAGTGTAGGGTATGTTCCCCAAGAGACGCCATGACGGCTGCTAGTTCTGCTTCTCTGGCAGCGACGACATGATGGAGCTTTGCTCTAGTATTGCAGGCTTCATCGACCTTCTTCTGGTATACTTTTAAGCAGTCCCTCTCTATTTCCAACACCATTCGGCTCTTCTCATCTTCAGTTTCTCCAATTTCTGCCCATATGTTCTGTATAGAAGTTGGAGGAAACTTCAATTTGGTAACAGATAATTTGGCATAATAATTATCACTTTCTTCCAAAATCTCATTGAAAAATTACTAAAAAAATGAGCCTTTTTTTTCTTCCTTCAATTTTGAAGAACTCATAATCTGAGATGATTTTTTCTTTCGTTTTTCAAGTGCAAGATCAAGACAACTGTTACAATGAGCAATTTTTCTATGTGAAAAATTCTACTTTGCTTCTTAAAGCAAAATAAAAGGAATTTAATATCAATTTTGCTCAAGCACGTAACAACTACATTGACGAATTAGCAAAATTAAAAAGAAAATTACATAACAAATGCCCAATTTATTCCAAGAACAAACTTTTTTTTTTTAAATTCAAGAAAATTAAAGAGAAAAATTTTAGAGAGAAAGAGAAGAAGAAAACCTGAAGGTCCTTCAACAAAGCTCCACATTTGCTCTCCATTTTCCTTCCACTTTCAGAAGCACTTAAGCAAAAACAGAAGAAAAAGGGAACATTTTCTTGTTGAAATAATGAGAAAAGAAATGTTTGGAGAATCACCAACTCATGGGGTTTTTAGTAAGAACAGATTTGCAAGCAAAGAGCAAAAATTGAAGAATAAAAAGAAAGAACAAAGATTAATGAAGAATTTAATGGATTGGTAATTCCATAAAGCTGAACTATGGAAAGCAAAATGGCAACTGAACCATTAAGAACTGAACTGACGCAAAGTTATGGGTTTTGTTTTTTTTAGTTTATAAGGGGATATTTAGCGTTTTCCCCCTCCTAATTTTGTTTTTTTCAAATTTTGTTTCATATTTTTACTAACTTTTTTTAATTTTAATAAAAATTATTTAAAAATAATTTTAAATTTTATTATTATATATTTTAATATTTCTAAAAAAACTTATTTTAAAATAATTTTAAAATATTGTTTATTTAAAAAATTTTCAATAATCACTCCCAATTATTCCTCAAAGCAGTTTGGAGAAAGTTCAATGAGAGACTGCTCAGATTAAAACGTTTAAAAAATTAAATTTTGTAGACTTCATTAACTTATAAGTAATCTTAAAAAAATTCACTATCAAAATTTATTTATTGAATTTTAATGATTTAAAAAATTCATTTTCAAATAATTACTCCTTAATAAATAAACAACTGTTAGTTGTAACTCTTAGTAACAAGTTTTCAACTGCTTCTATGTTTTTGGTGTTTTATATATTATTATAGGAACTCTTTAAAATTTTGGAAAAATTAAACAAATAAAAAATTAATTCTCAAAAAACTCCAGTAAAGATTATTTTTAACAAAATATTTTATTTTAAGTAATACCAAAACATTTCATTTTAAATTAAATTAAATTAACTTAAATTTTTTGACAAAGCATCTATTTATTAAAGAAGAAAAAAAAAGGAAAAGAAAAAGATTGGCAAGATAGTGACAAGTTAACCACAGACATAATTAGCTTTGAGTGGAATGATGACTTTGTTTATGTCAACCAATTGAACTACTGAACTATATTAAGACATTCAGTTTTTGCCTTCCAAAATCTTTTTATAGTTTCATATTTTTAATAAATTTTTTTAGAATACTTTATAAAAATTATAAAATATTAAAAATTTTATTATATTTATTTTTAATTAAGTTTTTGAAATAAAAAATATAACTTGTTTTCTGAAATAAATAAAAATATATTTTATTTAAAATAAGTTTTATTTTATAAATACCTTCAAAATTTTTAAATATTCGAAACTCTAAAAAGTACTAATAAAGTGATTAGTATCTTAAAATAAGTAATCTTATGTGGGATATTTCTAATCAATTTTGGAAGTGCTTTTCAAAATTTTTATTTTAACTTTTTATTAAGTATTTTTAATTATATTTTTATAATTTTTATAAAATATTTTAAAATAAAAAATATATGTTGTAAAATTTTAATATTATTTATTTTATTATATCTTAGATTCATAAAACTTGTTTTAAAACTCCCTAAAATATTTTTTATTCAGAATTTTTTTTAAAAAATTCTTGAAAATTAGGGTTCGTTTCGATTATTTATTAAAAAATGATCTTAAAAATAATTTTTGTTTCTAAAAATGCTTTCGAATAATTTTTTGTAATTATCATTATAAGATTATTTTCTAAGAATTTACTTTCTACAAAACTTGTTAAAATTTTACTTTTAAATTATTTTTGACAAATAAATAAGCTCTTATATTTCAAATCGGGTTGTGAATAAACTACTTCTTTCAAATAATTAAGTTCACTTCTAGTTCATATTCTTAGTAAACTAATTTTTTAATAAATTTGATTTATTCCAATAACTACTTCATTCATTTTAAAATATTGAAACTAAAATTAGCAACAATTTCATTTGCAATGAATAATTCAAGAGATTAAATTATTTAAATGGAAGGCAAATGGTTGTTAATAATTGAGTTAAAATATTTGAAAGTGGCAACTTTAAATTAATTAAAAATTCAACTACTATTTTGTTTATACTTCATGTATTGTAGATTGAAGACATTCCATCTACCAAAACCTTTAAAATTGCTTTTTTAGAAAAAAAAATTAAATTAATCCCCTAGCAAATAAAGAAAAAGAAAATTATTGGATTTGTTTTTCCTACCAAAATAATTAACTAATTATTTAGAACTAACCATTTTTTATATATAATACAAGCATTTATTATTTTTAGCACTTAGCCAATATATAATTATCAAAAGAGATGAATTATTAAGCTCATCTAAGTAGAGTATCAATTTAAGTTAACTAACACGTTTTTCAAATATAATATAGGGTGCGTTTTGAGAAAACGTTTGATAATCTTTATTTTTTTATTTTACATTTTTTAATATATTTTTTATAAATATATTAAAAATTATGTAAATATTTTAAAATTATAAAAAGTTCTAAATAGTAAAATAGTTTTTATTATTTATTTTTATTATTATTTTAGATAAAAAATAAAAAATATTTTTTATTCTAAAAAATTTCTATTTCATAAACACTCCAAATGGCCAAATACCTATATAGTGTTTAGCATCTCTGTTAATCTGGCTCATCTTAATTTAATCGAATTTATTTTTTATTTGAACACCATTCTTTAATTATTTATACTAATCTAAGTCTAAACTAAATTAAGTTCAATAAAAATATTATATTTAATAATTCAATTATATTGTTTGTTATTAAGCTTTAATCAATGATTTAGTGAGTGCAATAACTCGTTGGTAAATTATAGAACTAACACAGACAACCAATATGCATACTTAACAACTAACCTCTCACTGGAGAAATAGATTCTCCTACATAAGTAACTTTGTACCAATTCCAAATACATAAAAATGGTGCAGATTATTTCTATCAAATTTTAATATAAAATAAATAAAAATTTAAAATAAATTAATTTTATATTATTTTAAAATTTTATTTTTAAGACTTACTATTAATATAAAATTTATATAATATTTTTAATTTTTAATTTAATTTTTTAAAATCACTTTAGAAAAAGTGAGTTTATTTGAAATTAAACACACTCTAAGTAAAAAGGCGAAAAATATAGATACTCCAATTTTGTAGGCACTTGTGTTTTATTTTTAAAGATATTTAAAGTGCTTATAAAGTTTTTTAAAGAAACAATTTTTATAATATTTTATAATTTTTTGAAAATGTATAAAATTTTATATTGTAAGATTTTGTGTTTTTATTTCAGTAAAATTTAATTTTATTAACATTCTCAGACGTCCACTAATATTTGAGAGTATTTATTAAAAAATTTTAAATATATATTAAAATTCTTTTAAAATATAATTCTATTTTTTAATTTAAAATAATTAATAATAAAATTTTTTAATATAAAACTTTTTATATTTTTTTGTATCTTAGAAAATTTTATAAAATATTGTAAAAACTTTATAAAAAACATAAAATAAAAAAATATTAAGCTCTTCCAAACATTCGCTAAATTTCTATTCTATAACAAAATCATTTGAAACTGATTATTATTATTATGGTTCTATATCTTATCTAAAGAAACTGATTGAATTTAATTAAAAAAAATAAAATTTAAGACTCAAAAATTCATAACATTTGAAATGAAACCTATAAATGAAATAAATAGTTTTTAAATGATTTGGTAAGAAGTATACAATCTAGCTTGCGTAGTTTGTCTTCTCATTATTCTTAATTAATTTAATTTCATTTCGTTATTTTTAAGTATTATGTTAATATTATTATTATTGACAAAAAAATTGTTTGTTGGTCTATCTAACATTAGTTGGATTACTTCTGTCGGCGGGGAATTGAATGAAATAAAAATCAAATCTTTGGTATAGGTGTGTTTATTTTGAGATAAACTTATTTTTTAAAATAAATTTAAATATTAGATTAAGAATTAAAAATATTTAATTAAAAATATATTAATTTTGTATTAAAAGTAAGTTTTAAAATTAAAATTAAAAAAAACTTTTATAAATTTATATAAAAATAAATTTAAAAAAATAAAATTTAAACAGTAGATAAACACACTGTAAACGTTCAAGATATGAACTTAGAAGAGCCCAGCACGCACCGATGCATTTGGGCCTCACAGTATTGGGCCGTAGTTGGCCCAATCAGATTAGCCTTCTAATCAAAGAGAGCTAATCAGAGTTAAGTAGCAGATTTGTGAAATTATTTTAGGAATTTTTTTAAAATTAGTTTAATTTATTATTAAAAATAATAATTATTATGTATATATATAAATTGTACGACATATAGTTTTTGTAAATTCATGTTTAAAATTTTTTCATATAATACTGTAAAAAAATTTATTAAAAACTATAACATGCTTATTTGAAATAATAACTTAATAAGTACTTGAAAAACTTACTTCAAAATTTATTTTTCAAATACAATCAAACATAAAAAACCTTTTGCAAATTCACATTCAAATCTAATCAAATACAAAATTAACTCAAGTGTGATTTCTTTCATTTTTCTGTATGCATTTGTTTATATTAGTAATTAGTTTCTAAAAATTTTATACCATCTAAAATCACATAGAAAAAATAAATAAATAAAACCATGCTTCATCACCATTTTCCAAAATTTAAAAAACAAAAAAGAACTTCACTAATGGATTTTGAGATTATTACAGATCCGGTGCAATTTGTGAAGCTCGTAAATGAATAAAATCTAATAATATGCAACAAAAGAATTCAAGATTCTTCTTCGTTATATGTTCATAATTTTTTATACAATACCTAAATTAATATGTATACTTGATGATCTTCGACCTCTTTGTTGGAAAAAAATTTGAAATTCATTGAAATAATGAGTTGAAATCTCTCTACTCTTCAACTTCAACGGTAAAGATTGCTCGAACAAATCTATGATCAGATAATTTTAAATCGCCTTTGTCATATAAAAGTTCTCTCAACCCGTTGCCGAACCAAAGAATTCGATCACACCTGAAAATATACATACAAAACATAATCATATTAGTTTTATTAAATTAGTTTGAAAAACTATGCAATTTATCTTTTTAATGCATAATTATAAATAAATTACCATGCCGGAGCACGTCTTTTTTCTTCTTCTTTATTTTGGCAACACCCATAATATTTATCTGAATTCGGATAATATTTGTACGTAGGAGAGAAGGTAATGTGGCCTTCTTGCCAACCTTCAAATGCACCACCTTCAATGATCTCCTTTTTTAACTAAACTTACCAAAATATAAAAGTAAGAGATTTAGCAATTAATGGAATTTAATCTAAAAGCTTCTTAAAAATTAAGTACCTGATCGTTGTTTAAGAGAGCTGGCCATTGCTTTTGCTGCACTAGTGATTTTGTTTTCGCCTCCGGTAATGATATCCTGTAGTTTAGATCTCCGAGCAAAATTACTCCACTGCAACAAAATCATCAAACACAAAATGAAACAATTTGAACAAAAAAAATTAATAGAAAAAGGTTATTTTTGCTATATGAAATATAATTTCTGACTCATGGTTTAAAATCGTCTGTGGTAAATCCGGTGAAGAACTCCGACGAGGAAACGTAGTCCGAGAAAATATTTCTTTGGCGTTAGATTTCCGGTGAATTTCGTCTCCGTCTTTTCCGCCGGAAGCAAGGTGGCAACACACGAAGCATAAGCTCGTATTGTGCAGGCAAAATCGTGCTGACACTGATCCCTGAATTCAAACAAAAATAAGAGAAAAGAAAAAATCTAAGCTAAATGCTCCAGAATTTGTGTTTTATTGTATTTAAAATTGAGTTCGAAAGAAAAATATTTAGCAGAAAAAATAAGATCGAAAGAACTTATTAATTTTACTAGCAAACAAATAATAGAAAAAATATAGAAAAAAAAGAAATATTTTAATTTGGAATGGATGCTTTACCTTGTTACCTAGGTAGCCAAGAAAGCCACAACCAATACAAGAAACACTAAGATGGCGAATATATTGCCGGAGTTCACTGCGTACCCAAATCGATATCATGATTCCGACCATTTGCTTACTAACGATGCATTTGTATCCTCTTCTGCTTCCATTCTTCTTAGGATAAACCTTTTGTTTCTCATTATAAACTTTGCCTTCTTCTTCTTCTTCTTCTTCATGATCGATTTCTTTGTTAAGTGCTGCACTTACCAGTGAGTTCCACTTCATTAACGATGCCCTGTTCTTTTCTGGCACCAGGACATTCTTTGCAACTAAGGGCACAATCTCTTGAAACCTATACATAATAATGAACCAATAAAATCTTACTAAAATTTCACATTAATTCGATCATGACCTACTAATAGTTTGGTTTAACTTACCCAAGAACATAAATGTCATAGGACTTGTTCTTTGAGTCTAACCAATCTTCTAAACTCAGATCATCACTTGGTGTCTTGCCTCCAACATTCCATGTACTTACAAACAACCTTCTCTCCCCATTCAAAAATTTTGGAAAAAGAAAAAATTAATAGTAGTTTTCATAGGAAGGCAAAACTAAGTAAGGTTTGAAATGATCAAGGAATGAAGTATATATATGTATATATATATATATATATATTGTTATTACTACTTGTAGTTGAAGCTTTGCTTTGCTTCACTGCTTGATGAACTCTTTGGCAAGAGTTGTTTACTAGGATACCTGAGATTCTCAGGCGCCATTACCTGATGGTTTCTGCTGTCAACCTCCAAGGAATTTCCTCCAGAACAACCATGGAGGAGTTCACTGTTGATGTTCTTCACCAATTTATTCCACATGTCTTTGCCTACAAAAATATGCCTTTAAGCTGTGCTTGTTATTGTGTTATGAGATGATGGTTTTTTTTTTTTTGTGGGTTTTTTATGAAGGAGTGAAGAAAGTAGATGAAGTGCATGATGGAAAAGAGTTGGGAATGGGTTTAATATATATAGGCAACATATGCTCAAAAAGAGAGACGTGGAGGTTTTGGAATATGTTTATATTTTTAGGGTAGAAATTAATTTCCTGTATCGATTTCGAATCGATCTAGATAATAATCGGATTAAAGTTGTTCAATTTTAATCCGACCTATTCATTTATATGGGTCAAAATTGTCAACCTTAATCCAATCTATTTATAACCGGATCAAATTCGGGTCGACCTATTTAATAATTAAAATTATTAAAATAAAAATGATAAATATTAATTTTTAATAACAATATATAAAAATTATTAATTATGATATATTTTAAATAATATTAATTTTGACAAAGTTTATAAATTAAATAAAAATTAGTTAAATTAAAAAATATATATATACAGATTAAATTCAACTTTTTGTTATTATTTTTTAATTATTAAATAATATATAATATATAAATAGTTATACGGATTAAATGGGTTAACTTCGGATCGATTCAAACTCGATCCGAACTCGTTTAAAATTTTCGAGTAATTTTCGAATCGACTCGAATCCGACTAAAACTTGATCCAAATTTGACTTTTTTGAATCAATTTCAAATTGAATTTTCGGATCGTATCGAAATTTGCCACGCCCCTAGAACTTAAGGAGTCAAAAGATGAAGTTAAGATATGAATGTGAAGAGATGAGTTAGCTAGTAAACCAAGAGCCTTTTAAGATTATTTTTCCCAAAAAATATTTTTACATTATATTTTAAAATAAATCTTTTATAATATTAAATATAATTTATTTTAAATTTTTTAAAAATAAAAAATTTTAAATTTTAGATAAAAAATTAGATTCATGTTAAAAAATTTTATTTAAAAAGTAATCCGAATGTTTTGCATCCCAGAATGTTCTTTTTAAGTTTTCATAACAATGAATTGTTTAAGATGCTAAAAGCGGCGGTGGATTGGAAAGTGTGATGATGAGGTGGTGGATCGGAAAGACATGAAACTTATGTCATATTTTACTTCACACAAAACTCACTTTTTTTAATAAAAAAATAAATTTAAAAATAAAATTTTATATTTGATTTAATAAACAAAATCTTAGGATTTAATAAATTATTTTTAATAACTTATTTTTGACAATAATTAAATCTCATGCATATATTTGAGACCTTCAACTTTGATTGGTTTATTTTGAAACAATATTAGTATCAACATGCAAATATGTTGTAGCTGTTTTATTTTAATGTGATTCAATATTTCGATTTTCAAGCTTATATCACACTGATATGCATTAGTAGATGTTTAGAGCTTATTAAAATTTTTCTGTATTATTAAAATTTTTTAAATAATTTTTAAAAATATTTTAAAATTTTATTAAAAAATATAAAATAAAAAATTAAGAGAGAAAAGCTTTCCCATAGACAAAAGTCTTCATATTTTGTTTAGGGTTTCAAAAAAGTGATTCAATTATAAGACATGTCTAGTAAAAAATATTTTTTAAATTTAAAATATAAATAAATTATACGTAACAGAAAAAATATACATATTTTTCTATAAACTGAATCTCATTTAATTATAATATTAGGAAGATAATGTTTAAGGAAAAAAATCTAAAAGTAATATGCAATACATTTCTATGATAATGAATATCCTATGAAGATGGATTAGAAAAAAAATAAAAAAATTAGATGTTTAAGGTTGATTATACAAGATTAATATTTTTATGTAAAACAATCTAATCATAACTTTTTTGAAAGGAATATTCAATTGGATTAGATGACTCAAGACTTTGTTTAAGTACTAGGAATCTTTTCCAAAAAGATAAGATGAGTTTCAATCACATAAAACTTATTTTTTAATTAAATTTTAAATTTGAATTCATTTTATCTGTTTAAATTTATTCAAATATAATTTCATAAAATTCAACTTTTATTAATTAGAATACACATTAAAATTAATTACTTTTACAAATTAATGCCTAATCATGTTTCTTTACTTGAAGATTTCAACTTAATGAACTTGGACCAAATTCAATGTTCTTTCAAGGAGATAAGCTAAATTAACAAAAGAAAAACACAAAGTCAAAAGGTTGCCATCAACATTCTTTGCCCAACTTAAACAAATTGAAGATATGATTTTTCTAGAAATTTCTAACTCAAAACAATTCAAGATTTAATTTTTTTTCTAGAAAATGAGAAATTTCTATAAGATTAGAAGTATAGGCTTATTTATGAACTATTTGCAAAACTTAACAGTCAATGATTTCTTTAGAATACAATAAAAGAAATTTTGAAGGAAAAAAATGTATGCAACTTAACATTGCGTTTAGAAGTACTTATAAAATACAAAATTTTTTTATTTTTTTTCAAATATGTTTTATTTTTTTTACTTTAAAAAAAAATATATAATAAATCTCACTACTTAAAATTTTTTTATATTTTGTAAATTTTTAAATAAAATAAAAAATTTAGAAAAACTGTTTTTACTATACGCAATGCCAAATGGGCTCTTAAAAGAGCATGTATCAGTTTCACCAGAATTTAGTTTTCCTATGTCAAAAACTAAATTCTTTCGATTAAATATAAAAATTTATTTTTTATATAATAAAACTTAAAAATTAAATTTACTTTTGAAAAATATATTTTCTAAATCGCTACACCCAAAAGAGCTTTAAAAGCGGAGAAAAATATTATGTAAATACAAATGAGATTTTAAGGTCATGTTTTAGCAAAGTATCTGAGAGTTTTTCAAAAAATTTTTATTTCATATTTTCTAATAAATTTATTATAATATTTTATAAATTTTAAATAGTATAAGACATTATAATTAATTTTTTTATTTTTTTAATAAAATATAATAAAATTTATTTTTATTTTTTATTTTAAATAAATTTATTTTATAAATACTTTTGAAAGCTTTTTAAAAGCGTAACAGTGAATATTTTAATATGCCAGAAAAGTTGGAGATAGTACACGTGAAAAGCTAGATAATCCATTAAAATACCAGATAAAAGAAGTTGGTTAACTACTAATTTTACTTCATTTAATAAATTTTAATCAATGTTATCCTTCATGATTCAAACCGAAATTTATAAAGTATAAGATCACTTGTGCATGTATGTGAATGTTCCTACTTTTAATTATTATTTCCTTTGAAGGTTCATTGAATGATCATGTTTAGAAAAGTTTTTCTTTCATTTTTTATTATAATTTTTATTTGATATTTTTTAATAAATTTTTTAAAATATTTATAGATATTTTTAAAAGTTCAAATATATAAAAAAAATTTATATCGTCAAATTTAATTATTAATTATTATTATTTTTATTTTAAATTAAAAAAATAAAGTTTATTTTAAAAAAATTTTGAAATATTTTTTTTAAAAAAACTTTTTGCGGTAGGTATTCTGAAACAGCTCATAAATACATATTTTAAGTACTTATCAAACAAAATTTTCAAAAATAAATACTATTTTAAAAAATAAATTTGATATTTTAATTATAAAAAATTTGTAAATATAATATAATATAAAATAGTTTTCAATATAAAAACACCTCAAACGACTTAGCTCAAGCACAAATATTACTTAAAAACAAATTCATTTCAAGTGACGGACTTTACCTAGCCAAAATTTCTTACGGAGTCCTCGAAGAGTAAATTTATTTCAAACAAAAATACTTAACATAGCGTTGATACAATGCAATACAATATGAACATTGCAAGCTTTGCTGCTGCCAGCAATAAAAAATCAGGGCAGCAGAACGAACTCCATTAACATTCAATCAGCATAAGCCCAGGTGACGATCTTGTTCCGGTTACCTTAGGCCTCACGGCTTGAGAGACAGAATAATTTGAACTGTTTCGACAAAAAAACATCTTATTTTCAGTCTTTAGGTACAGAGTCGCACTGACTGCTGTTGCGGAGAGGCTCATAAAAAGATGAGCAACAATGGGATCCCAGCTCACAGGTTGTCGCAGTATCTCTGAAATTTTGTTGACAGCCGACTTCACCTTAAGCTTGATAGACAACCTCGAGTCTAGATCTCAACCAATCAATTATGTCATTCGCAATCTCATTTCTTTCTGGTTCAAAGAGGAGATCATGCAGTAGTCCGTCATACAGTTTAATACACTTCTCTTTAGATGCGGCCTCGTCGTATAGCCTTTGAGATGCATCAGGGTCAGTTACTGAATCATCTGTTCCATGAAGAACTAGGAAAGGAACGTTAACTCTCTTGAGGTTTTGCTGCAAGAATGAAGTGATGCGTAATATCTCGTACCCAGTCCTGACTCTTATTGAACCTGTGAACACAAGCGGGTCTGAATATTTAGCTTTTAGGGCTTCAGGATCCCGAGAAACTGGTGGTCCCCTGTTTGCACCAGTGAATTGGTATCTCGGTAGTATTAGAGATACTATAGGAGCAAATATCTGGCAAGTGTTGGAGCAACTGGTCAGAATCAAAACATATGATCGTCGACAGAATGTACTTGAATACAAAAAATAAAAAATAAAAAATAATCCCTACTACATACAATATACTGCAAAATATCAGCAAGAGGATGGACATAACCAAGAAAATAAGTCATATGTATGGTTGATACAGATACTCATGTTCCTGCCATATGCAATGCTTATCTCCTTGTTAACTCAAATTCCATAAAACAAAGATGCACAATCTCTAATGCTAAACTTTTTGAATGCTGCAAAATTGACACAACTTCATGGTGAACCAAGTTCCTTTCAGCTTTTGGCTTTTGCAAGTTTAGGCGTTCACATCCATAACCATTCACAATTTTACTATGCACAAGATATACAACCCCTTAAACAAACATATATCCCACCTCTTAAACACTGGTTCCAACTTTACAAAAGTATGCAAATATTTTGTCAAATAAACATATCACTCTAATTATGTTACTCAAATAGACAGTTAAGAAATGTTGTAAGGTTTACAAAGAAACAATGAAATTTGATATGTATATCTAGCTTTCAAGAACAACAGTCATTTAAGCACAAAAAAGCAAATATACTATCTTATTAGTAAGAGCTTATAAGCGTGTACTTACTGCTACAAGTGGATGAGATGGCTGAACACGAATGGCGGGTGATGTCAATACAACACCACTTATCCAGGATGCAACCTTTGGATCCAGTACCATCTTCAATATTTTATATGCACAAGAATAAAAAACTACAGTAAGAATTAATAATATTACTAAGACGAAAGTGTCCGTGTAAAAAGTTGCATACACAATGGTACATGTCAAGCTTTGGCTAGTATAGATTGGATACCTTCAATATGATAGCTCCACCAGTGGAGTGCCCAAAGCAAAAGCACGGCAATCCAGGATTTTCGACCAACACTTTCTGAAGAAAAGCTTTCTGCAAGTATTGAAAAAATTTGTCATTAATTTTGGTATGAAGAAACATAAATCAAGTACCAGAATCATAGGAAGTGAACATACCAAATCACTAACGGCATAATCAAGGGAAGGAACGTAACCATGCAACCCATCGCTTCCACCATGGCCTAACATTAAAAACTTCAAATTTAGACCTTTAAACAAGTAGACTTGTAAATCAATTCAGATTTCAAGAAAAGAAGTAACATTTCAATCACAAAGTAATCTTATGTAAAAATCCAAGAATCTTGAATGATTTATACATTTTCAATGACGTAAGACACTGACGCTTCGCTAATTGGCTAGCAGTGGCATTGCTCAGGTTTACAAGGGAATTTATGATGGGTCATGTACCTACAAATGCAGACATAACCGAGTCTTAAAGATCAAAGAAAATTACTCAAAACACTATTTGGCCTGACTGACTTGTCCCATTCAGTTTGGACAAGCCAAGTTGTGGGTGGTTTGGTTGGTTACCTGAAAAGGATGAATTGCAGTTCCTTGAAATTAACAAATAAATGCAACTAAACACCAAGCCCAGCTGGATTTTCTATGTTACTTTGAAAGCATGACTTTCTCAAACTACAACTAATAAGAAAAGAAAAAACAATTACTATTAAGGATAAGGAAAAACCAAAAGGATCATAACAGGGAACAACCATCACAGCTCAAGTCGAACTAATATCTAGTGCCATTCCTTATGCCATTTTCCTTGCATGGAACTTAGTTGTTGCAGCATAAACATCATTGCATGAATAATGCTACACATTTCAAGCACAACATTGCGGTGTAACAAGCTTTTCAGAGCAAAGGTGTATATATCTTTTCAGAGCAAAGATATGCGCTAACTTGCTCCATTTGATGCAGTACTAAGTGACATTCCAAAAGTACTCAGTTATAGGCCCACAAATATTTCTACACGCGTCCTTTTTTAGGAGGTCGTTGAAATTGTTTGTTTAGGAAATTCCTGAAAAGCTATGCTCCTTCTCAAAATCTGACTAAGCTACACAGGACCACCAATTAAAGAAGCATGCCAACTGATTGCAGATCTATGCAGATCAAACTTCTCACTAGGCCGCAGATCCCTGTTTTAACCATTTAACTACTATCCGTTAATGCATGACCACACCTAATGAACTACGACAAGAATAAAAAATTTAGTATAATGCAACAAGTGTCAATTTCATAGTTCCAAAACCAGGTCTCCGTTAGTACTTGAACTATTTGGATTTACACAAACAATCAAGAGTTTAAAATAAGTAGAAGCAGATTCATGAAGACAAACAAGCTGCTAATATGAGTGCAGAGAAGATACTCATGAATAACTAGTCCAAAAAATCAAGTGAGCTCAACCATCTATTTCAGAGAGCTTACCAATCCAGTCCATTGCATACACTTTGAATCCGCAATCATTCAGCTGTCTTGCGAAATAATCATATCTTCCACTGGAAAAGACAAAATATAGCTGGCTTAGATCTTCCAGCTCAATTATAAAGTCTCCCCCTAATTGAGAAAATTGAAATAACCTTCAAACTACCTGTGTTCATTCAACCCATGTATAATCACAACTAATGCTCTGCAAGTGAGAAAGAAATTAACAGTCAGGACAAAGTAGCATATAACTATGGAAGCACAAATGATTTAACAAAAGACAAGTTCACACTCATTCTGCACACTAAAAATGTACCAAATAAACATTGGCAAAATGCCAAATTACAATATGTGGCAATAATTCATCAGTATGAAATAAACACCAGAGGTCAGCACATCTAAAGACCAGGTAGAGTTGCTATCCACTACCATATGCCAATAGAGCGTATCAGATATGCCAATATACTGTATCAGGATCTTAAATCCAAAGTTCATGAGATAAAGAGTCACAGACGTAAGACCATTTTAAATTTTAAATTGGCAAGATATTAACATAGCAACTTCCCAACATCACATGATCATGCAGTTCTAGGACCAAATGTTACAGGCTACCAAAGTAATGTTGACATCTTAAACACATATGCAGGTCCACTGTGTAGGAACCACACAAATTAGGAAATTTGTAATTTTGCAAAAGAAAATGAATAATGGAAGTTCTACTTTAGAAAGTGTTGCGGTAATGACACTAATGCTGACTAGTTTAACTTCTTTAGTCATTCTACTCCGCAAATTAGTATCACTTTGATGAAGAAACCACATGTAAATCTCAAACTTTAATTCCTAAGGCATACTTGTAGTTGTCCATATTCTAGAAGAATCTAAAAGAACTTATCCTAAGTCTATTACAAAACAGTAGATTGCCACTTGGCATGCAAGCACTGATGACAACAAGGACAAAATAAAGATAGTAATAAAACGATAACCATGTGAAGAGATACAGGCCCAGTGGGACAAGAAACACCTGTAAGAAACTGAATGGGTAGATCTAACTAGGATAAACATAACATAAACTAGGAGATTGTCATCACATGATCTTATCTAGAATAACTATCAAGGCCAAATCTCTACTGCCCCTATACACATGTTAACTAGATGATGCCCGAATTGATCTGGCTACATGAGGCAAATCATTTTTAGTAGAAATGAAATGAAGTATCACTATATTAGATAACTGTTGTATAAGACACCACAAAAATATTCAATAGCACCCATTAGGATAATAATCTTTGAAATAAAACCAAACAAATCAAGGGACCAACAATAACTATAACTACTCTGATGCAAAGTTGACCAGTTGCAGCATCAAAATCAATGGTCCTCCGAAATCATTAATGCTAGAACAAAGATGGAGACTCTTGACCTATGAAAGCAAAAACTCTCCGACAATAAAAAGGCACGTAAAAAAAATTACAAACACTAACAGCCGTACAACAAAATTCTTAATTCTACAAAATAATACTTTCCTTCTACATATCAGATTTAAATTTAACAGCCGTACAAGAAAATTCTTAATTCTTAAAAAAGAATACCTTCCTTTTACGTTTCAGATTAAGTTAAAAGCCACAGCACGAAAAAGATAATAATGACCACAGAATCCATGTCAAGTTATTCATTAGAAAAAACTAGAACGCACTTCCTATGTTTATTTTTATAAGTTATAGATTCCCTAAAAAGAACCTTCTTTTTCTTAACCTTTAAGACTTAACTTCTTTCAAGTGTAAAAAAGGTTTTCCCAAAATTCATAACGAATTCCTGACTAGAAACATTCAACAGGCTTTACGTCGGTACCGTGAAACAATTTGCCAACAAATCCACTAGAAATCCTAAGAAATCAAAACAAATGTATGCTAACAAATGAATGTTAACTAAACCAATGCTAACAAAAGCCCTAGGATGCATCTTCTTTCTCAAGATTCGACTAGAAAGTTCGAACTATTACAGGGATTCCAAAAGAATTCAACACAAATGTCCATTAAAAATATTTTTCTTACGAATTCTGTAAAACTTTTGTTTGGCCGTCATGTCAAACCAATAACTCATTAAGAAAATATATATGCTTTCTTTCAGGGGAAAAAAAAAATCCATTTTAGTTTAGGGGGGACAAAAAAATTTTCCTCAAGATCTCATAAAAAAAATCCACCTTTTATTTCCCCAAACTTTCGCTTCCAATTTTCCAAAATCGATGAAAAATCTCAATTTTTGCTTCATGGAACCAATATAAACCAGTAAAATAAATGTTATTTTCCCAAGCCAAAAAAAAAAAAAAAAACTCACTTGTGCTGTTCATTCACCGGTGTCCACGACCTCGTGAAAAGCGTCTCTCCACGAGCAGTCCCAAACAATTCATACTCCCTAACACTACCATCTCCCACATCATCTTTCGCAACTCTTTTAATCGCCATCGCCCTCCTCGCCGCAGCTTCCCCTTCTCTAACTCTCCTCGGCACCATTGCCGCAGGCACCCTCACCGCCACGGGTGACGACGAAGACGAAGTTTTCTCCGATGGCGTTCTTCTCCGAAATGGTAGAAGAATCAACAGTAGAATCCCGTTCAATAATATCAACAAGCTCCGCAAAACTCGTAGAGACAACATAGCCCTCAGTCTTCCGCTAGCTCCCGATGTTAGAATCAACGGCTTCAATGATGCCGATGGCGACCCCGACGCCATGATCGGTAACGAACTCTGCGTCCAGATCAAACTTTTAATCAACGCCGTTGATTGTCGGTGGTGATTCTTCGTCAATCGCGGTGGCGGCGGAGCAAAATTGACACGCTTTCCTACGCAAATCATAAAATTTTGAGAGAAATGGTGAAAATCGAATGAAAATTGTGTGAATTTGCCGTAACTTTCGGAGAAATGCAGTTAATTTACTTAATTTTGGGTGAAATTTGTTTTGATCGATTTGAGAATTCCTAAAATTTGAGAGAAAAAAATACAGCTTCCAAATGTTTGGTCCGCGTTCTCATTCGGGAAACGAATCACATATATAAACATGAGCGGCGGTAGTACATTCCTGCGCCATTAAATAAATAAATTGGTTCTAACACGTGTCTCCTTATCTATGGTTGAACAACCTATTAACACGCTGGTATATTTTAATATTACGTTGTTATTGAGTATACCAGTCAAAATCCACTATCTGCTTCGCAGTTGCAAAATATGTTAAAGTAAGACAGCATACGTGTTTAGTTTTACTTATTCATTAAGGGGTTCAGAATTAGACACGAAAGTAGAGTAGTTTAATTTTACATTGCTATGAAGAGGTAATCTAAGTAATTTGAAGTTGGGAGTCTACTTACGACTCCTATGCGGCGGGAAGGAACGCACTAAGATTCGTGCAGGCGAACGCACCGTGCGGGCAACTAGTTCTGATAAAAATCGTGGATCTTAAGGATAACGAACAAGAAAGAAAAGTGACCGCAGCATGCGAGTGTTTGGGACCACGAAGCTGGCGGAACCCGCATAAAGTTCCAAAACGATGGTTCCAAATTCGCCACGTGGAAAAAAATTGGAAACGTGTATGGACGCGAGGAGTCGTAGACGGGTTACTTCAAAGACCGAAACAGAAGTAGAAATAACGTGGCAATCGAGCAGCTGAATGTGATGCGGCTATGGCATCCTCTGTCCCGTGTGATGTCCTCTGTTCAGTATATAATAGCACAGCAGTTAGTTGTATAATGCCTATTCTTGTCTGCTGTAAATTAAATGATCTTTGTTTGTCTAATCCTGCAGACTTGTTTTCAAATTATTAGTCTTATATAAATTATAGTTCTTAATTTTTTGTTATTATCAAAATTATTCTTATAATTTCAACATATTTTAATTATATAAAAAATTCAGAATTCTACTTTCATATATAAAATTTCAGTTTCAATTTTTTTATTTACATATTTTTCAATACAACTATATTTTTTAATTTTTAACACATTTCTAAAATTTATTGAAATACAAATACTGAATTCGACTTTCACTTTATTTTTAAAAAAACTCTAATTCTTATTTTTTATTTTCATAAAATTCAATTACAAATATTTGAAACACACTATAAAACTCTATGTCACATGGTCATACCTTATGTACTCAAATACGGCCATAAAATTTGGTTTGAGTGTCTTCATTAGCGGGCCATATAGGGGCAGACTTTTAGCAAAGTTTTAGGATCACTTTCGTTTGCGCAGTCATCATCATAGAGTATATGTGAATACGAAATTGAGATAATTCAGTAAGAATTGCAATAATTTAAAAGCACATTTATCAGCAATTTCAAAAAAAAGATTTTGGATTACTTATAATATTTTTTTGAGCCAAAAATTACATAAAATAATAAAAAATATTTTTATTTTTCAGCAAAATTATATTTTAATCTTTCTAATTTGAGTGTTATATTTATAGAATCTACACTTATTCATCGTGTGTTTTTTATATTGCAAGTAATTTAATTGTTTATGGACAAACTAAATATATTAAGATTAATTTATCATTTCGTCTGTGAGCCGTTTTTATATATTTAAATCTACATGTGATTTGTACTAATAAGCTGAAAGACGTTTTCCCCAATTTCGCCCTTAACTTATCATTAGTTTGAGGGAGATATTAATTGTATTTTAAAGTCTATGTAAGATTGGCGCAGCATTATGTGCACTATATATCGATCACATATAAAATTCTAATAATGGTTTAAATATAAAAATTTATTCAAAAAAGTTTTTCAAACACAAATTTATCTAAAATTATCTGAAATTTCTTTTTAGAAAAACAGATTTAGAAATATTTTTATATTAAAAAAATAAATATTAATAAATTCATAATATATAATTTTGTATTGTCAAAATTTTAAATAAATTATATAAAAGGTATTTTATTTATATTAAAAAATATAATATAAAAAATTAGAATAAAACAATATCTAAACACGAAACTTATCAACTTGTAGATTAACACATTGATACTTAACCTACCATGACACGATTTGTAATAATCTTTTAAGTTTAATCGTCCCGCTGAAAGTAACAACCAACGTTTCTTGTTCCTGGCGTTACAAACAAAGAGACAGCTTGAAGTTTTTTTGTCATAAAAATTGAATCTTTTTCAGATATATTTCTGCTGTTTGGGTGTGGATCGCGCATTATTACAAGCTTAGATCTTAAAGAAAATATCAGAGATGTCTACTCTCACTCTCTCTCCCGTTCCAACTTCCCCTCGCCAAGATGCCATAGAGTTACACAAAGCTTTCAAAGGTCTGCTTTCCGATTCTCTGTTTTTGGGTTTATTTTACTTTCTGTTTCTTGCCCAGATGTTGAACTTGATTCTTTTGATTCTGGAGTGTGTGATTCTACGAATATCCGCGAGTCTGGGGGTTTCTAAGAAGATTTAGGATTTATCTTGATGTTGATGCTGATTCTGTTGATTACTGATTGTTTCTAGGGTAAATTTTCATTAATATTTCTAAAATATATCGTAACTTGTTGCTTTGGCTGGTGATTCTAGTCGTGATTGGTTACGGAGTCAATGAGAATTTTAGTGGAGAAGAAATTGTTCGTGGTTTTCTGTCTGAAAGAATTAGTTAAATTAACTGGGTTTTAGCTGCAGCTCCTTTGATGCTTCATGATTCAAAATGCTGTTTTTCATTATATTGTTTATATTGCTGAGCATAAGGAAAGAGGTCTTTCTGTTAAGTATCAAATTTTATGATATGGTTTGGTAAGATACTGGCGCATTGAATTTCACAAAGAAAATGATAGCAAGCTTATTAAAACAGTGCTATGGATAAAGCACATCTTAAAGACCAACACAATTTGATTTGAGATACTAGCTTTGGCAATATGCACACTAAGGCTGCACAGAGCAGAAACAGGCATATAAACCTGTAGCGATCATAATGTATATGACGACCTTTTTTTCGCAACCTGATGAGTAACTTACCAGAATTTGAGTGTGTGTGTGTGTGTCTGTGTGTTGTGTTGTTGTTTTTGTTGTTGAGAAAGTGCTAGTGTCACCTGAAGATTGTTCATGGTTAAAGTTAGCCGACATTAATCAAACACAGAGAATACAACTGCATTGGTAAACGTTAATTGACCATTGCCATTAGGACCTTGGGTACCTTTTTAAGATTGATCTGATTCTCTGTTGGTATTTTGCACTCTCAGCTGATGTTTGAAACAATCGTATTGGTTGATTGAAGCTTCACATGTTGCCCTTTTAGTGGTTCTTATATCTTGGATTAGGTGGATCAATACATAACATGATTTAGGTCTTCCTTATACGACCACTCGGGTATTATTTACTGCTAAAGAACTAGGCGGTTTCTTTTGGAAAAGTCGGTGTTCAGTCTTGTTAATTGAGCTTGAGAAACTGAACTTTTGCAATGTAAAACTTATTCCAACTCTGACAATTTTGGGTATTATCAGGATTTGGCTGTGACAGTGCAACAATCATTCATATCCTTGCTCATCGAGATGCAATGCAGCGCTCTCTCATCCAGCAGGAATACAGGGCTATGTATCACGAAGAGCTCTCAAGCCGCATCTCTTCTGAGCTTAGTGGTCATTTCAAGGTACTGAAATATGAGTGTTTAATCAGTCATTTCAAGATCACATGGAATCAAGTCTGTGGAAGTTTGAACTAACTGAGCAATTCGCTCCTTAGTTTGCAGTCATTGTTTAAGTTTTATGTTGTCATGATAAAAAATTGGAGCCTAGATGGGCACAATAGTTACTCAGCAAGTTAGGTTCAATAGAAAACTAAGGATTAGAAGTAAGAGCAACAATGTCCATACAAATTAATGATGAATATTTTGTTTTCGTGTGTACATAGAAGTGACTTTTGAAAGTTCCGTCTATGTTGATCCCCATGTAAGAATGTTTTGCTTCATGTATTTTACATTCTGATCTTTCCCCTTTACTTTTCTAGAAAGGCATGCTTCTGTGGTTGCATGATCCAGCAGGACGTGATGCAACTGTCATCCGAGAAGCACTTTCTGCTGATACTATTGATTTACCTGCAGCCATCGAAGTAATATGTTCCAGACTGCCATCACAGATACAGACAATTAAACAGATATACCTTGCCAAATTTAATACCTACCTTGAACATGACATCCAACTGGTAGCTTCTGGTGACTTGCAAAAGGTATTGACAATCCTTTCATGAATTGGGCTTGTATTTGTTTTCCATTTCTGTATCCCAGTGAAAAAAGGTTTTTCTTATTCATGTCGGGCAGCTGTTGCTAGCATATATTAGTACAGTGCGTTATGAGGGCCCTGAGGTTGATCCTGGACTGACTGCTAGAGATGCAAGGGATCTTTATAAAGCTGGAGAGAGACGATTTGGGACAGATGAGAACACTTTCATCCGAATTTTTAGTGAACGAAGTAGAGCACAGTTGGCTGCCAACGCTTGTGCTTATCATGATGCATATGGAAATTCTCTCGAAAAGGTCACTATTCGCCAAGAGTTTTGTTTCTCCCACTGTAAGTTTTGTTCCTCATTGTGATTCTTGAGTTTAATTTTGCAGGCTGTGAAGGCTGAAACATCTGGAAATTTTGAATTTGCTCTTCTTACGATTCTCAGGTGTGCTGAAAATCCTGCTAAGTACTTTGCCAAGGTACTGTTCTTTGGTTTAATTCAGGTTTGAATTGAGATGTGTAGAATCACTTCCATGCTATATATAAACCTTTATTTCGCCCCACTTTTGTATTGTTATTTGATACATTTTAGCTCTTTCCGACACTTGCAGTATCAGCATTGCTCAATTTTAACATCAACATAAATAAGTCGCCTGCTTGTGCTTTTTGTTGTTTGTTCCTTTTAGATGTTACGCAAGGCGATGAAAGGTCTAGGAACCAGAGACACTGCACTTGTACGAATCGTGGTGACCAGGACTGAACTGGACATGCAATACATCAAGGCTGAGTACCAGAAGAAGTACAAAACAGCACTTGCTCGAGCAATCCATTCCGAGACATCCGGCCATTACAGGACTTTCCTACTTTCGCTCGTAGGGCAAAATTTTTAGACCAGTTTTGAAGGAGCACTTGTTCAAAAATGTTTGTATGGTATCGTGTGTTGCATTAAGTGAGCATGTGAGATTTAGCTTGTGTAGTTTGCTATGCTTCCAACAAAATCCGTGTAATCAATATTTACAAGCTCTTCTATACTTGTATATAAAGAGTTTGTCATTCAAATGCTGGAAGTATGCTTCTTTTCATTTTGTTCTTAGTTGATACATTTCTACCAGTGAAAAAAATCTAAGTTTCCATATTTTTCAAAGGTTTCATAGATGACACAAAATTTTGGAAACAGAAACTACAAGCCATAAATGGAAGTGTAACGATATGGATCTTGACCTAAAATAGACAAGTGAAGGCATGACACAGTTTTCTCATGCAACCAAACCATTCCGACGCCCGCGCATTTGTATCCAGTTCTTACAAGTACTTGAAGTTAAAAAGCCACATAGATGATACCAAGACTAGTTTCCTACAATATTACAAACATCTATTACACATTATCGAATCTATTCTGCTTCTTACATATACACAACCAACTTGCCCAGACTGTCATCAACAAACGTCTTGGAATATGAAACTAAACCTATGTAAGCCGAAGCAAATTATTCCTCTTTCTTGGGTGCATTGTTCAATTGCCAACTAGCAGAGTGTTTAGTAAGTGTTGAACTTGTCATCCTCAGAGATCGAGCCGCGAGGTTCAAGGATTGTCTCGCAAAGACCCAGACGATCCAAAGGAAACCAATCCAACCTATAAATTTGAATTGTGAATTGGATGTCAATGAAAACGAGTAATTGCAAGTTGCCTAATGTTTTTGTACTAACAACCACAACAAATAACCGAGCGTTTACTATGAGTTCATCTTCACACTCCATAATATGCTGGAGAGATTATTGAAATGCAACCTTCAAAAACACGACACATTTAACATTTCACAAATTTCCAAAGAGGTGGAATGTGCAGAAAATCTGACATGATGCTCCCGTGCTTCTTGGATTAGTACTAAATTACTTGCATTAATTTGTAATTAACTGTTACTATTAGATAAGATCACTAGATGCCTTGTCTGCTTAACTGCCATCCACATAATCCTCAATCGGTGAGCCACAAACAATAAACACCATGCATGTTACTGCCATCTAATTTGCCTCTCACATATAACCTTTCTCACAGACCTCAAATGCTAGCTCCTCCCATCTCCAATTGTCATTATAAAAGGTAAAACAGAAGAATCCATCTCGCTTGACTTAACATCAACTTGGCCATCGAATTCCCTGGTTAAATTCCTAGAGCTTCTTCAATCATGACCATGGCACTAAGATAGCTCTTACAACTATAGTAAATAAATGCACTCAAAAGAGTTTGGGTATGCAGTGAAATGTGAAGTAGTTACCTACAATAACCAAGCAAAATGCAGCACAAGATTGATACTTCATCTAAGAGTCTACTTATTCACATGTGGAACATGTCAAATTAGCTCCAACAGATAAGTGGCATAAGGAGCCAAAAGTCTCTCGGAACCCAGCACTGAGCACTTGTAACACCTCAAAGTTCAGATTCTTGTGGTATCGGAAGATCAGTAACATTGTTCCTTGACAATTTTCTAGAAGACTAGATGTATTAGCTACATATGATCTTACGGAACCTATAAAACCTAGCACTACACTTCCAAAGTAATAACTGTTATGATGTTAACAAAAGGATGTGGAACTACGATATCCGATTGAAAAGCAACAAGCACAATTGAAGATTACCCATAGCTATAGCCACAGCAACAATTATGGCAATGGTTGCAAAGGAAATCATGAAGAATGCAACTGCAACTGCACCAACATAAATAGCTGCTAAGCTTGTGAAGAAAATAGCCAAAAATCCACCAGCTGCAGCCAAAGAGATGAGCAAAGCAACAACAGCAGCATTGAAAGTTAAAGCCACAAAGAAAACCATAAATATAACAAAGCCTGTCAAAGCGACAAGAGAGATTGTTCCCACCTGCCACATAAAAACAAAATAAACTCAGTAGAACGAAATCAATAATGAACCGAGATACCATGACATTCTACCATAGACTAACACCAAGTAAAATCTATCTTACATTCTATAAAATGCTATAGTTAAATTCTCACTCTTAATTTGTAAAATATTCAACCTATCCAAAGTATATACTTGGGGAAATCTATATCAAGACTTCTCACAGTTGCATAACCAATTCAAGACACATGACATACCATTGTTAAACACTGCAAACAATAGGTGAGTCATTAGTCTTCACAACAACATAACGAAAGGAAATGAAGAGCAAGCGCATGGTTTTATGAACTTGAATGCAACGTATCATAAGTACTTCAAGTATATCAGAGAACTACTACAAATTCTGACAGGAAAACAAAATATTTCAATATTCTAGAACTGCCAAAAATTAATTTAAAAGAAAACTTTTTTTTCTTTCCTACCATATCCATCTGACTTCACAAAATTCAAACAAATTCAGATACATACACCCATATTACCATCACACAGATAAAAAATAAAAATCAGTTTCTTTTCCCCAAAGCAGACCTTTTTGTAATAATCAACAACTAAAACGTCTAGAATTGGCAAAAAGTCGCCGTTTTTATATTAAGTAAAACGTTTTACTTTCATCTCAAAGATAACAAAACAGCAAATCAAAACTTTTCTAAGACAACAATTAAAATATCCAGAAATGCCAAAAATATATATTTTAACAAACAATTCTACAATCAGCAATCTAAATATCCAGAAATATCACAAAGAAGAGAAAAAAACGTTGTTTCCTACTCACGGAGATAACGAGGAGAGCTCGAAGAGCGCTGCCGCCTTTGGTCCACTCAACGATCTCCTTCGCTGAGTTTCTAGAAGCTTCTGGGATCTCCTGCGCGAGGTCAGCTACCAAGTTCTTAAACCGGTGCACGAGCGGTTCAGTCGAATCACTCGAACCTAAGCGTGTAGTGAACCGATTGAAAGCTCCGATAAGCGTGGGCCCATCATCTCTACCGCCGACAACTACTGGACGGTGGCGATCATCGTCGTTGGCAACGGAGACTGCTGTGATTCCGTTATGCTTGTGCTCTTCCATCAAATTTCTTTTCCCTATAACTTCTTCAAATCTTTTTTGTTTATTTTTTTGGTAAGATATTGTTGCTATAGTGGATTGAAGAGAAAATCGAAAGACTGACGAGTGACAGAGTGAGGCATGTTTAATTTGCTGACACGTGTCGAGGGTGTGTTTACTAGTCTATAAACTTATTTTTTCAGAAGTGAGTTTAAAAAATAAAATTAAAAATAAAAATATTAATAAAAATATTATAAAAATAAAAAATAATGTTTTATATTATTTATATTATAAATAAATTATAATATTAAATTTTAATAAATAAATTTTTAATAAATATAATTTATTTAATTTTTTAAATTATTTTATTAAAATTGAGTTTTAAAAAAATGAATTTGGAGGAATAGATAAACACGCCTAAGTGTTGCAACTTTTTGCCACGTGTCATATCATATTAGAATTATTTTAGATTTTAAAATTCAAAATAATTATACAGTATAAAAGTTTGAATAATATTACAAACATTTTAAAATGCTTTACGGAACTCTCTTAAGTTTCATAAAATAATAAAAATTGTTTCTTTATTACTCTTCTACAGAGTAATAATTGGGTAAAAAATGCATATTGAATTAATTTAAATAATATATATTTTTAAGTTTTTATTTGTGTTTAACATTTCATACTTACAAATATAACTCAATGAATATTTTTAAATTAACTAGTGTTTTAGTGGGAGATAGAGGAACTTGGTATGTATACAAAAAATATACGTATGAAAATTTGTTCAATTTATTCATATTTTTTTGTATTTTTATAAGAATTTATTAATATTATAACAAATTTTGAAAAATAAAATATTAAAATGAAAATAGAGGAACTGTTTGGCGTTGGATTCTCAAATAGCAGCGATTTTCAATAAATATGTTAAATTTATTTAAAATTTTAAAAATAATAAAAACTTATATGTAATTTATTACTATTTTTTTAAAATAAAAAAATAAAATTTATAAAAATACTTTTAAAATACTCTCAAACTCACTACCCAAGCACAGCAATCGCAGTCCAAATTACAAATGCAACAAGAACTCGTTCCAAGTATCCACAGGTCCTGCCAAGCACCAATGCAAATTGGGTGAGTTTGGGATTACATTTCTCACTATATTTTAGTTTCTCATTTTATATTTTTTAATATATATTTTATAAATATAAAAAATTTATTTTAAAATTAAAAAAATGTATAAAATTCTACATAATGAGATCTTTTTATTGCATATTTTCTTAAATAAAAAACATAGAGTTCATTTTTAAAAAAATAAAAATACTTTTCAGTTCAAAAAAATTCTATTTTATAAGTACTTTCAAGCACCTCCACAATCATTATACATCACTACCTTCTCCTCCGGCAGATAGAGATGGCAATTCAATTCTTGGCTCAGTTCTGGGTTGATTCATATAATAATTGGGTCAAAATTATTCAATTTTAATCCGATCTATTTATTTATATGGGTCAAAATTATCAACCATAATCCAATATATTTATAATCGAATCAAACTCGGATCGACCCATTTAATAATTAAAATTATTAAAATTAAAAATAATAATATTAATTTTTAATAATAATATATATAAATTATTAATTATGATATATTTAAAACGAAAAATATTAATTTTGACAAAATTTATTAATTAATTAAAAATTAGCTAAATTAAGATAAATTAAAAATATATATATATAAATTAAATTTAAATTTTTTGCTATTATTTTCTAATTATTAAGTAATATATACTATATAAATAGTTAAACGAATTAAACGGATCAATTTTGGATCAATCAAAATCTAAATTCGGCTAAGAATTGACTCGAATTTAATTTTTTCGGATCGGTTTCGGATTGGATCGAAATTTGCCGCCCTTACCGGCAGGTGGCCGTACTTGCTCCGATGCCCGTCAGGCCTCATCAACATTGCTCCGGTCGTATCCAACACAGTAACCGCATACCATTCTCTTTCCCTTCCCTTCTAGCTCGTCGAAACTCTTTTCAACTGATCACTATGATGGCTTTTATTGTGAAATGGCTTTTATTGTTTGCTTATGAAATGTAAAATAATATCTTATTTTCAATGTTAAAAACAAAGTAAACAATGTAATCACTAGATAAACACATTTTGAGTTCAAATTTATTTTATATATTTCAATTTAATTCGAATTCCTTGAACTTATTTTTAATCCATTTCTAACCATATTTATTTCACTTAACTAAGTTTCATAAAACTCACTTCTTATCAATTAAAAACACAATTTTAAAGTGTGTTATTTTAGCAATAAGTGAATTATTGAAAAATAAGTTAGTAAATATAACGACCGTAATAGTATTGCTGAGAAGTAAAAGTTTTTGTATTCTTTTGTAGAAAGAATTAAATTAGAAATAATATTTTTGTGTTTTTTATATAACTATAATTGAGCAAACAAAATTATGTTTTATTTAATTCATATTTTAATAAAATTTGTATAATACTTCACATTTATTTAAAATTTTAAATACAAAAATAAAATTCATAAAATTTATTTATTGATGAATTAAATAAGATCTTATTATTGCTTAATTTTATTATTTTTTAAATAAAAAAACATTTGTATCTCAAAATAAAGAAAATATTTTTTTATTTTAAAATTTTATTTTTCATAAGCACTCTCCTACGCACCTACGATATGATATCTGAAGTTGATAATGATATGATGCAATGGAAACAGTTGTATCCAGCCCAACGTTTTTATAAGGGAACATTTGGGGTTGTTTATAAAATAAAATTTTTTTAAAATAGAGATATTATTGTTTTTTAAAAATTTTTTTATTTTCAAAAAATAATTCATTTATTCATGAATCCTAGAAGGTAAAAAGAAAAAATGGACCACAATTGGCGGGAGATGTGAAAATGGATTCATTAGATTAGGACCCCAATTGATTACTTAAGACTATTACCTTAGTTGCAAATGTATGCCTATATACATATATAAGTCAAGATAAAAGTATATCTACGATATATCAAATTCTAACCGTCGGACGAAATTCTTTAGATCGCTTGACCCGATAGCTAAAATTTAAAAAGAAAACAAAACATAATAGTGTATTTATCATTAAACCATATCATTTTTTTATTAAACTCTTACCGTTGTATCGCTTGATCAGACAATCATAAATTGTGATGTCTTTATAGGCTGTGCTTTTATTCCGGACTTTATTTGTATAAAATGAACTACAAGTCATTAAAATTTCAGTTGTTTTGCAAACGCATAACTAACTGAGTAGCTAGTTATTAGGAAGAAGGATACAATAAATTCTTCATAGAGAGACTTGTTGATAGATAATGTAGTAATCAACATTTTAGATAATTTTAGATAAATAATGTAAACTCACTTTTAATATATTATTTATAATAATATATAGTAAATCACTTCTAATAAAGTTATTTATTGAAAAAAGAATGCATATAAGAGTGTGTTCAATTATACAAAATTTATTTTTTTTTCTCAAAATTTTGATTGCAATTTATTTTTAACGTAATTTATTCAAACTGATTTTTAAATATAAATTTTATTTAATTCGGTTTTATAAAACTCACTCTATACTAATTAAAATATACTTAAAAGAAATTTAACAAACAAAACACTTGGAAAACCCAATCAAGACATATAAAACGACATTAAGACATTTCTTTATTAGGTACTATTTAACTAAAATTTCAGCTACTTTTTTAACTTTTTATTTCATATTTTTTGATAAATTTTTTATAATATTATATAACTTTTTAAAAATTTTAAAAATATAAAAAAATTTACGTAATAAGATCTTATTATTACTTATTATTTTTATTTTTATTTGAATAAAAAATAAAATTTATTTTCTAAAATTCTTCAAAATAGGTTTTTTTGAAGAAAAGCTATTTCTCAAATAACTCCTACACATCACCTAAATACCAAACTTTTCCTTAAAAGAGAACACTTCAAAGCATTCCCTATTATTATAAGAGATCATTTAAAAAAAAGTGTATTTAAAAAATTTTTTAAAAATGAGTCATATTTTTTAACTAAAAAATAATAAAACTATTTAATAATAAGATCTCACGATATAAAATTTTTTTATACTTTTTAAATTTAAAATAATTTAAAATATTATAAATTTTTTTCTATACTTTCTATTATAAGAGCATCATTTAAAGATTTGCATCATTAACGCTAATGCATTATGCATGTAAACCCTACAAAAACTTAACTTGTCATGTATTGGATAAGTTATTTATGGCAATCATGATTGAAAGTTATATAATTTCAAAATTCTACATTATGGCCATTTAGTAGTTTAGAAATTTCTTTAAAAAAATAAATAGTATGAATAAATTATACATTATATACTTATTATATATCTATAATATTTTATTAGTAAGTTAAAAAATTAATGTTGAAAGAAGAACTTTATACTAATGAACATAGATAATGTACTTAGATTACTTTAAAATCAAATATATATATAAATTATTATATTTGGAGTGCTCATTGAAAAATTCTTAAAAGAAGTATATTTTAAAAAAATTTAAAAATAAGCTATATTTTTTTTATCTAAACATAACTAATAAAATCTTACGACCGTAGAAATTTTAAAATTTTTTATATTTTAAAATTTTTAAAAAAATTTATTGAATATTTTAAAAATTTTATTAAAATATATGAAATAAAAAATTAGAGTAAGAAAAGTTTTTAAGCTCTCCTAAATATCCACTATATATATAATAATTTAGTATATCACAAATTTTATAGCTAAAAGTAATTTATTAAGCATTTTTTGTTTATTTGAAGTAAATTCGAAGTAAAATTCTTTTAGCAAGAATATATTTTCAAAAATTGTATTTATTTTTTAAAACGCCCATAACTTAAATTGAAAAAGAAATAAGAAGCCTTTGATAGTTCATAGGGGCATTTGTGTCAAATAATATAAAATTTTTCTTTTTTTTTAATTCTCTGTGCAGACTGTGTATGCTTTACAACTCAAACCCATTTACACACAAAATTATTATTTTCTTTGGAAGAAGAAAACAAAAACATTCACCTTTGTTCTTTCAAACCAAGGTCTTCGAACCTAATCCCAAAATAATAATACAGAATTTTTTTTTACCTAAAAAAATTTCAAGATTTATGTAACACCCTGTAGAGCACAAGAAAAAGTTGCCAACTTTTTTGTGACTTATCAGTTCCAGAAGGAGAAAGAAGGAAAGGAAAAAGGAGACAGAAAGCTTCAAATAAGAACAGATATAGAAAGAAAGAGATTCAAAGAAAGAGTGATGGGTTGTAGTTGTTCTTGTTGCTGTTCTTTGATCCTTCTGTTGTTGGTGTTGTTCTGTTTTTGTTGTGCATCTGATGCTTCAGTTCTTGGTAACTTGCAAACGCTGGCATTTGATGAAGGCTATACTCAGATTTTTGGAGATGATAATCTTATGCTTATCAAAGATGGTAGAGGAGTTCACATTGCTCTAGATGAAAGAACTGGTCTGTGATTTTTTTTTCTTTCTCTTGAACTTTCTTCCCAGAATGCCCCTGATCATGATCGTGTTCTTCTTGTGTGGAATGTATTCTTCTGTAGAAACAGAACCAAGTTTCGGAGTTTGGGTTTACCTGTTTCCATGAAATCACTTCAAGTTTGGTGTGAAATTTGAGATTGTTCTTGTTACCTTGCTATTTAAAGTTTTCAATGCTGTGCTGCAAGAGTTGTTATTCAAGATGATCTGTGTGATTAAGATTTTGTTATGGAGAGATTGAAACTTTTATTTAATGAAATTGGTTTGTTTTCCCTTTTAATGCGCAGGAGCTGGATTTGCTTCACAGGACCTTTACCTGCATGGATTCTTCAGTGCTTCTATAAAGCTTCCATCGGATTACGCCGCCGGAGTTGTTGTTGCGTTCTATGTAAGTGCCTTCATTGCCCATAAGAAGATTTTGCTAAGCTTTTTTCCCCCAATTTTGCTAGCACTGGTTTCTCTAAGTGTTGGTAAGTTTGCCTTAGTAAATTTCTGTGCAAAATTTTGGGTTCTAGTCTAGCTGTTAGTTTTTGTTTCTATTTGGGATGTGTAGACTTTAAAGTATGATGTATGTAGTTAATTTCTGTTATTCTTACTGAATTTACCTGAAATTCTTTGCTGTCAATTGTAGTTTATGAAACATCAATTCCTTTCAAATATTTTTGGTTAGTTAAACACTGACTTGTGTTCCGTTAATTGAAAGATGTCGAATGGAGATATATATGAGAAGAACCATGACGAATTGGATTTCGAGTTCTTGGGCAATATACGGGGAAGAGAATGGAGGGTGCAGACTAACATTTACGGCAATGGGAGTACATCTTCTGGGAGGGAGGAGAGGTACAGCTTGTGGTTCGACCCGACTGAGGAGTTCCACCAGTACTCTATCCTCTGGAGCCATGAGCGAATTATGTAAGATCATTAATTTCATTTGGCTAATTAGTTTTAGAAAAACATGAACTGGTTTACTTCCCAATATTGCATACGAGTTACTAGTTTTGATTGAAGATGATGATACTGTTTGTATGTTCTTCCAAATTATCAATCCAATCTTTACATGAGCTAGAGCTGTTGAAGTTATCCTATTATATTCTTCTTTTCCAGGTTTGGTTTGTCATGTTTAATAATCACTTCATTAATTTGCGGGTGGTAGATTATTTAAGCTGGCTTTCTCATCCTCACTGTAAATCTTAATGTATGCAAGGATAATGAGCTGCTGATCTTCTGCTGGTTTCTGTATTTGAAGTGTTGATCCTGTTTTCTGATATCCTATGCTTATCTCATATGGGAGTACTTTGACATGGAACAGCTTTTATAAGCTGACCGTTTTGGACCCATGCATGTTATTCTTATCCAGTTTTTTCTTATTTTATTTTTGCATTTCATGTAGAAAGCTGCTGAACATCTAATGATTTCAACAATATTGCTGTTTCTGAAAGAGAAAAACAAAATCAACAATATTATACTCTACCGGACTTTACCATGAGTGTGTGACTGTTTTATGTCTGATCTTGAAAGTTTAATCATTTTGGTTTTGCCACTTGGGTTTTTGATTGTGTTTCTATGAGGAATTTACTAGAATGAATAAGTGAATATCGTAGATTTGCTCGCTTCACTTTGGTATCCCTTTGGTTTTCAGTGGTGCATCCATCTGTTATAATAGTTAGTGATGCAACATTTTTTGCTTTGTTAGGTTCCTAGGTTTGTGTCCTAACACTAGCAAGCTTGTGTAAAACTCTGATGTGTCACATGAACTGCTGTACTTTTATCCGTATATAGATGTTCAGTATAGATGAAATTGCTTCTTGATGTATTTTTTGTTGTTTGCTCGTACTTCTTTTGCAGATTTTATATCGACAGCATACCAATCAGAGAGGCTGTAAGAAATGAAGTTATCAAAACAGCTTTTCCGTCCAAACCAATGTCTTTGTATGCAACCATTTGGGACGGCTCCAAGTGGGCAACCAATGGGGGACGCTACAAGGTTAATTACAAGTATGCTCCTTACATTGCTGAGTTTGCTGATCTAACCCTCCACGGCTGTGCTGTCAATCCCCTTGATCACTCATCTACCTGCAAAGAATCAGATCTTGTCAGCTATAATTCAATAACAATATCACCTGAGCAACGGTCTGCCATGAAGAACTTCCGTCGTGAGCAGTTGACGTATTCCTACTGCTATGACCATTCTCGTTATGTGGCACCTCCTTCGGACTGTTCTATTGATTCAAAAGAAGCTGCTCGTCTTGGTGAATCAGGGGGAACCAAGTTTAGCTACCACCATCACCGTAGGCAGCAGCGACATCATCGCCATGGAAGTAACATCCCAAGAACCCAATCTGACACGTCTATGTGAGTATATGATTCAAAGTTTCGCGGTGATTCTGTATAACATGTCGTGAATGTTATTTCATATTGGCGGATTGCTACCTTTGTATTTTCGTTGTCAAATATAGATTAAATTTTTAATGGAACTTGAGGCGGGATATGCTCATGCATATTGGTACACCCTTCTCTTATGGCATTGTAGTTTTGGATGATTCTTGTAGTTCCAATGGCCCTACCCCTATCCATCATTGATACTTCTAATAAATACTATGATCCCTGTCGAACGAATAGAATGTGTCATTGAAATGATACAGGTTGTAAAGGTTACCTAGTGTGGGCTCAGGTATTGTTTGCCATTTTGTTATTATGTAGGGAGTATTTTTTAGAATAAAAAGTATGTTTGTTATATTTTGGTAAATGAGTTTTATTTTTTTAAAAAAATAAAAATAAGGAATAGTAAAATTTTATTAGTAGAATTTTTTAAAATTTTAAATAAACTTTATAAAATATTATAAATAATTTATTAAAAATGTGAAATAAAAAATTATAAGGAAGCTTTATAATTTTTTTTAAAAAATAAGTTTTATTTTTTATCTAAAAAATAAAATAAGTAATAAAAAAAGTTTATTAAATATAATTTTATTATATTTTTAAATTTTTTAATAAATTCTCTAAATATTTATAAAAAATATATAAACTTAAAAATTTAAAAATTATTTTTAAAACATTTTTTCAAACGATATAGATATATATATGGGGAAAGGAATATGGATACTTCAATTTTTATGCATATTCTAGCGCACTTCACGACTGTTTGCGGCCGTGGAGACCTTCAAATTCAATCTCTATCGTTAGATATGAAGAATTACAAATTGTGAATATATTAACAAAATTTTATCTCAATCGGACTATGAATAGATATTCATTCAGTCACTTGATAATGATGACATAAACAATAAAAGTTAACAATATATATATATATATAGTCATCTTGATCAAGTGGCTGGATGGAGATCGATTTGTATTTCGATTTAGATGAAATTTTATCAGCATGTTAACGATTCGTAATTTTTCATATTCAATGATAGAGATTGAATTTGAAGATCTCTACGGCCACAAACGATCTAGAAGTGTGCTGGAGTATGCATAAGAATTAGAGTGTTTCTATTCTTTTCTTTTATATATATATATATATATATATGTGTGTGTAAGTGTGAGTTCAGTAAGGAGAGCATTCATGGGGATCATTGCCCTCTGAACTATAAGCGAAATTTAAAAATGATTATGAAATAAAATTTTTATAAACTAGATAAATAAGTTTAATTTATTGACTAAAAATAAAATTTAGATGTGTAAAGATAACTTAATTGTTGATAATAAATTATTGTGCAAAATACAATTATTGAAAAATATGGAAACTTAATCTAATAATTAATTGAAAAAAACTCTTTTTTTAAATAACAAAATCATAAGAAAGAGTTCTGTGGACGTCTACTGAAAAGTAGCATACACAATAAATATTTTATTATTTGTAGTTAATTCAAAAAGAATAAACAACAACTGTCAAGCGTGTGGACCAATTAATCACATGGGCTGGCAGCGGCCCACTAGTTCTTGAGCACAACGATCACTGGTTACACTTGGCATTCGGTTGAGGTCCGCGTGTTCAAATATGAACAGGAAACAGAGATGAGAATGCTTTAATTGCTCAATGGGGTAGGACCCACTTGCTAGTGTCTATTATAATTTCCTTGTTTTGTACCAAAACCAGTAGGAAGATCAGACTATTGTGTTTTATATTTTTCAGTGTTCAGCGGATCATTAAATCGGAAGCAAAAAGAGCAGGTACAGCTAACATAATCGGTTGTCAGAGATGGATGACGTGGCAATTATTATTATTATTTATCTTGTTTATCAGCTTTTGGATAATGAACGTTGGAGACTGAAATAGCTGTTGGGTGCATAACAGTAAACAATTAGTACGGGGATAATTAGTGGCTAAAAATATTTATAAATAAAGCTTTTTAAAATAAAAAAGATTTTTATTGTTTTTAAAAAATAAGTTTTACTTTTTTACTTCTAAAATAATAATAAAAATATACAATAAAAAAAACTTTTTATGTAAAATACTTCTACATATTTTAAATTTTAAATAAATATTTAAATACTTATAAAATATGTATTAAAAAATATATAATTAAAAATTTTGATTTTTTTTAACCTGAATCAAAAGTAGAACGGCAACGGAAATTACAACGATATTTGAGATTGAAAATTGAGTTGTGAACATTAAAAGTATTTTTAAAAAGCGTTATTCTTAAATAAGAGATATATTTTAAAACTTTTATAAAATGAGATTTTTTTTCATCTCATAACTAGTAATAAATAATAATAAATAATCATAAATATATAAATTACATAAATTTTTTATTTTTTTATATTAAAATTTGTAGAATAATATAAAAAATTATAATTAGAAAAAATGAAATTAAAATTGGAATGAAAATGATTTAAAAAGCTTAGCAAACCAGCACCTTAAACATGAAAATATAATTAATCTCAAATATATTATATACATGCTTATTCTGAATAATTATATTTATATGTTTATTATATTTAATTTTTTAGATATAGTTAAGCTATATTTTGAATTTCATAGTTTTTGTTTTTTATTATTTTATAATAATTTTAAAAATTATTATAAATGCTTTATAATAGATATTATTATAAATATAAATTTATTATTTCAGCAACGAATAAAGTACATATATTATTTATAATTTTAATCTAATAAAATGGACAATAAAATGAAAAATAAGTCAGAAATAAACTAGATATTATTATAATATGAATATATTATTTCATCGTATGAATTGTTACGCTTTAATTTTAAAAATAAATACAATAAATCAGAAACTTTTTTTACATATTATTAGTAATTAAATGCAGCATATCAACGCTTATGATTTAAAATTCACATCTATATTTATATAAGTTAATTTAATTAAAAGAAGTACCTAATAAGAGAAAAAATAATAGAGCTTATGTTTATTATTATTATCTAATTAAAAAGTACAAACAGTTTCTGCTTCATAAAATTATATTATTATTTATTTTTTAAAGTGAAAAATAGAGTTTATATTTAAAAAAATTTTAAAATATCTTTTGTTTTAATTTTTTTTTTCAAAAACACTCTCAAATATCTTCTTATTGCAAAAGAAATTCCATTCATATTGTTGTCACTTGTTTACAACAGCACCACTTCTAATAATAACTTTTTAACTTTTAATTGAAACCAAGGTGTAAAATAACAAAACAACAAAAAATCACCAACACACACTAGTTCATTGGAAAGTAAATCAACAATTATATGCAAATAATTTCATCCACATGAAAAAAAAAAAAAAAAAAAAAAATAGAGATTTAAGAACCATGTACCCGTTTTCGTTTTTTTTTTTTTTTTGTCACCTGCCCTTTGGAGGGAAAAGTGTAGAATTTACGCTCGGAGGGCTGCCGCCGTCGGTCATCGTACTTGCACGAGTATGCGCAGAGCTCGCCGGAGCTGATGTCGTTATCGTACTATCCAGTTGATCACTACTGTCATACGCTTCCCATTGCTGAAGCACTTCAGGCAACGTCATGTTGTTCAGATCGATAGCAAAATCATCGTCAGTTGCATCCGTATTTGCTGCAGGCTTCCATTGCTCCGACAGTGAAGACAGTACAGCGACGGCGTGACCCATATCGGGTCTCTGATTGGGTTCTCTTGCGCTGCAATGGCATGCCAATTCAGCGACAGTCGTAATGCTCTTGAGAGTGTCTTCATCTTGCTCGAGGTTTTTGTCAATGGCTTCGTGTAGTGATTTGTTGACGTACATTCGCCGGAACCATGTAGCAAGATGTACGTTTTCTTCGGATTGCGTCTCGTCTAACGATTTGCGGCCGCTGATAAGTTCCATAAGTATAACGCCGAAGCTGTACACGTCTGCCTTCGTCGTCAGCCGTCCGGTCACTGATCCATTGTCAAGAAAAGTTAGACCGCAAAATTACACGGTTCATACCGAAACTTACAAAAGTCCTTTCTTTTTTTTTTTAAAATAATAAATAATAATACGATTTTGCTATATATAATTTTTTATATTTTCAAAATTTTGAATAAATTTTATTAATAAATATAAAATGAGAAGTTGGAATAAAATGTTTTCAAACGCAGTCCGGTGCCATATGATACTTTGTCCTACCATGCAAATATATGCATAAGTGTGTGTTTCAAATATCTTGTAATTGAGTTTCATGAAAGTAAAAAATAGGAAGTAAAGTTTCTTGAAAAATAAAATAGAATTAGAGTTCAGTATTTGTGTTTCAATAGATTTTAAAAGTGTGTTGAAAATTGAATGATATAGTTATATTAGAAAGTGTGCAAATAAAAAAGTTGGAACTGAAGTTTCGTATATAGAAATAGAATTCTGCATTTTTTATATAATTGGCGGGAGAAAGTGAAGTTACGCAATTTTGAAATACACCCTAAGACAAAGACGGTGTTAATGAATGGCAGTACTCTGGAGCAAGATGCAAGAAATATGAATCAACTCAAAATGCAAAGAAAGATCAGCATATGCACCTGCATACTCTGGAGCAAGATAGCCAAATGTACCGGCAAGTCTAGTCTCCACAGACACATTCTTTCCTCCAGGGGCAAGTCTAACAAGTCCGAAATCCGCAACCTTTGCCTTCATATTATCATCAAGCAGAATGTTCGATGGCTTCAAGTCCCTGTGAATGAAGCTCTGATGCGCCATGCTATGAAGGTACTCGACGCCGCGGGCGACGTCTAATGCGATGCTCAGCCGCTTGTTCCACCGTAACGGTTGCTCGCCGCTCTTCTGCCAGTCAAACAAGTGGTGACTAAGTGTTCCCTGAGGCATGTACTCGTACACGAGCAACCTTTCATTGCCTTCCCAACAGTACCCAAGTAAGGATACCAAGTGCCTGTGCCTGACTTTGGTTAGTACGTCTATCTCGGAGTTGAACTCGTTGACGCCTTTCGATCCCATCAATCCGGTCTCCATACGTTTCACGGCGAGTCGCGTACCGTTTTCGATTATGCCTAAGTACACCGTGCCAAATCCTCCTCTTCCGAGTACATTTTCCTCACTGAAGTTGTCCGTGGCCTTTCTAAGGAGCTCCAATGGCATCTTATGTCCTCCTTCGAAGACGTGAACTTTGTCATCGTTACCGCATTTTCCTGCCTTTTTAGGCGTCTTTGCCTTGCCGGCGACGTCTGAATCCAATCGTTGCGGATGAAGCTTCTTACTGCTTGCAAAAAACATGAAGTTTCTTCCGTTCTTCTTGGTACTTCTACGGCAAAAGACCACGATGCAACTGATAATGACCACGCCCAAAATGGCACACAACGCTATGATTCCGCCGTTTACCGGTGCAGTGGAGTCATGCCTGCTTTGGACCGGAGCACGCTCAGGATCAGGGCCATCTTGTCCGATCCTCGGATTGATGGATACGTCGACCTTAACCGCTGATCCAAATTCTGGCACCTTTCCCCAAAGCGAATTATTCGAAACATCTAGCAATGTCAGCTTTGCAAGCGACGTCAACTCCGTCGGAATAATGCCTGAAATATTATTACTAGCAAGAACGATCTGCCGCAATGCGGTCAGGTTGGCGAATGCCGGAGAAATCGTTCCTGTGAGACCCATGTTCTTGAAATTGATCACCGTAATGTCGCTGCTGCCGGCATCACAGGTAATGCCGAGCCATCCGGAGCACGGATCATTGCCTTTCCAGCTATTCGCAAATGCTATCGGATATCCGAATCCTCCGGCGATGTTAAGCAGAACGTCTACGCGTGGATCGCAAGGGCCAGGTTGAGGAAGACAAAACTGTTCCGTCGAGAGCTTGAGATCTACAGTAACTGATTTTCGGAAGAACGGCACCGGTCCTTGGAAGAGATTGTTTGTCAGTGTGACGGTTTTCAGCGACGGCAATTTCGTAAGGGAGTCAGGAACAGGTCCCGTTAGCTGATTATCTCGAACTTCGAAATCTTGCATCAAAGTCATGTTCGACAAATCCGGTAAGGGGCCGGAGAACGCGTTCATATGGATCCATAACTGTTGCAGCATCGACATTCCTCCGATGAACGTCACCTCGCCGGAAAGCTTTCCTGCACTCTTCTGCCCATTCAGAACAAGAATCCGCAAACTCGAAGATCTGAAACTATCCGGTAGAGGTCCTTCGAGATAGTTGTACGACAACGAGAGTCTGAAAAGAGCCGGAAATGCAGTTCCGAAGAAATCAGGGATTGCGCCTGTGAGGTTGGTATTCGTCGCCGTGAAATTCACCAAGCTTGTACAATTCTGCATCGAATTGGGTATCGTCCAAGATGAAAACGGGTTGTTGTCGATCGATACGGTCTGCAACGACGTGAGGCCGGAGAAGAAATCTTCCGGTATCGACGTGAAGTTGTTGTCGTGCAGGAGCAAGTTCTGAAGAGAAGACATGGACGAGAGCGAAGGCAAAGGACCGGAGAGCGAGTTGCTCATCAGCTCTAACCGTTGCAGTTGGGAGAGTTTCGATATCGAAGGAGATAACGTGCCGGAGAGACGTTGCTGGCCGATCTGGATTCCGATGACGTGGCCGTCTGACGAACATGATACGTGGGACCAGCTGCAAGGATCGGCTGATGGATCCCATCCTAAGGTTGTCACCGATGAGCCGAGTGAACGTGCGATGTCACGCATGGCTGCAGCGTCGGTTGGGTCTGCTGAAGTGGAACGTGCATGGACACGTGGCCTTACGAGAATGAATGAGAGAAGGACAAGGAGAAGAAACTGCACCAGCTTCGGTGGTGGTGGTCGCTGGAGCGACGCCGTCGCCATCGACGGAGATCTGCAAACTGTGTGTGTGTTTTTTTTTTCTCTTCAGAAAAAAGGAGGAGAAGAAAATCGAGAGACGAAAGTGAAGGGTTGTGAAGTTTTGGGAGGAAAATGTTGCCTAGGGATGACCGTAGGATGGTGATTTTGTTGATCTGAAGGAAGATGGACGGTTCAGATGAATGACGAAACGTGGAGGTACTTTATGTTTTGTTTTTAGTTTGGGAAGAAGCTGGAGATTTTCTATAATAAGGGAGGAAAATAAACATTAGGTAAGTAATTATTAGGGCGTATTTTAATTAATGAAGTTAAGTTTTACGATAAATTTTTTGGAAAATAAAATACCTTGAGAAGTTAGATTTGATGAAAAAAAATGAAGTAAAAGTTATAATTAAATTTTGACAATTTTGATATGAAAGTAGAATTAAATTTTTGTCAATTTTAATTTTTCCTATTATTTTGACAATTCTGATGGAAGTCAATTCATATTTCGATTGAGTTAAAATTTTATTTATAAGTATACAGAACTCATTATGCTCTATATGTAATGGTAAAATTTAGATTTAGAGATTTCATAGGTCATTTTTGACCGACATATATACTATATATCTATAAGGACATCATATTGCATATATATAATATGTGTATATTACTATTTTATGTGCATATTGGCCCATATTGAGTAAAAAGTTTAAAATTTGATCACCACTGTTAAATTTAATTTAATAAAAAATTAGATAAATTATTATATATATTATAATTAATTTTTATTATTTGGATCAAGAAATCAGATAAAGATAGATGCATATTCTGATTGAGTCAACAAGAAAAGCTGAAAACCTAGAAAAAAAGAAAATCTTAAATAGCCGTTTCTGCCACTAGTTCCTGCAATTTAATAGACAAAAACTAAAGTTAATGAAGCTTGTAAACCGAGTCTGTTTTAGGATGTAAATTTAAAAATTATCCAAAACATTAGCTAATTTTTTTTAAATAAATAATAAAAATTATACAGTACATATACATTTTTAAAAATTGTTTTATAATCTATAAATATTATAAAAATTTATTCGAAAATATGTGGTGTTTTTTTTTAAAACGAAAGCACCAGATAAGCTCTCGCGAATGGCACCTAAGAACTCTGTGCTCCGAAGATGTTGCATCATGCATTAACCGCATACACAATGCAACAACTCCTCATTTACGTATACTACATTTTTTCAACATAAATTTGCTAAAGACACAAAACAACTGCTCGGAAAAATTCAATATTTATTTGAAGGAACTTGCAAAATCCAGTTGTTGGAAAAGGTCTGCTACAACATTCTCAATAAAAAGAGTTCACAAGTGCAGCTTTATGATAGTCCGCGGACCTTGCCTGTACTTAAATCGATGTCAATCTCGAAGAAGCAAGGCCTGGTTGGAAGTCCTGGCATTGTACTCATAGTTCCAACGAGCGGGTAGATGAAACCTGCACCAATGCTCGCTCTGACGTCTCTTATTGGTAGGACAAATCCACTCGGAGCACCTTTCTGAGATGCTATGTCAGAGAAGGAATACTGTGTCTTCGCCATACATATTGGAAGGTTTGAGAATCCTTGCTTGCTGTACATCTCAATTTGTTTCTCCGCCTTCAGAAGCATAACATAATGTTAGTACAACAGCAAGGAATCCAAAAGAAACAGTACAAGAACCTTTGTACTTCCTCGGTCGTAGGAATTAGGGAATTCATAATTGAAGGGGAAAAAAATGATGGTCCAATTTCGGGTGTTTCCTTATAACTAGCAAAACACTTTCAGGAGTATTTTGAGTTATAACTGAAACATGAAAAATTGATCTTTGTGTAAACAACAATAAATAGTATATGACATCCATACCAAGCGAAGTCCTTGCCTAGTGCATTCAAGAAATCACTTTTTTTTTTAAAAAAAGCTTTATCACTAAAGTTCTTAGTATTAATCATCTGAAGTTTCAGAATAATACAGCAATTCTACTTAATATTTCTACTTTAAGAAGCAAAATAACCATATTGTCAGTTTGTGTTCCTTAAAAATGTACGAGTTATTTACCTGCTCTGAGTAGTTAACACCACAGGCACCATAAGACCTGGCAATAGCTTCTATTTTTTCTTTGATGCTGACATCAAGAGGATATAAAAATCTTATCTGCTGTGACTGGTTCTCACAAGCTTTTTGGACCGCTATTCCAAGTTCAACCTACAATTTCAAAGAAAGTTTAGAATAACCATATTTAGGAACTATAACGCCTAAGTTTAAAAACTAATCACATTTCCACAAACAACTAGAAGTATCTAACTATCTAAGATTAAATAACTTAAAGTAAAATTCTAATGCCTTTAAAGATCAAATCCCCTGATATCTGGAAGAGAACATATCAAAATCTGAGTGAGCTACAAGATCTATTATAAATTTCAACATGAAACACTTCAGACCGTATCATAACCTTTACATAGAGCCTTTTGCCTTCTATTAGTGAAATTAGTATGTACCACGTTATAGTCACAAAATCTATGACATGTCACTTCCACGGAAAAGCAACAGACAATAATCAAGAAATATATTTTATACATAGTACCTACTAGGGAAAGTAACTGCATGTAATAAAGTGAAAACATGTACTGATACTAACCGCTCCTTTTCCACCATGGGCATGATGAGTACAAACAACAGCATCGAAAGCACCAGCGGACAATGCTGCATTTCTCACAGCATTCATCTCAGCTTCAGTGTCCGTTGCAAATTTGTTTATAGCAACAACAACATTCACACCATAAGCCTTAGTGTTTGAAATATGTCTAGCCAAATTTACACATCCAGCCTCAACTAGAGCTACATTCTCGGATGTATAGGCATGGTCCAGAGGCTTCCCAGCGACCACCTCAGGCCCGCCTCCATGCATCTTCAAAGCTCGAATTGTTGCCACAATAACAGCACATTGAGGATTCAGACCACTATACCTACATTTTATATTCATGAATTTCTCTGTACCAATATCAGCACCAAACCCAGCTTCAGTAACTACAAAACCACTGTTTCCTACTAACTTAAGAGCAATCTTATCAGCTACAATTGATGAATTTCCATGTGCTATATTAGCAAAAGGTCCTGCATGAACAAGCACAGGAGTACCTTCAAGAGTCTGCATCAAAGTAGGATTAATTGCATCCTTCATTAGTACTGTTAAAGCCCCGCCAAGTCCTAAATCATCTGCTGTTATAGGCTCACCAGCCTTGCTGTTTCCTATAACCATTTGTCCAAGCCTTTCCCTCATGTCCGCTATGGAAGTTGTCAGTGCCAGCACTGCCATGATTTCACTAGCTACTGAAATATCAAAACCTGTCTCCCTGACCATACCTTTCTCTTCAGGCCCCTGTCCGATTGTAATTTTCCTTAAAAATCGGTCATTCACATCCATGACTCTTCTCCAGGTGATCGAGTCCGGATCTATATCAAGTCTGGCAAATCTTTTAACTTCTTCTGGTGTAAGCTCGTCAGGGTCAGTCTTTGAGATGCCTAGCTTCTTCAGACGTCTGAACATAACGTCTGCAAAACTTCTCTTCCCTTCTTTATTTGGAGGGCAGAGTCTATTAAATAGGGCTTTATCTGATTGTGATGCCTCATGGAAAATTCGGGTATCTATGGCAGCTGCAAGGAGATTGTTCGCAGCAGTGATTGCATGGATGTCCCCAGTCAAGTGAAGATTGAACTCGTCCATGGGGATGACTTGACTGTAACCGCCACCAGCAGCACCTCCTTTGATGCCAAAAGTTGGACCTTGAGAAGGTTGTCGAAGACAGGTAACCACCTGAGAAGATCGTAGATATTAGAGCAGCAAAATGTTGCTAGATGACACACATGCACACACGCACACACACACCCGCACGCAAGCATGCACGAAAGCACACATACACACTCCTCACTGTGTACACTCACACACACTCCTTCAATCTAGCTGTCCAATCAAGCCTCCAGTGCACTCTCTTAGTATAGCTGTCCATCAAGCGATTGGATGGCTGCGATTCAATCAAGCGATCGCCACAGAAGGGACACTCGTCATTTTCCCTCTCAAAAACACGGGATGAATCGTGGCCATCCAATTATGCGGTCAGATGGCTGGAACATGGTGTGGGAGTGGCTCATAAATGCTACTGGAAACATAAACATTTAAGTGACTGTGGAATGCCTAAAGTGAGGATGTAATGATCTTGAAAATGCTGGTTTTATGGAATACTAGTCGAACTTTATACAAAATTAGAGGAAAATATTTTATGAGTTTTATTGGTGGCATCTAATAAACAGTTGATGGAGTTCGTTACAAAACCGTAAACCTCCAGTAGAAACTCATTGCATATGTTTTGCCATAAAACACACCTTCATGTATGAGATTGTCAATAGGAGGAAACAGCTTTCCATTTTGTAATATAAAATCTGAATTAATTCATGCACACCGATGTTAGCATGTTGTCTATCGCTAATAAGATGTCACAAAATGGAAATCATGTCTCCAGAAAGATATAAGAAGTGCTCATTTTGCTCCCAAGATCAACAATACGAACTACATATCGAAAAGGTTTTGCTCCCACAAGCATAGTTCACAATTTTTCTTTTCCTCTCTTTTGAACTTGTTGTAGTTGTCATTCATCCTTTGCAGTGAGCAGTAAGTACTACTCACCTTATGCAGGGAGAATTGAATGTATTAGCAGCAAATATGGTAACCTCTAAAGTTGTAGGCTGTTTATGAAAAACTCAGCCTTTCTTTTCTTAAGTTCTATGTGGATTATTTCATGTAGGCAATCTCAAGCACGAGGGCAAAGGAGGGTTGGGGTGAAATTAAAATCAACAGATAAATCTTATTAAATCTTCATAGTTTGTTTACAGAAGGATCCATATAGCCGACTCACTTAGTGAATTAAAACTTGGTTGGAAGAAGTTCTACTAGGAAATGGACATCCTCCATTAAAGCCATCTGTTTACATCATCTGTAATCTTCTTTCTAAACAATCCATTGATGTTATGATAAAAAAACAATCTTAAACAGGAAATGACCAATTGTTTAAAATTTATGTTGCCGACAGGATTCATCAAATACACATTCCACTACGGTGAATTGGCCAGGCTAACCTACTAGCTCGTGATAAACAGCACATCAGCAAACTCCTTCCTCCTTCCATAATTGCTTCTACAAGATAATCCCAACCTCAACCTACAATACCAGCATATATCTAGTGTATCCCTATAAAGAACATTGTATTACTAGCTATCACTGTAAGGAATGTCATTTTAAGAGACTTGCAGACATGCAGTTGTTTTGCGAGTATAGTTAGAGTTAGTAGTTCATAATATGTAGGGTGAAGAGGGTCATAATGAGGAAAATATCTATTACAATCACATCTAAAGGTTAGAACCGAGTTTCTAATTCTTTTATTTAAAATCAAAACCAAATGCTCCACGCTTTTAGTCACCTATTTTAGTCACTATGAAAATACCTAACATTACCCTTATCATCACCTTTTTGATTCTACAAGTCTTGTCAAACCAAACATTAACAAAGTCTTCGGGGTATGTAGGGAGTAAATGTAGTCAAAAGAAGGTCTGATTAAATCCAGAACTACATTGTCATCATAGACTTTGTCTCCATAAAACAAAAGATTCCACTTTCTTACAAACATTGTACACAATCACCATAGATTTTACCAAACCAAATACACCCATCCTCCTTCATTTTCAACCAAGCCTTATCCCACTAAGTAGTATCGACTACATAGATCCCTCCGCAAAGAATCCATATAATAAAAGTTTAACAAGATTTTACGGGTGGCTGCAAATCCAACCCCAATTGTTCTTCCTTACCAGGGCTTGAAACAGTTTATGTGGAAAATCCATATACACGATGTTGGCCTCTTGCTTTTCAAGGTACTAATTGCACATGTAAACTTACAAGCATTACAGATTCTTGTACAACTATAGTGACTGCTAAACATGCAATCTGCTTGTGCCAACAAATAGAACTACGTAGCACTTCACCTTAACGGTGTGGAAATTCATTTCTTCGCTTTAATTACTAGATTTATTTGGAAAATTAGATCTTTCTGATCCCAATTAAAAATTTCCCCCCTCCTTGCAACAGTACTGTGTGCCAGCAATCTAACATCTACAATGCTAAAACACACAATGACAAACATCTAGATGCAACAAAACACAATTTCTTACTCTATAATCTCACCGTTCACTCAAGAAGAGGAACGGCGAATAACATCCAGCAAAAGAACAAATATTTCAACAAAGAAAAACAAAATCTCACCTTTTTATCAAGGAAAGCCCCCAAGGCTTGGCAGAGCCCCACAGTAGTGGTGGATTTTCCTTCTCCAAGCGGTGTTGGAGTGATTCCACCAACAACAACATAAAACCCTTCACCAGAATCTCCAATCTCATCAAGAACAGATAAAAGAACCTGAAAAACTGACCAAGAAATTTAGAAAACAAAACAAACTCAAATCACCAAATCTCAAAACAAACAAAAACAAGAAAATAAAAAAACCTTGGCTTTGTGCTTGCCGTATAGATCATAGTGGTGAGGGTTAAGACCAAGATCATCAGCAATCTCTGAGATATGAAGCGGCTGTACTGAATTAGCTATGTCAATGTCTGCAGGAACAGGTGAAACTGTTTCCAATCTCCTTGTGGTTTTGGAAGAAACCATCTTTTTTCTTCTTCCTTGCGAAAGATGAAAAGTTTTCTCTCAACCAATACTGATCAATGATGAGACTTCAGATCTGATTGATAAAGTAGTCATTTTTTTGTTCTTTTGTTTTTTTTTTTTTTGGTTCTGTGTGCATGGGTTTGAGTGAATAGATAACATGAATAAACATTAGAATTGGAATCAATCCCATAAGAGAACATTTGGAAGACTTGGCTATTATCTATGGAGTTATCACCTTGCTCATGTGATGCAAAAAGTTTTGGAGTTATGTTACCATTTTTGTTTGATTTTGATTGCAAAAGTCCTTCAAGCTATTGGCCTAGGAATGTTTATTGGGAGTGTGTTTTCTACTGTTTAGACTAAAAAACATTGTAGTTTTTTAATTTTTTTATTAAAGTAAATAAATTATATATATTTTTTTAACTATGTTAAGAGGTAAAAATATTTAAATTTGTTTAAAACAATTTATTTTAAGTACTTTCAAATATTTGCTACTTTCTTTTTATTATATTTCTTTAATAAAGTATTCATGTGTTTTATTAATTATCTTCTTTATAAAGTATTAATCTTTGATTAATTAGCTCAATACTTCACCCTTTGGTTGGTAATGAATTGTTTCTTTACTACAATGAATGGGTCCACAAAATATATTTACTAACTGCAAAAAGGTTCATTGTTATGTCTTTTATTTTATATACATAAAGGAGATGTTCAAGAGTGCTTATTTTACAGTAAAAAATTTAGCTTAGATCTTTTTATCTTTAAATAAATAATAAAATTATAACATATACTTTATTTAAAATTTTTCAAAATTTTAAAAATATATTTTAAAATACTGTAACAAATATATTAAAAATATAATTTTTTCTTGGAATGAATAATAATATCAAATGCACCGTCAAGCACCCCCTTCACAAGTTAAATTTTTACTAGTCTAAGTTAAACATGAAGCATTTAAAAATACTTATAAAATAAAAAATATTTTTATTCTATTTTAATAAATAAATTCAATTATTTTAATTAAAAAAATAAATATAAATAATAATAAAAATTTATTACGTAAAAAGAGAGTGCTTATATATTCCTCCCGAAGGAGTGCCCAAAGAGAGAGTATATACATCGTAATAGATTTGTAGCTATTTTAGAGAGCTAATAAAATAATTTTTTTTTAAATTTAGAGTATTTTATTTTTTTTAAGAAATATGTTTTACTTTTTATTTTAAAAAAATATTTAAAATATATAATTAAAAGATTTTACTACGTAGAAATTTTCTATATTTTTAAATTTTTAAATAAATTTTAGATATTTATAAAATGTGTATAAAAAAAATTAATAAAAAATTAAAAACAGCATTTCGGAAATGCTTTTAAAACGCACCCTTAAATGGGCTTTTCAGAAAAATATTTATTAATTTTTATTTTGATAACAATAAGTTTATAATATTTCATAAAATTTATTTAATCCTTTTAAAAATATAAAAAAATTAAATATTGTAAAATTTTAATATTATTTATTTTTTGTGATAAAAAATAAACCTTATTTTTTGAAATAGAATAAAAATATATTTATTTAGAAAAATTTTTTTATAAGCACTTTTAACACTCTTTCATATTCAAATATTTTTAAACACTTTATTATTACTAAAGTTGTAAACTTTGAAATAACATGTATTTTAAAAACATACATTTTTTGTATATTAGATAGTAAATAAGTACTCCAGTGAACATTCTAGCGCATTTTACTAATCCAACCGTCCGAATAACTATCTAATTATTTGATTGACTCGTATATATATCTAATTATTTTATAATATATATTTTTATATTTTTTTAATTTTTAAATAATTATATAAAATATTATTAAAAAATATTAAAACGTCAAAAAACACACTCCCAACGCGCCTAAGTATAAGCAGCTTTTAATGAAATTTTTTTGATAAAATAAAATTTATTTTTTTTATATAAAAAAAATTATTGTGTACAATTCATCTAATTTTTTATTTAATTTTGTAAACTTTATTAAAAAAACTCTTCCCTTTGGGTCCCACTCCAACTTCCTACCTCGTTTCTCTCTCATCTGCAAACTCGAAGATAAGAATTCAAAAACACAAACAAAAGAAAACCAGAAAAAATTAAAGAAAAAAAAAGACAAAACAAAACAAAAAAAATCAAGAAAGAAGAATTCATCTTCAAATTCTCTACTACTGGCGTTCTAATGGTTGCAATTTTAGCACCAATCATTCAGTTACCATTCAAAGAAAACAACAATCATAACCAGTACTTCAACAACCAACAGTATATTCCGGCCATCATTACCGGAGGTTGTTCTTCATGTTTGCCGTTAGATTGCTATAGAACGGCAAGGTGGTTTCAGCGAAGAAGACGGGAAGCGAAAGCGGCAGCGTTCTGGCAACCGCATTTGTTTTCCAAGCCGACTTCGATTGAAATGGAACCTATTGATTCTATGGAGAAGTTTGATGAAGTGTTGAGGGAATCCCACGAGCAGTCTCAACCCATTCTTGTTGATTGGTAATTCATGAACTTTTTCTTTGATTATTTGTTTCTGTTGGGGAGATACAACACAGAACACTAGAGACAAAGATGTTATACCCGGAGTTCTATCCAGTTCAAAGAAACTTAAGCAATAGGTAATTGATACCTTTAACATAGCAACCCTGTTTCCATTTTGTCTATGTAGAATTGAATCGATACACCCTCGATTCCAACAAGCTCCCCTCTAGGAGAGTCCTCTACACCCTCATCCGTCCCCCTCAATCGAGCACCTTTCTGTGCAATCAAGAGCCACACCAGAATCCAACTCTCACTTGGAGTCACGCTGCTCTAGAATCATGCACCATGCTATACCCATGTCTGCCTACCCGCTCTTATCGGCTCACCACACCACCCCTAAGAGCCAACACCTGCACCACTGACTGGATTTGAGTCGAACCATCGGCTCTAGTACCACTTGTTATGGAAATTCAATGCCAGAGGAGCGAACTAGAGAGGAGGAGTGGTTACACTTGAGGGTCCAACCTATATATAAGAAAACTCAATCAAACACAAAAACTTAAACTAATGGGTAATGGATCTCTCTAGTACATCAATTCTCTTTTGCTTTTGTCTCCACTGATGTGGGATTAAACCAACACACCCTTAACTCAAGCAGTTTCGGATTTGGTTACTGTGCACCAAGTAAGTGTTGTCTGGTCAACACATCATGTTCGCTAGGGGATCCTAAAACTGAAGGTACCCTAACACGCCAGTGTTTTGCTATCTTGAAGTTAAAGAAGGATATTAATTTTGAAGTCAAAATATTGTTTACATAATACTTAGTGGATGCATCGTGATCTTACGCATTTGTTTCATCGAAGTTAGTTGATTAGAGTGACTGCTAGGGTAGTTAATTGTTAAACTGGTTGAAATACAAATGTCCTATCTATGCGTCTCACCCAGTATCATAGGTAGCTTGATAAAGGAGTACGCAACTAATATAAAGCTCGTTAATAGAAAGTGGTATAAGTGGAGCACTTTGTGCGTTAGTATTATTTGGTTGAAATATTGTATGATTTATCTACGCATTCTCATTGATTCTCAAATTCCCCATATTGACTTCAATTGATAGCAAAAGATCAATATGTTTGAAATAAAAGTATGGGTAATGTTTTGCCTTCAAGAACAAGTTTCTAGTTTCAATTTTGAGCAAGCAAACGTGTTTATCTAAATTTTAACTTGTTTGCCTAAAGTTGAATTAGTTTGCCCTTGAGTTGGATTTGCTCTGAGTTCAATTGGCAAGAAGTTGTTGTGGATACACTAGTTACTTGAGTTGCGTACCTTGGGGCTTCTAGTATTACACTCTTGTTGTTTGGTCATAAGAAAAATGCTGATAATGGCCCGAAACAGAAGGGAAAAATATATTGAAAACTTTTGTATTTGTTATTGCAAGTTCGACTCACTTATGCTTAAAGTATAAATGTGACTGATCGAGTTCAAGGATGTCTATGTGATTATGTTACTAAGAGATAGCATTTGTGTTTGTTATAAGTAATTATATCAACCAAATGTTGATGTGAATTATTTATCCATAGGATGGCAGCTTGGTGCAGAAAATGCATATATTTGAAGCCAAAGTTGGAAAAGCTAGCAGCTGAATTTCATCCAAGGTCAGCCGGCTATTCTAGTTCTTTCCCGTTACTTATTTCCTTTCTACTTTGACAAGTTGCTAGACGAATTTGTATATATGTATTTTATGTTTTACAGCAAAATTATAAGATGTGTTATAAATGAACAATCTGTGTCATAATCTGTAGTTGCAGAGGCAAACCTCACAAAAGTCTATAGATGTAGTTATGCAGTTCATTGGTAAAAAACTTTAACTGAAAGGCTAACATAAACTGAAAGAGTTTCTATGCCTAGACGAATTGCAAAAGGGAAACTTTTCTTTGCAGATGATAAATGTGGCCATATGCGTATGCGATATGGTTTGATGTTTCGCTAGATAGATATAGTACACTGAGATATGACATCCCAACTTAAGTGCTATGCCATGGTATTTAAAATCCTTGACATTTTTATATACAATTTGTATTTTACTTCATTTTTAAGATAACTTTAACAAGTAAAGAACGTAACTTAATTGTATATAGCATCTTATTTGCAGAATAAAATTTTATGTCGTGGATGTTAACAATGTGCCTCAAGCTCTGGTCAAGCGTGGGAATATTTCTGTAAGTTCCCTCTTCATTCTATAATATCTGCTTCATAGTTTTGGCTTCCGTTATTGTACTCCTCAGCCATTTCTGATTGTCACCATTGCTTTTCATTGCTGATTGCTGATTCGCCGACTTCTTTGATCAGAAAATGCCTACTATCCAGGTATCTATGATTCCGCGCAATATACTTCCACAAAGTTTTAGCAACCTATCTACTTCTTAGAGCTGAAAACATGTTGACGTTTGAAAATTGTACAAGTGTTTTGTGCGAGTTTATAATTTCCAATACCAAGTAAAGAAAAAACTAGTTTTCTCTTAGGTTGTAATTGCATCAAGACTTTTCTGAATGCAGCTTTGGAAAGATGGAGAATGGAAGGATGAAGTAATTGGAGGTCACAAAGCCTGGCTTGTAATGGATGAAGTTCGAGAAATGATACGCAAGCACATATAATGTATTGTTTCATGTATATGCATGTATGTTGAGCATGTATGTATATATGTATGTATCTACAAGTATCACGAATAAATCGCTCGATCCGAAATCTTAAATTTGAAAAAATGGTCGAAAAATAGGACTTACAAGCAGAACTCTGATGAACAATCTCAACAAGTTGTCCAACTTTCAACAATAGCAAGGGGGGATAATTAGAAAAAAAGAACTTAATAGTGTTGGCTGCTTTCCAGTTGATTGTTTTGCAACTTGCTTGGGAGCTTCACTAATAGCTGCATGATCTGAGTTTGGCATTGAGTTTCCTATAATTTTTTTCACTTTATAGTTTTTAATGAACTTTCTATAATACTCTATAGATTTATTTTAAAATATATAAAATATAAAATATATTATATTATAAGATTTTTTTATTATTTATTTTTATTATTTTTTTGAAATAAAAAAATAAAACTTATTTTTTTAAATAAATAAAAATATTTTTTATTTTAAAAAAATTTTATTTCATAAGTATTTTTAAATAGTCCTAAATGCTATAAGAATTTGAATGGGCATAACTAGTGCATTAAACAAAAAAGGTAAAAGAAATAATGTCAAAGCAAAGGGCATGTTTGAAATTGATTATCAATTTCAATAATTTTTTTTTAACTCCAAAAAAATATGCATAATTTTTTAATTTTTTTTAATTTCAATAATGCAAATAAATATAAATTATAAAATAATTATATATATAATTTTATTATTTTAAAAGATTTTATAAATAATATATTAAATTTTTTTTCAAAAAAATTTTTTTAATAAATATTTTCAAACATCCCCATAAATCCACCATTCACATATATGTCTGGCGTGTATCAATTTCATCGAATTTAACTTTTTTTATTTTGAAGAATTAATTTCTGACTAACTTTAAATACAATTAAATATAAAAATCACTACAATCTGAGTTCACTTTTCAAATTCACTTCTAAATATTTACTTAACTGCAATCAAAGGAGCTCTAATATAATTTTAAAATATTAAATTAATAGTTATCGTATGGAACTCGATGAGTAAAGAGGTTTTAGGAGAACAACAGCAAACCCCTAGAACAGAAAAGCGAAGCACTTCAGGTTTTAGTAGACATTTAGAAGTACTTATAAAATAAAAATTTAAAAGTTTTTTAATTATATTATTTTATAAATAAATATATATGTATAGAAGGGATAGGGGTCCTTCAATTTTTATGCACACTTCAGCGCACTCCACGGCCGTTTGTGACCGTGGAGACATTCAAATTCAATCTCTACCGTTGGATATAAAAAATTACGACAAAATTTTATCTCGATTGGACTACGAATAAACCTTCATCCGGTCACTTGATAATGATGTCACAAATAGTAAAGTTAAAAAAATATATATATCTTTTTTTTTAGTCATCTTGATCAAGTGGCTGGATGAAGGTCATTTGTATTCCGATTCAGATGAAATTTTATCAGCATATTAACGACTCATAGTTCTTCATATCTAATGGTAGAGATTGGATTTGAAAGTCTCCACGGCCACAAATGACCGTGGAGTACGCTGGAGTGTGCATAAGAATTGGAGTGATCCTATCCTTTTCCATATATATATTTATTCATATTTTTCAAATTTTAAATTTTTTAAAATTTCATACATATTTTTTTTTAAATTGAAAAGAAATTTTATTAAACTGATAAGTAATTTTGAAAAGAGAGAATAGTGCAAAGCAATTTTAGTAGTAAAATTTTCTTTATACATGAGTAAATTTTTCACTAGATTGGTGAGAATTTTAGGTTCGTTTCTTTCTTAATTGTTATATTTTTCTCACAAGTTCTTTGTTAGTTAAACTAAGTTTGTCAAGAGTGGCTTCTTTTTTTTATTTTAATTTTCTCTCTATATTGGTAAGAGTGATATCAGAACGGAAGTCAAAACCACAACAACTAATAAACCACACCATTTTTTCATTTTTCAGAACAGCTCAGTTCATATCAACAACTTTTCATTTTCTGTTAATTTCTTTGTTTCTAGTTTCTCTCCCGTTCTAGATTCCATAAAAAGGAAATCGTCGAAAAGATTACAAAGACGATTGTTGTTCTCTGCTCAAGATACAGTGTTACGGTATGTGATTGAGGAGAAGGACTTGGGCTAGATGCAAGGGACATGGGCTGCAGGTTGTCTTAACGAGGCCCATGGTTGTATTGAAAGAGTTTAGAGTTTGATCTCATTAGAGTTTAGGAGTAGATGAGTTTTATTAGGAGACTAGTGTTAGTGTTCAAGTTAGGTTGAAGTCCTAACTTTAGTAGAGTTGTAATAGAGCTATAGTTTCACTCACAAGAGAAGAGCTCTAGTTATAAATAAGAGTGCTTGTACTCATTAAAGGGATGGAAGAAGAATTAAATTAGTTATTTTATATTAGTTTTATCTTTAATTTTTTAGTTTATCTAGCATTAGAATAGCTCCACGGTTCGTGTAATCACGAATCGTAACATACATAATTGAACAATTTCTAATTATTTTTTCGTTTTGTTTTCTCCATCAAGGTTGATCCCATTGTGTTCGATTTCTATTCTCGTACACATGCAAAATCTTGCTTGTTTTCCTGATTAGATTATTTTGTAGGAAAACTTGTTGAATCTCAATTTCTGCTCCTATGCTTGTTTTTTTTTAGAGTTGTTCGTGTTTTGGAATTGGTGTTTTGTTATAAGAGATATATAATCAATCATTGAGCTATGTCATGATTTGTGTTGGTAGGATTTAAGTCATAGAATGATTAGTCACCGTGGTGATAGTTTAGTTCGTAAATTGAGACTTGAGAGTCTTAGGCTTGTGGATTTTGTATTTGTTAAAAAATGATTTAGTCCCACATTGTTTATCAATGGTCTTGAGATGATATTCATAAAGAGTTGGGCTCACTCTTCTCATTGCTAATTGGTTTTGAAAGAATCCTAAATTTGTCATAGTATTGGATATAATGCGAGCGTTACTTCATGTCTGTCATCTATAATGAGGCCATTCGTTTAGTATGAGGATGTAGACTGAGCCTTGAGGTCTCAGTTTTATGGGTTTTTCATTAGATATAATGTGCAAGACTTGCCTCGGATGTGATAGAATGCTTATTGATTTAACCTGTCATTGTTGCTTGGTTATGTCTAAGAGCAACCTACTTGTTCCTCCTTCCTGCCATACTTATGCTTATACGTGATTATATATGATGCTTTTTTCTTACATAAACACTTAGTATGCTTGCTGGGTCTCTCGTTATGCAATTTATGATTGTTGCTAAAAGTGTGCACTTTCTGTTGTTGCTGCCTTTTTTAGGCTAATGTTTTTGTTAGGACTATCAATATGATGGTCATGGTGGAAAGTATCAGATTATCGTGCATTTGGCATTGCTTCTCCCAAAAGTTCATTCCCCAAAAGCACCTCACGTTTTCTAATTAATTTTCTACAATATTCTATATATTTATTTAAAAATTTAAAAAATATGAAAAAATTCTACGTCGTATGATCTTATTATTACTTATTTTTATTAATTTTTATGTGAAGAAAATAAAACTCGATTTTCGAAGTAGGACAAAAATATCTTCCGTTCTAAAAAAAACTTTTTTTCATAAGCACTCTCAAACACCTCATGCGTATTTTTTACCCCACAAGGAGACAACATGAAGGTCAGGAGCTTGGCAAGATACTGTTCTTCTTTCTAACTGACTGTCCTTATACTGAACAGATATATGTAGTAGGACTTTCTGAAGGACTTATCACGTTTACAAGGTATAGCTTCTGAAAACCAATTTGATTGATTTATATGAATATTGGCTTTTTTTTTTTTTTAGTTAACATGGGTGCATAAAGTTGTACAGGATTTAATCTTGAATGAAGAGGAGTTTTGTGATAGTTAGGCTAAAAATGATCAAGATCGGTTGTAGCTCGCTCTCTATGTGCTTGTTTTCATATATTTGTTTATCAGAACGTAAGAGATGCTACTTTCCTCTGAAATCCCTTTTTATCTAGTTTTTATTGAGTAACATTTGGCACGATTTAGGTCGATTAATAGAGAGTCCACATCTGTGACTTGTGGATCATGAAACATTTTTTATCGCTTTCTATCTACTAACATAGATTATCAAAGTGCTTCTGCAACTAATGGAATTAGATAGCACTGTTCTTATTGTGAATAGGTGATTAGTTTTAGGTTTATGGAAAATTTTCATAAAACTTGGTCTAGGGGTGACATGGTCAGTACAGTAGTTGTCACTTGCTGTACAAACTATCAATTTGGAAAACTAATCAATGAATGCAGAAGCTTTTTAGGATAAATACAACTTCTATATTCTGCTTCTTTCAAATAATACATATGTATTGTGTGGTCATTTGTGCAGCTGTTGGTATATTATGTCAATCAGATGCTGACATGCATTTCCTTTGAATTGATGATGTACACAGATATTGTGAAGGAGCATTTTCCTCAGACTAGAGCTTTCTTTTATGCATAGGAGAGTTCCATGAGCAGATGTCCAAGAGTTCATTCAGTCATCTCAAGATTTGCTCTTGATATCTAATATTTCTGTGTACTCTGAAGGTTGAATGTTGTAAGTGGACTTTCTTTGTATGAGCTTGCACCAGCACACGTTACATATAGAACCACGGATAATACTTCAACACCCCGATGAGAAGGGCGCTATTATCAGTCTTGTGAAACTACTTGAGCTTTTTTTCTTGAGAGTTGCCGCATTGGTTGATAATGTATAATTTCTGGCCATCGGAAATCATATTTACATCGGATATCCTGGCACCATCCTCAGACAATATGCATGAACCATTACATTTCAGTTCCTCCGTTGATTTTCTAATGAGCTCTTCCATTGTTCGTGGGATCCATAGTATCACACCTTCTTTTCTCTGCTCTTTAGGATCCCACGGATGGAATGGAAATACTGTACATTTTCTTGGATGTATTTTATCTGCGATAGAAGTGTAGTATTGGTATGACTGCAGCAATAACAAGATGTAAAACAACTGTATGCTTGTAAGGCGGAAGTTTTACCTTGAATTTCCTCACCCAGGCCTGGATATTTAGACAATTCATCAGACCTTGCGTCTTCTAATAGTTTTAGCAAAGACCTGCTTCCATTCTTTTGTGCCTCTTCCAAAGGAGTCACACCCCATCTGCAGTTCAATAACAGAAAGTTCTGTAAAACAAAAAATTCCTTCAGACTGTGGATTGGCAAGTTAAAATAGAATGTAACTTCACTTCACCTGTCCATGGAGAAAACACTTGCTCCTGCATCTACAAGGACTTTAGCCATCAAATATAATCCTTCAGCTGCAGCTATATGAAGTGGACTACGGTGATCGTAATCCTTTGAATTTGGATCAACACCGTACTTTAGAACCATCTTAAGGAAATCTAAATCTCCCCTTGCAACTGCCATACAAAGTTGACCACCTGCGTCGCGAATACTTAGAGTTGCTCCGTTTTTGAAGAGCAGTGATGCCATCTTATCATGTCCATTCTTGATAGCCTCAAGTAAAGGTGTGTTTCCAAACTTGTCTGTGTTTTGCAGGCATAAACCGACTTCTATTGTGAGAAAATGAACACAGTAGATTTGAAAAAAGTATTTGAAAAAAGTAAGCAATACATCTGAGTTTCCAAATGGAAAATAAATGTTAATGGCAAATTAGAAAAGCAATTACTGCAGTACAGGAAACTGCAATATAACACATGAATTAGGTATACAAAAATATTTGCACCATGTAGTATTATTTGATATGATTTGACACTTACCACAGAGATTAACGTCCACGCTTTCTCGAATTAGAAATAAACCAATGTCTTCATAACCTTTAGATGCTGCGAGATGCTGATTGGGAAATGGAAAATCAAGTTAAAAATGTCATCAGTCAAGACATTGAGAGTTACGTAGACTTAAATCAACTTAAATTGTTGGCAAGCTTAGAAAGTATTCAGGTGATACATACCAAAGGTGATCGTCCATCATAGTCGGTATTCTTAGGATCTGCCCCTGCTCGGATCAAGCCTTTCAACTGATTTAGATCTCCATAGAATGCAGCACTATTTACTCTTAAAGCAAGCTCAGCTTCTTGCTTCCCGATATGAAATGTAATGTCAGACTCAAGTTGCTTGATACGATGATTGGCTTCCCTTCCCTAGAATTGACAAGATACAATTTGTGTAAAATGAAACCATAAGATTCACTGATGGAATAGAAAGCATTTTAAAAGAAAGACTAGTACCTGTAGAATGTTGCTTAATATTGTACGGCCATCAACAAAGTATATATCAAGGATAGTTGCGAAAGCTTGCTTATCAATTCGCAAAAGTCTACATAACTCACAAACACGAACAGTATATGGTTGAGGAATATTGCAAAGAATTGCGACTTCTCCAAATGAACTGTTACGCTCAAATTGCACCATCGTCTCTTCTAAACCATCCTCGCCTATACCTACGCCTTCCTGTCATGAATAATCAAATTATAAATGACTACATCAAGAAATGCCTACTAGGAAACAAAGTGCCATGATGAAGAGTAATACAACAGTTTGGTAATATAAACTGGACTGAAAATGTTAACTTGATGAAAAGGATTTGGCTGAGTTGTGAGTTACCAGCACACCGTGACAAACAAAGTAGAGTTGATCCACTGCATCTCCCTGCTCAAGGATCACCTCTCCTGGGAGAAAGAACTCCTCTTGCAGCCTTATTGCCTGCGTGCACACTTAGACTTAGTAAGTAAGCTTGAAAAATAATAACAAGAAGCTTCTGCGCAAGGGTTGTGCAAGGACTACACGGTTTAACATATAGATTATAAGCATGCTTAGCAACCGATAACATGAGTTTGTGCTTCAATGTTACCTCTGCGTGCATGTAAGGACATCATACTTCACAAAAAGGGACTCAGGAGAAACCTTCTTATTGTACAACTCATAATAAATGCAAATTTTGAGTAACTTTTGGAACATGGATCACCAAAGTTCTTCTCATAGCAGTCTCTTGAAAAACAAAGAGTAGAACAAATAATGGCAATTCAAATAGTTTTCAAACTGCTATGCACTGTCAAGAGAGAGAGCATGCATGCTTATGTATCCCCACAAGGTTTGTCTGAAACTGGAAGCATGCACGCTTCAAACTGAAATTACAATTTTCATTTCAAGCAGTTTTGGAAGAATCTCGTTTATCACTTATAGATATAGACCTGCAAAATAGGGTACCCAGTCATCCACATTCCATTTGTTACTCTTATGCTTTATCAATAACAAAAAATTGACCAACTGAGAGTAGTTAGCTCCAAATCCAGAATCATATATATGGAACACAAAGCATTCCTCATCTAATAATTCTCCAGCTTTAAGATATATATACAACCAACGTAGATTCTTGGAACTTACTATTTGACTGATGAACTCCAACGAGCATCCCTTGAACAAAGGAATGTTCTCGATATATGGTTTGTACAAACTTTGCGAAATCTGCAAGAAGAAATCTGCTAGTCAGCAAACAAGAACATGACATTGTTGTCTTATTGAGAGAAAAAGAGAAAAAACTCCTTTTAGTGAGTCTCAAATCTCTTTAACTACATGGAAAAGAAACTTTCTGTTATGATAGTTAGAAAAAGGACATGAATACTAAAATGAAAACATCATCATAGTTGGATATCTTGTATGTACCAACAGCAACCCTGAAGTGTTTTAATCTCTCTTTGTACCTTAGCACGAATGGATGCAGGAATATCTTGAAGAACAGATGCTTCAGTATAACTGCTTTCATATTGTAACCGAACATGCCCTTTTATCTGATCTCGTACGTCTCTTCCTAGCCTGTTTCTGTTCATGTACTTCATAAGTTCTTTCATTCTGTCTCTGAACTTCTCTGTTTTTGATCCTTTCACAATGAGTGCAGTCATGTTGCCGATGAGGTAAGCACCAAGAATCATATCAAAAGAAACATAAATCATCACAAATACCATTTCCCTGGTATTGACCGCATGTATGTCTCCATAACCTGGACATGGATAAGTCTTTAGAAACATGCATATTAAGAAATGAGATGCTGTTCAGTGGAAAATCAATGACAAAATTCTAAGCTATAAAGTTCCGAACAGGAAAGGGTTGCTAATAGTATAGAAAATTCATTGAGCGTTGCGACTTTAAACAAATTAAATAACTACACAAAGCTATACAGCATCTATTTCAACTAGACCAAAGAAGTCAAGGGATACTGTAAAAGGATGTTAAGACAAAGCAAAACTGTTAACTGATTATGGCTAGAATGTTAGAGCAATTTAAAAACAAGCCTCATGTGCTCTAGGTCTTATTTAAGACACGCATCTCACCTATGCCTTCCAGTGTGAAAGAATTTGACCAATCTACTTAAATCTCCTTAAAAACAATGAGAAAAATACCATCTATTTGACATCATGCAGAGAACAGATACATTTATATGAAACAAAAAACGCCCTTAATTACAGAGCTCTTGATATATCTCTTTTGTTTCTTTTTCTCTCTAGGAATTATATTAATGAACATTAACTGCTAACCAATACTGCTGCTCTTATGTTATATTAATATGCTAACATAGGAAGTACTGTACTACGGTGTTATTTGGAGATAAATTTCAGTCCCTAACACATATAGCTTCTCTCCTTCTAATAGGATCTATCTATACAAGGAACTTCAAAAAGAGAACTTTTGACTATCGAGGAATCTAAGACCTTATTGATGTTTAATGAGAAAAAAATTACCAAATTAGAGAGACTACACCCCTTAAGGCTAGCCATGTACCAGTATGTTTTCTGTACGAAAAGCTTGTTCCCCTATGACAAATTTTAATTTGGAGCACTTGGCAACTTTGAGAAGGATAACTTTGAGGAAGGATATTTATCAATCCAATAAATGTGAATACTTTCTCACAAAGTACTACGTGATACATAAATATATAACCAGCTTATGCAACCTATGAATTACAAAAGTTACAAGATGCTTATAGTGTCTTTTGAAGTCGTATATAATCTAAAAGAATTATGGAAAAACTTACCAACAGTTGCCATGGTGACTATGGCAAAATACAGTGATGTCAAGTAACGGTTTGCAAGATCTATCTCCCTGAAATGGGAGTAGCTATAATCACCCAGCTGTAAACTTCCTATCCAGGTATAACCTTCCTTGGAGTCGGGCAGGGTTGTCGCTAGGTAGTAGAATATGCAGGCAGCTGTATGTGTGCAATAGAGCTCAACAACTATGAGTTTCACAATTCTGGTAAAGAGATAGTTAATACGAATGTCTCTCTCCATCTTGTGAAAGAAATCTGTAATTTTAAGTACACGACTCAGGCGAATCCATAAGAGGTACCTAACCTCTTCTTTTCTACCACATGACTGTTTAAGAAAATAAATAGAAACAGAATCTCAGGATCGCATAAGATATCAAGCCAGATTAAAAACAAAAACAGCCTCTTCTTTATTGAAGTCTTAAAATGCCACTTTTAGTAGGAAATAACAGTCAAACAGAGAGGTGGACTATGTGCAAGAGATGATCATGCTGCAGCCTACATTTTGTTAAAACATTGAAATTAAAATTGCAACAATGTAATATTTTAGCTTTACTACCGGCAACTGATATTCAGAAGAGTTAGACTTAACTTATGCGGGCGGACATGTGTATGGAGATGCATTCAATCCTATAGCACTATAGCAGTCACGATTCTTGCTATCTAGTGCGTACTTTCAAAGAAAAAGACAAGGAAAATAAAGAAATCACTTGCAGCTCTGTTAAAAAGGTATATCTCGGAACTGAGTAGATAAGATTTTAATGCAACTGCCAAGTGAATATGAAATGCTAAAATACTCATGTGCATGGATACCTTGTATATGGTGTCCCAAGGGAGACAACCTAGGAAGTCAATGACAAATGTTGACTTGACGTAGCTGTCCTCAGATACCGAAACAAGGGGAAAGCAAGTGAGAGCTTGAAATGACAGTGCTACCTCATAGGTAACTAACATTCCAAAGTCAAGAACTTTACCGTAGAGCAATTGCATTGGGGTCGTAGACCGTGCGGTAAGTTTGTGGGTCACGGTAGGCAACAAAGAACTTAATGATTATGTCTGCAAGGAATGCGAATTGACCGACAATGTCGAGAAGGAAGAGGTTCTTTGGCAGTCCTCGAAAAAAGCCAAACTCCATGGGCGTGAAGAAGGATGAGTATATTGCCCACAACACTATGAATTGCAGCCATACTTGGTATAATCTGCATCAACAACACACCGCGGGACTCAATCAGTATTCTGATCAAGTGAAGATGAACTAGAGGCATGGATTAGTTGCTCCCAAAAGTGCTGATGTATTATCTGTAGAAATACCTAGTTGCCACTTCAAATTTTAAACCAAATATTGTAAATCATCATCAACAAAAACAAAAAATCAGCAGGCTCATTCAATTTAACTAAACCTCCATAAATTTTGGAATAATGACAAGCTACTGATACAAGTTGTATTTCAAAGTGTAAACAGTATATTTCTAATTTACCGTTCAAACATGCTTCTCTTAGTTGTACACAAATAACTTCACAACTCATCATTGAAGTTGTTTAAGCAGAACGTTACTAAGAAAATATGAATTCTAAACAGTTCCAGATAACCAGCTCTCATTTATCTATATCTGAAAGTTAAATACCATCATTAATGATTCATTCATATTCAACCTCAGCCTTCCAAGTCCAACAATAATTTTTATTACCATGTCAACGGAAGTAGGAGGACAGCAATGTTAGTAAGAATAAAGAGACTTGTAAAGTCAGAAGTTAACTACTCAACCGACGATGTTTTGGGAACAAAATGGACATTCAATTCTGGAATATCGCATAGGTGGATTACTGCTCTGGCAACAAAGCTTTCATGTTGAGATGACAAAATGCTACACGTTTTATTGATATTCTTATAGGGTTGTCATTTTTATAAGAAAGCTTAAAATTCTTATCAAGCATCATCAATACTTCAATGAGATATCTGTGAATGACCTATCTATCGATTTCCATAACTAGTCAGGACTAAGAGTCGTAACAGGGTATAAGTTTGGTCATTAACCAAGTGAAGCCAAGGAGTTCACGAACTCTAATACAATACTTAAAAGGGCCAGAATATACGCACACCTGCTAATATGAGCGCGCAACCGCACACCAAATCACAGCCGTCCAATGCACACGGACGACTGCGATTCACCCCATTTTTTAAAAGAAGAATAACAAATATGCCCTCCCCGTCCAATATACGATAAGACGGCTTGATTAAATTAAGGCCATCAATCAAACGATCAGACGGTTGTGATTTGGTGTGAGGGTGTGTGCGCATATAAATTTGGGTGTGTCTATATTCCGACCCATACTTGATTTCTGAAAAAAATTCCAAGCTCTGATCTGTCCCAGTAACAGCTCAAACTGTCTATTATGGATCATTTCACAGACAACATGTGAACGTGTATGCATGTGGATACCATGACGATAAAGCAAACAGAGTCCTTATCAACCGAGTTACGACTTGCAGGTTCAGGATCACTCTGGTCCACCATCAATCAAGCCACAGGAAAGCATTTTCGCCTCCCTCTCATACACACTACTAAGGTTAACTATTTACGGCTAGTGTCCCACACAGCCTCGCACAACTAGCTTAACAAATATATGTAAAAATAAATTATAAAGTTATATAAATAGTAGAAGAACATAATGCTAATAAGTTGAATGAACTATATCTTCAAATATGAAACTTTGAGGACCAAAGGCGATATTTGGGAGTGCTTATTGAAAAAAAAAATTTCAGAAAAAAAAAATATTTTAAAAATATTTTAAAAAATAAACTTTATTTTTTTTAAAAATATAATAAAAATAATTAATAAAAAAATTTTATGACGTAACATTTTTTTATATTTTAAAAATTTTTAAAAAATTTATAAAATATTTTTAAAATTTTATTAAAAAATATAAAATAAAAAATTGGGAGAAAAAAACTTTTTCAAACATGCCCCAAGGTTGAGTCTAGAAGTACTATCTGGACTTGACCCAAGTTTAACCCCAAAATGAAGGTTGACTCAAACCCACGTATTTGTTTTATCACAGAATTTGGCAACGAATATTTCTTTTTATTTTTTATTTTCTGATCAACAGTAACAGTGATGCAACAGATGACATGGATGCACCAGAATAAAGCTGACTGAATAATTCAAGTGGGTTCCGTTGATGAAAGGTTTAAAATCTTACATAAATTTATAAAATTAATCAAAGATTAAATTGTCTTTAATTAACTAAAAAATTGCTTTCAATTGGAAAAAAAAGAGAGTTTTGAATAAATATAAAAAAACTGCAACCAATTAAAGATGAACGTTTGCATCAGCGTCACTTTTTCTGGAAAACAATTTCAAAGAAATTTGAGAGAAGAGAACTGGGAAAGAAAAACTGGTAATGTTGTGTAGTTAACTTGATTATCTTGTAATTCAATTTTTTATTCAATTTTGTTCTTTTGGTTGGGGCAACAAGCCAACAAGCAGAGATTGATAAATTTAGAAAATAAAAACAGCTTAGAACAATACTGTTCAATTTCTTATCTGTTTTTCTTTTCTGAAATTTTGAGTCGATGGGTGGATAAGATAACCACTTCTAAAGAACAACAGAAACAAAATTTTAATTTAAAAGAGAAACAGAGAAGAACAATTTGAAAGTTGTATGAGCAATTACAATGTTTCTAAAGCTATTCCTTGCTTTTCCACCAAAAAGTTCAATATTTTCAAACAATATGAAGACAGAAATTGAGAGACAAATCAAATCAAAACCGGTTCATAGATTTAAAACCAATCAATCGATCAACTAAACAACTTACCTGCTCTCAGGATGAATAACAAAACGATCGAACGCCCCCCCTCGTCTTCTATTCGCCTCAACCCTTCTCCGTAATCCGGCAAACTTCGCCGTTGCTTGCATCAAAGCAAGTCTACTACCAATCGAAGGCCCACTTCCTCCTCCTTCTCCTTCCTTCAATTCACTCGCTACTTCCAGCTCGATCTCTTCCGCTGGGTCTCTCCACCGCTTCGATTCAAAACCATTCTTCTCTTCCTTCTCCCGGGAAGGCAATTGCTCGTCTTTCTCTTTCTCTTTCTTACCGTTCATCAGCGCCGCCGCCGCCGACTCGATCGATAAGGGAGAAGTCATTAGAGTTGGAGTTGAGATCAGTAGAGAGAGTTGGGAATTTTCTTCTTTTTTTTTTCCTTGGATCGAAATGAAAGAGATGGAATGGAGATGGAAGAGAAGGAGAGGGAACGACTGAGGGTGGGATTACTTATAGGAGGAGGGAAAAGGGTAACGGAGGGACGGTGGTTTGAAAATTATTCTAAGGGGATGTCTGTTACTGATTATAAAGAGAAATTTTTTAAAATAAAAATTATTTAAAAAAACTTTTAATTAAAACTTTTATTTTTTATTAAAAATAAAAAATAAAATTTTTTGTATTTTATAAATTAAAATTTTTTGTATAATATTATAAAATTGGAATAAAATAAATAATTTTTTATAGTATTAAATTAAAAATTTCTCTATAATATTATAAAAAATTGTTAAAATATTAGATAAAATTATTTGATGTTATTTAATTTGTAATTGTAATATAGTAAAATTGGTTTATAATTTTTACAAAGAAAATCATTTTTTTAACATTTTCAAGTAGTTTGTTTTGCGAGAGCTCCTAAAATTAAAATTTTAGGTGGTATTTAAAAGTAATTTTCGACTCCATTTTATTTTATATAATTATTTAAAATTAAATATATATAAATTTTTATATCGTAAAATTTTATTATTTTTAATCAAAAAGTTAATTCTTTTTTTAAAAATTTTGAAATATCTGTCGTTTTAGAAAAACTCATTTTTAAGATCACTTCTAAATATCAATATTTTAACAAACTTATTGTTCAATAACTTATTTTTAGAAACTCAATTTAGTAAAATAAACATATATAAAGCATTTTATTGCCCCCAACACACAAGCACTATTTGTATTTTATTTAAAGTGCTTGTACACGTCAAAATACTACAACTACAAATATATGTACTTCAAAACTAAAACTAAAAGATGATCATAGCTCGCCAAAAAGATTATTTAGGTACCAAGATATATAAAACTATTAAGATGGTTTCAAGTGGAAATGAACATTTTAGAAGTGCTTATGATAAAATATTTTTTAAATAAAAAATATTTTAAAATTTTTTTAGAAAATAAATTTAATTATTTGATATAAAAAATTATACATATAAAAATTATACGGAATAAATTTATTAATATTTTTTATAATTTATTTGTAAAAAAATTATAAAAATTATAAAAAACTTGTTTTGGAGAATGAAAAGTAGTATCATACACGGAGCCACACGACCCCTTAGAAAGTAGAATATATGAGAGGCTAAGGTCCGGAGGGCGTTTAGAATTATTTATAATGAAAAATATTTTTATTTTTTTAAAAAATAAGTTTTATTTTTTAATTCTAAATAAATAATAAAAAATATATAATATAAAATTAAAAAATTATTTTTTTGATAAGTTAAACCAAACGCACCTTAATCCAATCAATTGGCTTTTCACGTTTTTCAAAACCATTCATGCAAATGGTTTACAATCAGAGTTTCAATCTTTATCTTTCTTGTTGTTGAAAGTCCAAATCATGTGCATGATTATTATATATTTGCTGCACTTTATGCGTGTTTATTCTAAATAAATTTATTTTTTAAAAATATATTTAAAAAATAAAATTAAAATATTTTATAAAAATAGTTTTTTAGATTATTTTAAATTAAAAATAATTTTTAATAAAAATAATTTATTTTAAAATTTCTATTTATTTATGCTAAGTTATAGGAAGTTCATAACAATAATTAAGAAGTTTTTTTGCAAAATGGTTGGATGAATATTTTGTTTTGCATCAGCATTTTGCTATTTTGATATATCATAGAAAATATTTGACGTTACTTATGGCATTATTTTTTATGCTCTAATATTCATACATTTTTTAATAAATTCTTTATATTATTTTATATTTTTTAAATTTAAAAGTATAGCTAATGTATACGTCGTACAATTTATATATATATAAATTATTTTTTTAAGATAAAAAATCAAATTTATTTATTATAAAATTTTAAGATTTTTTTTATATAAAAAACTTTTTATCATAATCACTCTCAAATCATAATTTTTATGAATTTATTTTGGGCAAAGATGATCATTAATGAAATGATTTGACATACAGGTTGCTATCAACAAAGTCAAAACATAGTTTAAAATAGAGATTGTAACTAGAAATCTCATTAATTTGCTACATAATATGCTACATGTTTTTTCCAAACAATTTTTAAATTTAAAGTCAAATAAATTTAGTAATCATGTTCATGATCGAATATAATCATAGGATAATACTAAATTAGTAACTAAAATGAAGTATTATTTGAAAAAAAAATATTTGCATTTGTTCATATACATATTTATACTTTTATGAGTCCGTCTTCGATGAGAAATAATATTATTAATTTTATTTTAAAAAAATGTTATATTTGTAAGAAAATATATTCTGGAGTTGTTTGGCGTTGAAAAAAATGAAATTTTAACTTTACAATTTATATTTCTACTTAGGGAGTGTTTCAAATATCCGTAACTCTACTTTTTCTCGCCAGATTTTAAATTCTGAACAGTTCTTATGTTTCGATTACACAAAAAATTCAGAACTCTACTTCCACATGCGAAACTTCAGTGTCAATTTTTTTATTTATACACTTTCCAATACAATTATATCTTTCTATTTTTAACACACTTCTAAAATCTATTGAAACACAAATACTGAACTCCACTTTTACTTTATTTTTCAAGAAACTCTACTTCCTATTTTTCACTTTTACGAAACTTAGTTACGGACATTTGAAACACGCCCTTACTTGAAAATGGATAAGGTAGAGTTTTTAAAAAATAGATTTAAAAAATTACATTAAAAATTAAAAGTATTTAATAAAAAATAAATTTTTATATTTATTTTATATAATAGTAAGTTTTAAAATTGAATTTTAAAAAAAATTGATAAAAAAATTTTATTTACTTTTTTTATTTATTTTATATTAAAAATAAGTTTGAAAAAAGTGAAGTTTGTGGTGTTGGTGAACACGCCCAAAGAAAAACTGTCTTGAAGCATGAAGAAGAACATGCTTCTAGCAAATTTATACAACAAATGGATAGAGACTATATGATATGCTCATTGGGAAGACAGCAGCAATAATAACATACAAGTTTAGTTTAGGGCGTGTTTACTATAGGATAAACTCATTTTTTCAGAAATGAGTTTAAAAAATAAAATAAAAAATAAAAAATATTTAATAAAAATAAAAATTTATAATTATTTTTTATTAAAAGTAAATTTTAAAAAATAAATTTTTAATAAAAATAATTTATTTTAATTTTTTAATTTATTTTGTATTGAAAGTGAATTTAAAAAAATTGAGTTTGAAGGGGTACGTAAACAAACCCTTAAGATCCAAATCTGATACATCACAAGAGTTCCTCTTCTGTAATGGGCACCTTTACTTGCACAAAAGTGAAGCAAAAGTGTGTTTTAGAAAATCGTTTTAATATAAAGTATGGTATTGGAAAGTGAATTTGAGAGAGTAAAAAGGGTTCAATTAGTGCGCGTTTCAAATGTCCGTAATTAAGTTTTGTGAAAGTGAAAAATAGAAAGTAGAGTTTTTTGAAAAATAAAGTGGAAGTAGAGTTCAGTATTTGTATTTTAATAAATTTTAAAAGTATGTTGAAAATTAAAATATATAGTTATATTAAGAAGTGTGCAAATAAAAAAATTAAAACTAAAGTTCTGCATATGAAGATAAAGTTCTGAATTTTTTGTGTAATTAAAATATATAAATTGTTCGGAACTCAAAATATGACGAAAAAAAGTGAAGTTACAAGCGATTGAACATGCCCTTACGCAAAATGAGTTTCGCGAATGTAAATTTGATATACAAATAAAGTTCGATAAAAAATAGAATTTGATAGAGATAAAGTTCGGAGTATTAATTGAAAAGTTAAGTTTAAAGTAAAATTTTAATATAAATAAGGAGTTCGGTGTGAAAGTGGATCATACTGATAATTAAAATACGTGTGAATTGTCAAACTCAAATTTTGGAAGGAGAAGTTGAATTTTATGGTAATTGAAATATACTCAAATTTATGAAAGTAAATCCAAAATTTTAGAGTTTTTCTTTATGAAATAAATAGTTTTTAAAATAAAAATATTTTAATAATTTTTTAAAAACAAGTTTTATATATTTATTAAAAAATTAATATTATAAATAAATAAATAATAATATTTATGGCATAGAATTATTTTGTATTTTCTAAAATATAAAAGATAACTCCAAAATATAATAAAAAATTTATTATAAAATTTAAAATTAAAATAAAAAATTGTTGAAAAATACCGCCAGCAGTGCAATCAGATTTGTTTTCCGCAGTCTCTACTAATCACGGTGATCAAGTAACAGCATTCTCTCCCTGACCCTCCTCTCCTATGTTATGCTGCTTTCATCAAAACTTTATAAATCTATTGTACGGGGCTGTTTGATTCAGTTTATCAAAAAAAATAACTTTTTAATTTTTAATTTTATATTTTTTAATACATATTTTATAATATTAGAAAATTTATTTAAAAAATATAAAAAATTCTAAGTAATAAAATTATTTTATTATATATTTTTATTATTTTGTAAAAATTATTTTAAAAAATAAAAATATTTTTTATTTTAAAAAAATTTTATTTTAAAAAGCGCCCATAAATGTCGCCGAAAATTAATAGAGCAACTTGGTTGAACTATTATTATTTTAAGGAACTCTTTTGCTATTTGAAAATTGGAGTTAAAGAAATAAAACAAGAATGGAGAACTCTTTTTCATCATAGTAATGTAAGTTTTAGTTAGTGATCTTGGAGTCTTCGGAAATGTCTGAAAGTGCTTATTAAAAAAGAATATTTTAAAATTTTTTTAAAATAAGTTTTATTTTTTAATATTAAAAAGAAAATAAAAATAATTAATAAAAATTTTTTATAACGTAAAATTTTTCTATATTATTAAAATTTTTTAAAAAACTTTATAAAATATTTTTAGAAGTTTTATTAAGAAAAATAAAATAAAAAATTGGGGAAGAAAGCTCCCCCAAACATGGTTAGGTATGTCAATTATTATTATTACAGTTGTTAGGATGGAGTAGTGGTGTAAATTTCTTTACACTATATCTAATGTATAATAAGAGAACAACTTTGGCACCATTTCGCAATACTTTTTCATTTCAACTGTTTATTTAGTATTTTTTTAAAAGTATTTCACAATATTTTATAAATTTTTATAATTTTAAAAAATCAAAAAATTTTATGTCATAAATTTTTATTATTATCTATTATTTATTTTTTTTTTAAAAATAAAATATATTTTTATAAAAATTATCAAAATATTATTTTAAAAAAATTCTATTTTATAAGTGCGCAAACATTCCCTTTGTCAAATAAATACTCAAAACTTGATAATATCAAAGAGTATAATAATCTCACTCTCGCAATATTAATCTCTTACTCATATTCTATTTGGAGTGGTATCCAGAGATTACTTCACTCTCAACTTGGATCAAAACAACTTCCCCCCTCTCTATGCTTTGGAGTGGAACACTTTTTTATCTTTCCTTCTCTCACACTAAACAAATAGTAGAATAACTCCTGCCTTTATAAGCATGGTTGGAAGCTTAAAGAAGCATGTAAAAAATATCAATGCATATCGATCTGGAATTATCTAGAATTCCATCACTTGTTTATGTTAGATTTTCTAACAAAACATCTCCCAAATTTTATTCTAAAAAGATTTAGAGAGTGCTCTGTAGGACATTTAATAGTATTTTTGAAATAAAATTTTTCTGAAATAAAAATATTTTTATTTTTTCTAAAAATGAGCTTTACTTTCTTATCTAAAAAAATAAAAATAAGTAATAAAAATTTTACTATATATAATTTTTTTATATTTTTTATATTTATAAAAAATATATTAAAAAATGTAAAATAAAAAATAAAACTTTTGACAAAATGTTTTTCCAAACGCCCCTGCATGGCCCAACAACACTATGTCATGACATACAACTTGTGCCTACTAATATTTTCCTAGTGTGGTGACAGCAGCAAAATGCAATTCCTATAATTATGTTATTTGAAGTTTAAACTAGAACAAAATGGAATTAGTTCTTTTTCAATGCATCTGAAATGCCAAGGCGCAATTGACTCCGTACAAACAAGGTACCACCAATGTTAGTTCTTCTAGATGTTGTATGTAATGGAAAACTTTATGCGATCCCCTTCTTTGGCAATTGCTAACTTGTAGACATTGGTGGCGCTTCAGGAGATACTCAACTAATGGTTCTTAACGTTAATTTTCATCCAAGTTTGGCTAGGGATGGCAATATGAGTTCATGGGTTGATTTCGGATCGATTTATATAATAATTGGGTAAAAAATATTCAATCTTAATTCGATCCGTTTATTTATATGGGTCAAAATTGTCAACCCTAACCCAATCTATTTATAACCGGGTCAAACTCAGGTCGACCCATTTAATAATTAAATTATTAAATAAAAATTATAAATATTAATTTTTAATAATAATATATTAAAATTATTAATTATGATGTATTTAAAAAGGAAAAATATTAATTTTGACAAATTTATAAATTAAATAAAAATTAGTTAAAATTAAGATAAATTAAAAATATATATATACAAATTAAATTCAAATTTTTTGCTATTTTTTTCTAATTTTTAAGTAATATATACTATATAAATAGTTAAACGGGTCATTTTCGGGTCGATCCGAACCCCACCCGAATCCGTTTAAAAATTTCGGATCATTTTCGGATCGACCCGAAATCGACCCAAATTCGTCTAAAGCTTGACCCGAACCCGACCTTTTCGGGTCGGGTTCATTTTTGCCACCCCTAAGTTTGGCCATCAAGTCTTCAGAAAAGATGGCAGATTCTTATGCGGAATATTTGTAGTTGTTGTCAGTGATTTGAGTTTTACCAAGATACGAACCAATATATGTCTGGCTATTCAGGTTGGACTTGTTAAATAAGACATGGGAAGATGTAGACAGCATCAGAGACCGAGCGTTTTTACAGGTATCGACAATTCAGCTTCCTGGCCTGCATCAATGAAGAACTGGAGGTGTAGGACGAGTACATCTATCATGTACGTAGTGATGGTTTAGGATTGACCATAATAAAACTTGGTCGAAAGTCTTTCTCATGTTTCTCTAACAACTTTGCTGTCAGCATCTTCAGAATACTTTGCAAAGTTTAGAATTCCCAGGAGTACCTGTGCATAATCACTACTATGTTAGATACAAACATAATCTTACATTGATGCATTTGGATATATCAAATCGCAAAATAAAAGCTAAAGTATTAGGCCGTAGTTACAATGAAACAGTGGATATTGTGTCAGACTAGCAATACCTAACAGAAAGCTCAATCTCTTACTAAAGTAGTCATCAATTCAGGAGTTCAACTAAACTTTCTGCTGCATACAGTGAAGGTTTCTGACAACAGATACAATCATTTAATTCATCGTAATATGCAAAGTGCATAGTCTAACAGTTTCTGATTTCAGAAAAGGTAAAATATTCATTTGGATACGTCCACCATAAACAAAAAGACTGTTCAATTGGCTCTATGATATCACACTAAAAGCACAAGCAAAGGCGTACCGCTTAATGTTCGAAGGGAAAAGCATACTCACTGTAAGATTGAGTAATGCTCTGTGTGTCAATTGACAATTCTTTTGCTTTCATACTAGCCACCGAGCCACTACAAGGAAGAGCTCCATTTAGACCAACTCACTTGTGCATAAAAAATGCTTCCAATCTTGATGTTATGAACCCTTGTTTGAATTCCAAAGTCTTAAAGTGGTGGTTGCAGTAATTGCCAATAGAACTGCATACTGACAGCATGACAAATATATATAAATTATCCATAGAAGCTGCTATTATCTAAATAGTTTACCTAGAGTTCAACTTTTTAACCACAACAAATAGCATTAAGTACCCGTGGATCCAGTGTGAGCAGTAGGTGAACGGAAAGGAGATGCTGCCATCTCAAAACAAAATCTAAATTAACCAATTACAAGCTTACGGAAGAGGATAGACAATTAAACTTCAGCATACTTCTACTTGGTTTCTATTCCAGGATTGACACACTAGTCATACACGACTACATCATTCTGGTATTGCTACTATGCATAGAGAAAAACAAAAAATTGCATCATTTGGCGATGTTCCATTTATGTCATTGGACAAGAGATTAACTGCACTCTATACCAAAAACAAGTTTCCTTTTATTAAGTTCCTAAGAAAGACCAAGTGTCCAAATACCTTTGCACTATAAGCAACAACTGGTTTAGTTCTTAGCGGCATTCCATCAAACACCTAGTGAGCGACATCAATGAACAAACTACTTCAGTTTCGGCCAAAAAACAAGCAACTGCACTACATACTTTCTGCTCAATCTTTGGTTGCACGCCAAGGAAAACAGTAGTCAACTGTGGAGGTGTGAAAGAGAAATGTTTAGTGGGCTTGGGCTGTACGGGCTTGGGTTTCGTGGTATGGCAATCGAGTGCTTATTATCATTAGGCTCTATACTGCAAAATCTAATTCGCAGAATCAGACTACAATACGTTAGTTGAGAAGTATTAGGTCCTCACTTTAAATAAAATCACATAATGAGTTATCATATAACTATTTTGGCAGTATCGGCCTATCAATATCATGTCATCTTTGTTTTTACTACTAACCTATTTCGCAGACTAAGTCCTAATTATTTGTTTTCGCAATATCACGTCCTGTTTGGTTTTTCCAATTTTCTAGTATACTGAAGCCGCTCGACCTCGACGGAGCCAACAACACTCTTCTCTATTTTTTTTCCAAATTTTCTTTGAATTTCGAGTCAAGTTTTCGCGTTGAAGTTGAATGGAAGGGGAGCGTTCGAAGCAATGGGTGCAGATCGCCGGTGGGATTATGTTTGGTTCTCTATCAACCTTGGCGCTTCTCAAGCTCTATGCAAGGTCTCTCTCTCTCTCACACACACACACACACACACACACAATTGTTTGAATTTTTGTATGAAATAAATACTTTGCTATCTAATTAATATGCAGAAAGCAAATAAACCATGAGCGAGAAACTTAAGAAATTTTCCTCTAGAAAAGAATGTAAGAAATGAAGTTTTGGTCTGTTAGGTTTTGGCTAGAGAGGGAATTGTTTGAATAAATAAATAAATAACATCAATTGATGCGGAGATCATGATATAGTATGCATGAAAGAGAACTTTTTTGTTAGAATATTTGGTTTGCAATGTATCAAAGCTAGCATTAGGTTCCATTTGCTTTGACTTTTCTTTTTATCGTCGATGTTTCTTAGTTACTGCACTTGTCTCTGTTCTTAGCCTAGAGAGAAGAAGAGCATGGGTTTGGAAAACTAGAATTTCGTTTATAAATTTAATGAACAAACAATGATTTTGTCGATGCTTGCAGAAGAGAATCGTGGTTTTGTATTGTTTCTTTGTCGTCAGAATACTGAAACTATGAATTTAAGCGGTGAACCCTTTATTTTCAACAGTATGAAAAATGCACTAAGGAGTCCCTTAATCACTGTAGCCAAATGAGCTGTTTTAGCATTGTAGTTGCATTATAATCAGAGCGCCATCAGCAAAGATTTCATAATCAATTTGATTTGATGGAATGAAGTTAGTCAAATCCCATCTGGCTGTGTTTCTATTGATATGCATAACTGATGAACTTTCTTTCACACTTGTGCACTGAATTTGTTTCTTCTTTTGTTCTTGGGATTTATGTCTTATAATGACAGACGGGTTGACAATCAAGAAATAACCAGAAAGAAGCATTTTGGTAGCAGTCTTTTGTTGAGTGAAGGTATAAGTTGGGTGCTCATATAGTTAAATGGATGCAAATGCGTCTGAACTTCTTTTTTTTTTTTTTTCTCGGACATGGTTGTTGTTATATGTTTGATGTTATGTATTCGATGCAATTTAGATGGGACCCCTCTTGGTAAAGTCTGTAGACATTTATCAAGTGATTTCTCACTTACCTTTTTTCTGAAATTTCTAGGTTCCTGATAAATCGCTGAATTTAACATGCTTAGTAATTGGAGAAATGCTTGTATCCATCATCTTTGATTTCTAATGTCAATTGCTAACAAGTGCTTTAAGTTTTATTAAAAGTCTAACCTGCTTTTAAAGTAGTTTCCAAAATAAAATAATGTCCTTTCAACAGACTTACATGTGTCATTTACACATTAGTATTATATGTGATTTATGTTTGATGACTCTTGATGGCTTCTTAGTATTATGATAGTGTTTTAAGCCTCCTGTGTTGCATTTAGCCTAGATATAAATATCAACTAGTAATATCAGTTTGAGCGTGAGCACTTGGATGACATTTAGTAAAATATTGACTGTCTTGATAAATTTTGCACGAGTTGAAGTGTCAACAGATCTGACAACAAGGACTGACTCTTCTCTTCAAATTTAAGGAGCCAATTCAATACTTAATATTATGTTCTTTACTTTCTTTTATGCTCAGTTAGCTTTTTCTCTACATAAATTGAGGCACAGGCCTCAGCTCTTCTACATCAAATATTAGTAATGTTGCTTACAGTTATGCACTTCTCTGTCCATTTCAGCTGCACAAATCCAGTTCCTGACAGCCATATTCTTTGCGCCAGCTTGTGGAATATATTTTCTAGACACTTGAGTTTAAGTCAAATTTTTCTAGATAATGCTGATTGTTTTTTACCATCTCATCCTACACGAAAAGCCTTATTCTATAAGTATTCCCTTCTAGTTGCTTGCACCGTATAATTGCTTGCTTTTGTTAGTTTGTTTTGAACTTCAAGTTCTTACTGTGTGGTCGTTTGGGGTTGCTTAAATAAGGTCTTTTACTGAACAGGAGCTTATTTTCGGGCTTTTCGGTAAACGATCTTGTTCTTTTTTATCTTAAAAAAATAAAAAATATACATATAATAATTCTATGATGTAAAATTCATCTATGTGGTCTAAATTTTAACTGTTGAGCCCAAAAATTTTGTTTTTTAGGCTCAACAGCAGGAGTGTGTTCGGGAGAAGCATCCGAAACGCACTCCCAAATGTGCACCGTCCCTGTTGATGTTACTTTATAAGGGTTATCCTCTAAACTGAGTTAAGAAAGTTATCATAGGATTTATTTGCAATAATAACTATAAGTGTCAGTACTAGGCACTAAACGATTCATACAGCTAACACCTGGTTGATGTTAAATCCAATTAGTGTTGGGTTGCTAGAATACACAGGGTTCAACGGACTGACTGCATAATTTGATAGTTGGATGCTTTTTCTGCTAGGAGCATTTTTTACTAAATAGCTATCCGTATACCCTAAGAGTAGAAGTGTATGATTGTGCTCTAACTAAAGTTAATAATCAACTATTAGGAAGAAATTTTCTTTTCGTAAAAGGATGTTAACTATACGATTGTTTTCTAATAGAAGTTGAGGTTAATAATCAACTATTAGGAAGAACTTTTCTTTCCTAATAGGATGTTGACTATTTGAAAAGATGGACGCATCTAACTTCGGTGCAAGTGGAAATGGTCTTAGTATTTTTTCTCCCTTAAACTTTCTTTTTATCTGGCTAAACAGAAAGTAAAAATGGAGATAAAGAGTTCGAAGTTCTCTTAGTTGAGAGTGGCTTGGAAAAGCTCCCTTGCAATATAGAGCATTAATCCTAAGGGCATTGCCTGTTCTTTCTTGAGGCATGTCCACGTAACATCTTAGAGATATGCTGTTCTGCTCTTTAGCCCTTTACACATCCAGATACAATCAGCACTCTTCTGGTCAGAGTTTTGTAGTTGCAAGTAAATTGTAATTGTTATTTATGGAGCTTATAAGTTCTATAAGTTTGTTAGCACAATGTTCCATGTTTTCCAGGAAACTTATTCGGTAGATCCACAATGCACTATGATGGTGTTGCCAGTGGGTTAGTTCATTCAGATCTTTTACAAGATGAAGTGGTATCTGAACAACTTACTAGGTAACATATTCTCTAGTTTGTCTTATTAATTTGATTGATCAGCAATCTATAAGAATGAAATAATATCCTGAAGTATAAATATATTAGACTTTTGGTATGAAGCCCTACCGCTCTGCTACATCTTGCTCATCGATACACTTCAAGTCCTTGAGTATACCATGTCTAGACATATTTTGTATATGGAAGAGAAACAACTAAGCCCTATCCCACAAAGTGGGATCAGCTACATGGATTCTTTCACATCATGTGCGCTAATACTTATTATTTGTGCATGTGTGCACATGCGTGCTTAAATATGGACATCTAAATGACCTGGTATCACGCAAAAACTTGCATGTTTTAGAATGTGGTTCAATTCCGTAGTAAATTTGTATGATCTGCTATTTAGCCTTCTGGGATCCTTTAGACAATAGGGCTTCTGTAATGGGTGATGGTCATTATTTAGGATTTGCTGAGCATATATGCCTATGATGATTAAATTTTGGTTACAAACTTAATACTGCTTTTGCAACAGGCATGTGATAATTTTTGTCAAATTAAAAACGTTGGCTCATTGTTTGGTGTCATACCTATAAACACTTGATTTTCATAGAGAAGCTTTCTATTTGGTCTAAGCTATCTCAAAGTGAAGCATGTCTGGTAGTGACTTGTAGGAGCTCGGAGACTTAGTAGTTCAGTTTCAGCAAAGTAGGGCAAACAAATTTTCAGAACTAGCAAGAGGATAAGCTGAATATCACTGAAAATTTACACCAGTGGTGCTTAAGCTTGGGTTTCACTGTTAGTTTTTCGTACTTACAATTTAAAGGTTAGTTATATCACTAAAAATTATTGAGTGAGAGGATCTCCATGGTTCTCTTCTCTACCCTGTAAGTCTACACTCTTATCTTATAGGGATCCAATGTCATAGGTGTTTCATTTTATGGCTAATAAGAAATGTAATTAGCTTTGCATAGGGTTAGGTTTTAGATTGGCTGACATAATACCGTTTTGGTTTCAACCATACAAGTCATCCTCCCTTTCCAATTTGTTATGTGCATTCAGCTCTTTTCAAGTCCTGCATCTATCTGGAGCAGGAGAAATCAAAATATGACTTGTTAATAATATATGTTTAGTTTAAGTCATTGTTCTGGCTTGTTATGCTTTCTATTAACTAACTATCTTTGAACTATATACATAAAGGGTAAGACATTACATAGATTTGACCTTTCAAAACTAGGGTGAGTTGAGAGATATTTCTATTGTAAAAGAGATATTTTACTTTAATATTGGCTTTTCATTTTTTCCCACTCAGTGGGATAATGCTTAGTTGTTGTTTATTTAGCTTTTTATTTTTTAGGAATATCCAATTCTTTGGAATTGATTCCCAACGTAAAGTCACAAAATCCTTTGTTGTGGTCATTGGCCTGGGAGGAGTTGGTAGTCATGCTGCTTCCATGCTTTTGAGATCTGGAGTTGGGAGACTTCTTCTTGTGGATTTTGACCAGGTTTGTATTTTCTTTCATCAAGTACCAACGTGTTTATATCGTAGCTATTTATGTATATTCTAACTGCTTAGTCCTATCAGTTTATCCTCTACCTATATGCATTGACAAACTTCTCTTTCCTTGTTTTGTTTCTAATTCTTGATCCTTATGAAGATGATGTCTATGCCTAACCCTTAGATCTTGTTGGGGCCTTCTAGAAAGAAGACTAGTAGCTAGTCACTATAAGGGGTGTCAACAACATGGCAGCGTGCAGGTAAACCTAAGTCCAAGCCTGGCTCATAAAGTTCATGGGCTTGATTAAGACTAGGGATTGGCTTAGCAGGCCTAATGGAGCTTGGGATAATTGATGATATGTCAATGAGACTATAACAATGATATCTGATGGGGGATCTCATTCTGTGTTAGTTCTGTTGGAAGGGAGATTTGGGAGCTGAAGGCTCTGGTTGGATTGAGGGAGAAGAAAAGAAAGTGAAAGTGAAAAAGAAAGGAAAGGAAAAGAAAAGCAAGCAAATGATATTTCTACCACTTTCTCTGTTTTGAGAGAGAATCCAAGTAGTATAAAAGGGATAATCCTTTTCTTTTCTCCTCCTATTTCTTCCTCGTACCAAACAACAAAAAGTGAGAAAAGCTTTTCTTTTCCCTCATTTCTTCCAACCAAACAGAGCCGAAGCAGACCTGTGTTTGTGGATTTCCGGTAAAAACTATGCCTTACAAATTGGTTGTTGAAAAATCTTGAAAAAGTCAAAGTTAGCAGGTGGTTCTTTCTTTTAAAATTTTTTTAGTTGGTCTAGCAAGTGAACCTATATGACTATGATTAGTGCTAGGAGTGGCCATTGGAAATCTGACCGTAGTCTGGAATTCGAATATTTTGGTATAATCCTTAGCCAAGTGTGACATATCAAATACTTCCAGTATAATTATTTAATATTTCTCGTAGAGAAAAACCATAAAATTGTGTTATCATATCCCAAAATCTGTTACATGCCATGAACTTTTTGCACCTAATAGCTTTTACTAAACAAAAAAGATGCTTGTATGTTAATATGTTAGGTGATATTGCTTTCAATTATAGACATTGCAGTTCAAGTGAATGAGCGTTTTAGGTAGGAAGTGTTTATGTTGTAGCTAGTAAAGAGTTTGAAGGTAGTCCAAGATAGCTTATTATTATCACATATTTTCTTTGGGTTTTGTTGAAGTTGACTTGGTCGTACTCTAAGTAGAATGTGTGGTAGAAAATCTCTTGCGTGATAAATTTTGAGTACCAGCATAGGTTTATGTAGTGTTATTATCCTTAAGCTGCTTGGAATTTGCATCTTATTATAAAATAAAATGTCTCAGCAAACTTATTATATGTACACTTGGATACAATGTTTGCATGTAAACTGTGAAAACTTGTTATTTTTGTTAAAGGTATCACTTTCCTCTCTAAATCGACATGCTGTGGCTACTAGAGATGATGTTGGGATGCCAAAAGCATTATGTCTGCAAAAGCATTTTCAGTCGATATTTCCAGAGTGCCAGATAGAGACAAAAGTTCAGCTGTATGATAAATTATCTGAAGAAGAAGTTCTTTCAGGACAGCCGGATTTTGTTCTTGATTGCATTGACAACATTGACACAAAGGTACTCTATGTCTGCCCAATACATATTTAAGAGCTGAGATTTTACTGTTTGTGACCTTTAGTATAGAGAATATTATATGTCTTGTGAGAATATATTTGATTCTAATTTGTAGTCATTTGTGTCTTTAGGCCCATTAGATAGTTTGAGCAGTTGAGCTAGGTAGGATGATATTCGGTCGAACTTTTATCTAGAGAAACTTTATCAATCACTTGGTGTTTTGAACTCTTAGTTTGAAGAATCTTTACGCACTGCTGACACACGACTTCAAAAAGCAAGGATCTTTTCTATGTTTGCTTGTTATTACTTTTCAATTTAGTATGCGACTAACTAGGCCTTTGAGAGGTTAAATGACTAGATGCAACAGAAAGGACCACCAATTCAAAGAGCACATAAACTTGCAATCTTTAGACACAACAACATGACGCACGGATTTCTAGTTTAAGAGCTCACCGTTTAACAAAAGAAGTTTGTAAGGAATTTTTCTATGACACTAGAGAATCATGCTTTGTGGATGAGTTGAAAGTTACACACAGCAAGAAGTTTTTATGTAGTTAAGTCTGCATGCAAATCTATTTTGTTATCTGTCAGAATCAAGGGCTACTAGAAACTCATTCTTGATGGTGCTATGAGTTCCTGCAGTCGTAAGTTATGTTAGTTTTCTTTTCTCAAAGGCATACTGTAAATATGTTTCTACTTGTGAGCTAATGAAGACTGAAATTGCTCTATTCATGAAATATTTGAATTTGTAATTCCGCAACAGGTAGCGCTTCTTGCTGCATGTGCACGTAGAAATTTGAGGGTCATTTCTGCAATGGGTGCTGGAGCTAGAGCTGACCCGACAAGAATTCGTATTGGTGATATAAGAGAATCCATAAATGATCCACTCTCCCGGGCGGTAATGTTGTTTTCTAATTCAATGACTTCACATTTGTTCTCTATTTATTTTTTAATTAATTGATTATTGTTATTATTAATTATTTGTTTGGGGAGAGCATTATCTTTCTGATGCATCTATTGGGTGAAATAAAACTAATTCCATGAGGTCCTTTGAAGTAAACCTTTTAACTAAAATTAACAAGGTGCTCTAGCTAGTTTATTTGCTGGCATTGTTTTTATTTTGTGGCTGTTCTTTAATGTACTCGCGAGTGTGCGTTATTTCTCTTATGTATCTATTGCGCAAACTACAACTAATGCCAAGAGGACTTTCGAAGTAATTTTGTTTAACTAAATTTTGCGAGATGTTCTGTTTGCTGGTTTAGTTTCTAGCATCCTTCTTTTCGTCTTAACGATGAATTATGTTGGTATCTGTTTATGATTTATTTTATGTCATTCTATGAATTGGAGAACAACATATGTTTTGCGATAATTCAGCTATAGTTGGCTATGATGGAATAGCATATGTGCACATAAAAGTCATGAACACACACTTGTTGCACAAGTTTGTCTTCTTATATAATATGTAATGAGACCTACTTTGTGTGAGATAGATGTAGGTGAACAACCTACATGTTGAAGAATGGTATTTACAGATGCCGAAAATGAGCTTGCCCCAAAGCAAGGTTGAGGTGGATGGGTTTGAGTGGAAGTGGGAGCGCAAGTTCCAACATCAAGATTCATTAAAATTCATTGACTTCACATGAATCAATTTATGTCCATTTGAGCTTTAATAGGTAGCAATATCTGTGTTTTTTTTCTTCAATTCATGTCGTTATCATCTCGTAAATAGCATGACATTAGACAAATAAGTTCATCTGAGAAATATAAAGTTACAAACACATACTTGTTGCACAAGTTTGTCTTCTCATTAGAATTTTTGCAAAACAGAAGCTACTTTTGTAGGGTATAGAAGTAGGTAAACAACCTATGCATGGAAGAATGCTGTTTATGAATGCTCAAGATGGGCTAGATCAGATTCAGGGTTGATGTGAATGGATTTGAGTGGGATATGGGAGTACAAGTTCCAGCATCCTGATCCATCAAACTTCACGCACCTCAGCCTCGAATTGGTTCATGTCCATTTCAGCTTTGATAGGTAGCAGTGTCTGTGTATTTTCTTCCATATGTCTTTTGTCCCCTTGTAAATAGCATGACAAGTTGCAGGTTACTGCTGAGTAAGGTGTAAAACTTACCTTCTTAGGTTCTTGCCTTTTGTCTTTCAAGTAGAATCAGCACAATAGTGCTGTTACTGTCAAAGTAACTTGCAATTTTACCATTATACAACCAATGATGGGAACTCGGTTGTAGCATAGGATCTTCTGCTGTGTTACAAACTAATGTAAAAGTCCCATTGGTGGCATCCAATTGTGATCATTAGTGAATGAAACAGTGATGTAGGTGAAGACCTGAAAGTCACAGCTTATCTGTCGGAAGTAGGAGTCTTTACATTCTTATGTAGAAATCTTTGAAGAAGAGTCTTCATTTGTAGATAATGAAGAAGAGAAGGAAATGGCAAATTATGCTAGCTGAGAACTTCCTTTTAAGTACATCAAAAAGCTTGTCACTATGTATAATTTTTTTCAATTTGGATGTTATTTCTTTCCTTTTGTGTCTGTTTGTCTATGCATGCAACTTGTTTTTGGAGTATCAGATGTCTAAGTGTGAGCATGTACATGCATATGCTTTTTTGCTTGCGTACTTGTTTGCATCTAATGATTTTGCCTATATTTAATGTTTCGCGTGGTGATATTTTGTGAGTTTGATCCTAACTTAAAATATCGTAATTAAGGCTTACTACTTTCGATCATGAAATGTGCAATCTTTAAGTTTAAAGCTTCTTTTGACATGGGCATTTCCTTTAGTGGTTATATTTTAGTTAATTGATGCTTTATTGTACTTTTCTGTGTTTCTTGTATATCTGAAGTGTAGTTTGTGTAGGTAAGGCATCGTTTAAAAAAAGAATTTGGGATTGAGGAAGGAATTCCAGTAGTTTTCTCACTAGAGAAGCCAAAAGCAAAGCTGCTTCCCTTTAAAGGCCCAACAGGAGGAGAAAATCCATCCGACTATCAGGTTGTCATTTGCCACATAGTGTCAATAAAGTTTCTTAGTAACAAACTGTATATCTAAATTGTTTGAAAATAACCCTTAAATGAGTCACTTTAAGCTGATGTTTATGTTAACATGTCTAAATTATGATATTATAGTAGTTGATGCAAGTGGTTTTTAAATTAGTTAGCACAACTAGAAGTACATTTTGCATTTGCAACTAAACTGTAAGCTTTAAGCATATAATGGAGCAGTTGAGTTTCTAATTGACAACTGAATTCAGATAATTCCAGGTTTCAGAGTTCGGATAATACCTGTCTTGGGAACTATTCCAGCAATCTTTGGTCAGGTAATGGCTTCATATGTTGTTACCAAGCTATCCGGGTTGTCTGTTCAGACTGAACCAGTTGTGAATCTTGACCTTGATCACTATCGCATATTACATGTTCGCCTTCTTGAGCACGAGGAACTAGTATATGGCTCTAGTGAGGATGTTATGGTATGTTTCCAATCTTCTTCTCATATTTGCTAAATGATGCAATCTTCATTAAATAAAGCAATGTATTCTCTTTGTTAGAATGTAGTTTGTTTTGTATTTTGATGCGTATTGAATGACAAAATGAAAGTATAAACCAATTCTTCATGATAGTATTATGTCTTATAACATAGGCCATGATACCTGAAATTACTATATCCAAAGACAAACTTTACTTGGGCCAGTCCAGGTCCTTCAATTTTTATTCCATACAGCTGAGGAATAAGTATGGAAGCTGTGTGAGCTTACTTTTTATTGCTGATCGAGGCCTTAGTGGAATTGAGCATTGAAACCTCTATCTTTCATAACACTTTGTTAAAGGCTGAAATGGCATGAGCAGTTCTCTGTTGACTGAACTATTTTCGGAGTCTATTTGGAATATATTTGTTTCTCCAGCTTCTTTGACAATGTACAGAGAAATTCATCTACGTGATCTTTTGACAGTTTAATAAGATAAAACGGGAATTCTTCTAATTCTGCTTTTCTGCAATCTATGGGCTATGACATTGATAGATGGATATGCCATTGAGTGAATGGATGTAATACTTTAAACTATGAGTGAAATCACTAGAATTAGAAGAAGTATATTGTTGCTTTTATATTAACATTAGCAGCATTTTTCTATGTTTGCAAATTTATCTTGTACTCCTTTTCACAAGGTAGTAGCATGTTTACATGTATACTTTTGTACTAATACCAGACATGATATCGTAATGCTTAGATAAGTTAATCTACTGGAAGTAGTAAGAATATAGGCAGATAAACAAATTAACCTAGAAATAGTTCTTTGAAGGCAGTGCCTGAAGGGCTATGTTGTTATTGATAAAGTATTAAGGACCACCCAGAGGGACTCGATGCTTATCTAGGATGATAATCAAGAAAAAAACTTATAATTAATGAATATATCTAGGTTCATTTTAGTTAGTTCTCACATACTCCGATACAGCAAATATGCACTTACTTTTGGTGTGACAATGTTAGGAAGATAGGCAGTGAAAGAAAAGTTCTAAATCCTGTTACTATGGTGCTTATGGTTGACTGTAGTGCTATATTATGTGTAATTCATCGTCAGCAGCATCTTTTGTGTTTGAGTGCCTGTTCTTTTGCTATATATGCTTCTTGGTCACTTACATTGTTGCTCTTTAGTACCCGTATTTTTGGCGTGTGATGAAAAGAATGCATTTTGAACTATTTAAGGTTTATGCTTTAGTTTTTTCGTTCATCTTGTTCGTAGGGAGAAGTTCCTATATATGCTTGTTTTTGCATTGGTACAAAAGTAGCTTCGGCAGTTAACTAAAGATACAAACTGCACACTTGGTCATTGATCGGTTCGCACTTTTGATTCATTTTTTTATATATGAAGGTAGATGTTGAAGAAGTGCAATATGTTGTTAAAGAGTTGTGGCATGGCCGAAGCACAAGAGAACAGTCAAATAAAGATGTTGGGAGAAAGATGTGGCGATCTGTTAACGAATTGACTCTTGTCAGGTACCTAGCTATTGTGACCTTATTGTTTGGTGGTCAAGTTCCTTGATGTAAAGTATCTATTGCATTATCCTTTTGACACAAGCGATTCATACACCACCACCTTGGCAATGTGGTTTCCTAACATTCATCCCTATTACCTTCTGATTAATTTCTTTTAATCTTTGTTATCTTCTAGGTGGAACATGACAAAACCTGCAACAGTATCAAATTTGATTCTTTTGAAATTTGCAGAGGTATCTAGGGAAAAGTTCCTCTTTCGCTGTTGGTCTTAAGATGCATGCGCGTTTGACATTTACTGCAAACACTTTTGATATTCTAATTGCCTGAAAGTTGAAACTGCTAAAACTTTATATGCTATAGGTTTTTTTTACTGATAGTTAATCTAAACGACTTCTTCTCTACAATTTGATTTATGCAGCTTGATTTTCCTTTTGCAGGCAGATGCACATGAATCTATGACACTAGACCGTATAAAGGAAGAAGAGCCTGAGTTCTACAGCATGGTCACAAGTGTACTCCAACGAGCTGAAGAGGAATTTGGTTTAAGGCATATTTAAGTTATGGAAATGGAAATGCAGGGAAATTGGCTGGAGATCTGCAGTAATGCAGTTGCATCAAAAATTTTGTAAGCTAGAAGTATTTCACTTGATGTTTCAAATGTTAACGATGAATATGCAAATGATGCGTAAACATGTGGTAATGTAGGTTGAACTGTTCTCAAATGAGCCTTGAGTTTGAAAATTTGTCCATCTGTTAGTTGACAATAAACATGCAACATCAATGAATATACAATCATGACATTATGTAGTCACGTTGGATATTTCAGTAATGTTGAACAACACTTTCTCGCATAAGGAAATTATTTCAATGTAATAAATACATCAGCAGTTTCATCATTCTTGCCAAAACAAAGGCATGAAAACTGGACTGAGATACCCTGTTGCGTAAGCAGTTTCAAACTATTACAATCGAATCTAATTCCTAAATAATGTGGCAATCGTAGATATATAACAATTTTGCAAAGATAGAACCAAGAGGAATATGCAGTCGCAATAGGACTCTCGCAGAACTTTTGAATGTTGCAGAGGCATTTCACATATTGCAAAAGGAGAACCACCTTAACAGGAAAAGAAAAAAAAAATAGACAAGTTTACCAAGGCTATCACCAAACTTTGAAACAAAAGAATTTCATGGTATACAGCCATCATGAGATCTGTGTTCACAAATAAAAGAATTCTGATTTTGGAAAAATACCTATTACTAATGGGCATACATGCTGACAAAGATAAAAGGAAAAGAGAAACTTCACAAAGCACAGATGGGAGGCATATTTTGATGCCCTAAGCATGTTATCCCTAGCATAGGTTCTTCATCTTATAACAGAGCTGACACCGTCTCTGAAAATCTTGGCCAAAGTTAGCACTCATATTGGTATGGCTACTCATTGCAAACAAAGCTACTGACTATTACGACTCTGCTTTCTGTTGTTCCATAAGAATCAGCCCATTGAGGCTTTCTTCGCCTCTTCCATCTGTTGCAATTCCTTCAATCTCTCAGCCCAGGCTTTTTCCCTAGCCACTGCAGCCATTTTCCTCTCAATTCTTTCCATGTCACGCTTCTTCCTAGCTTCTGCATACTGAGCTCTACGCTTCTTTTTCTCAGCCTGTGGTTACAGAAATGAAGGCACATCCTAGTTAGAAATGCCATCATGAACTTATGAAAAGAGCTAAGATCATGAAGGGTTTGATGTATCACAATTATGCTTGAAGAAACTATACGTTATTTCTACTCATTTATTCGGCCTTAAGATGGAGAGTTACAATAGCATAGTAGCCTTCTTATCCTTCTAATAAAACTCAAGTCATTACTCAAAACATAAAGGTTAAAGAAACAACAGAAAACTTCCATTATATCCTTCCAGAGCTTTGAATAAAAATGATGAATGAGTTAATAAGTGCATGCAGAAACGAATACATAGTGCCTTTTGTCTCTCAACTCTCTTCATTCAACTCATAATATGTCAGGATGCTTACCGATTCATGTATTGACCAATTATACAGTTCAAAGGTTGATAGGAAGTTACACTATTACCACACAAATAGTCTCTATTTCACAGAGAATATGATCCTACCAACTTTGCCCAGGTTGACTTTCTCCCTTAGTTGTAACATGCACATTCTTTTGAAGTTCCCTAATCTTGCCCTCGATGAAAAGCTTGCAACTTCTTGTGAAATAGCAAATGCTATCAGAATAATATTGAGATAGTTGCATTTGCTTTTGTTCTAATTCACAAAGGATGCAACAGGTAATTAAAAGCACTGTCATTCATATGAAAACAATAAATGTGGTGGGAGAACACACCAATATGAACGCTTTTTTTTGCTTCACACGCTTCCTATGATTCCTTCCCTGTACACTTCCTTCATTAGGTCGGCTACTAGGAATTGGTTCTCCAGGTACATATTGGACCCAAGCATAAGGGCCTGCATGTTATAAGTGTTACTGCTAAAAAAAGATATAGTTCTAGATACAAGATAGTACATGATACTAAGCACAAAAGCATGCAACCATAGATAGATCCTAAACTAAAGAAGAGCTGCTTTTAAATTAACATAAGAATTTCTTCGATACTAATGCTGTTCATTTGTTCGCTTGCATGATAAAAAAGTTAAGAGGTTTAAGAAAACTGAAATGCGATCTACTGTAAAGAAATATACTATAAGCAATAGTATATGCAAAATGGAATTCAAACACAAACCTCGTGGTCTAAGGCTAGCCCTCTTCTTACGCTTCTTCAACCCAGGTCTCCGCTTAGGGAACCGGGAATCTGTCAATCCAGTAAAACTCGCTCCACTAGTTGAAAACGACTGAATCCCACCAAAGAGAGTGCTTCGTGGAAAGTTGCTAGTCAAAACAGCTCTGAAAGAGGTAGCCGGAGATGGAGATGCAATCCCATGGAGTGGCACAGGGTTGAATAAATGGTGTCTGAAAGAGGACAAAGGGCGGCGTACAAGAGTCCGCAATGCCAGCCCGACATTCATATTCACCTGTTCTGCAGAACCAATTCATAGATAAAAGGCTTCTAGCAACTATTAGGTCATAAGTTTGCTCAGAAATAGGAAACACTTCAACATACTGATGCGGAGAATCTAAGATTCTTCTGCAACTGAGACTAAACATTGTTCTTGGTGCATAAAAGTACAAGATACAACACAAAAGAAGCGCATACCACAAGAGCTAGTACACTAATGACTCAAAAACTTCACTAGAGACGGAGAAAACCTTCCATGCCTCATGAGCGTACTGGACTGTTGAATTTTATAATAAAATCTAAATCTCGGACCTTTATAAGATACAAGGTACGCCTATACTACAAATGTTTGGAAATATAAAGATTGGCTGAACATTGAGGTAGCATTATCAAATAATGCTACCTCTACCCTTTCCTTTTTGGGGAGAAACTGCCTACCTCCACCCTTATGAAGCCAGGGTTAGAATACAAAACACAGCACACGCTATATTACATTTTTTATGATGATAATGCCCTAGCCTGTAATGAAACCAAGGCTAGAATAGTATAGCAGCACATATCATATATGGCCTATCACTTGATGATCAGAAAATCAGGATTTTTTTGTATCACAATTCAATATCTATGCACTTATCAGATTCAATCCAATATCCAAGCACACTGATAGTCATGATGAGAAATTGTATGATCATCTATACAAAGCATGTGTAACTTAGAGCATTTTACGCAAAAGAGGGGGAAAAAAGTTACCACTGATGTACAAATAAATAAGTTCATCCAATCTTATACTTAGCAAATACAATTAGACATCTAGTAAACAAACACACAAAAAACAAATTACAATGTGAAACATACAAAGACCTCATTGTTGTCTATAAATGACTAAGAGCTTGCACACAAATAGAACAAAGTCGGTAACTTGTAAGCGATTGATGATTCCCCAAAGTCGGCAACTTGTTTCAACACTTGACAAACTCAATCAATTATGAAATGTAATTTAATCACACAGATTAAAGCTTGACCAAAGAAGAGCTCTCTATGGCTATTAATCTATCCAATACTTTAGAAACTTGAAGAGATATATAAGATCTTGAACAAATCGATAAACAAAATTGTAAGAGCTCTCTGGGGACATCTATCGAGCACATTATAGACTTGATAATGAAGATTATTTCTACAAAAGGAAAAACCTATTACGCGCCATCAATCAGCCACCTTATAGACTTGAGAGAAGAGAGAGAGGTAACCTTGGATAACAAAAACTCGAACTGAAGAAAGGCAGTGGCGGTGACGGCGAGTGGGAAAAGAACTACAGAGATGCAATCAGACTTTGAACCTCCAAAACAGAAAAGACGGAGACAAGCTTCAGATCCAAGACAACAACGATTAAAAATTTCTTATGTATTCCAGCTTGATTGCTTCTCTCATTTCTATGTGCTCAGGAAAAGAGCTCAACCATATCAATCAATAAAACTAGATTTAACAGGAATACAACTAGATCCTTCAAAACACTAGAAGAAATACAACTATATCTCCTCTACTACACAAATCCAACCATAAACAGAAACTACTGCAAAAACTCAAGGAAAAGACTCAATGTATAGCTTAAATTTTGGAACACAAAACCTAAAAAAAGCAATACAAATTCACAGAGCCGAAGAAATACTAGACTCTTCAGTAAAATCAACAAACAAGTAAGATCTGAAGCAAGCCAAACCCATCTCACTAGTTTTCAAAGATCGGAACAATCCATACTACAAATACCATAAAAGTCGAATCGAAACACCAACCAGAGTGTAAAAAATGACTTTACCTGAACAGAAAACAACTGATCTGCTTCGAAATTCTTCAAAAAACTCTCATAGAAGAAGATCACATCTCAGAGAAGTAACTCCGGTGAAAAACAAGAGATACAAAGAAATGGAGAGAAAATACAACAGGAAATTGGCGAAAAACGACTGCTTACAAGAGAAATAAGGCTTGGGGAGAAGAGATTTTTGATCGGAAACAATCGGACGGGATCGCGCAGAGGCGCCGCAGGAGAGGAAAGTTAAAAAAGAAACGAAAAATGAAAACGGAGAGGAAAGAATAAAGTGGAATATCTATAAAAATAAATTTAGAGTTAAAATAAATTTGATTAAATAATTTTTTCGTTTATTTTTATTAAAGTGAATTGATAGTAAATTTTAAGTTTAAATTAAAGTTTTAAAAAAATAAATTCTGAACGAAAAAATTATTTAAAATTTATATTTATTTTAATTTAAAAATGAGTTTAAAATAAATTAATTTGTAGGTAAGTAAACTTCTACGTGTAGATAGTTATGTTATTAAAAGTAATTTTTTATGACAAAAAATGAAAGAAGTTTTTTAAATTTTGGCATGATTATTAATATTCGAAACTCATTTTTTAATTTATTTTTAATATAAATACATACAAAAATTAAAATAAAATATTTTAGTAATATTTTTTAAAAATTTAATATTAAAATTTATTATAAATATTAAATTAATATATAATTTTATTTTTATTAATATTTTATTTTTATTTTTATTTTTTAAATTAATTTTTAAAAAACTTATTTATCCACTTTATTTACAAATTAAACACGCTCTTGAGTTGGCAGAGAAAGAAAGTTAATTTATAGGAAAAATAACTTCTACTTTATTTGTAGCTAAATAAAATATAAAATTATTTTTAATTTATTTCTTTTATAAAAATAAAACATTAATTTATTTCTATCATAATAATTTATTTTTAATAATTACTTTCTAAAAAATCACTCAAAAGTACGAAAAGTTAGACGATCAACGTTGATGATGATCTATCGAGTAATTTGCAAACTAAGGCCACTATTAATTATTTAAGGATAGACTGCACCTAATTCATTTTTGTTCATTTCCATTTTTATTAACCATTTTCATTTTATTAACCACTAACTTTGCTTTGCTATTAATTGAATCCACTTTTACTTAGTTATTTTATATCAATTTTATTCTCAGTAATTTATCTTTACTTTATATTTGATGATGCAACACTGACGTGTCAATAATATGAAGAAAATCCTTAATGCTATCTAAATAGATGCTATATATAAAAATAAAAGTCTTATTATTTAATGTAAAAATTATTAATTTTTTATTATATTTTTATAATTTATTATGAATAATATTTCTATTAGATCAATAGTAGATAGAATTTTTCTAGAATTAGTTTCTAGCCCTCTTAACAAATTTAGTTCCCTATATGCGAAGTGGCTAAATATAAAATTTCTCAAAAATTAGGAGATTTAAGTATCATTTGCACAGCAAATAGTTTTCCAAAAAAAAAATTTCCACAAGCTAATAATATTCATTTTTTCAAATCAGTTTATAAAAGACTTTTATTGAAAACATAAATTCATTTTGGCTCTATTTGAAAACTCTCTTACCCAAATGAAACAAGGCACGACGCTAGCAGTTTTTCTTCGAGCTTCAGCAAAGGAACTGAGAGAATTCAAATTTGTTTCGAGAAATCTTTTTCTTCGAGATTTTGCGAAATGGTTTCGAGGTATTTATTCTTCTCTTGTTATCTACTGGTTCTAGCAAATTTCTATCTCTCTACCGCTGTTAATTTTCTCAAAATTCTGTTTCTTTTTTTTCCAATTTTAATTCGATTAATTCTTGCTTAAGAACTAATTGATCTCAGGATTAGCGGTCCTTTCATTTTTTATGTCAGGATTGAAAAGTTTAAAAGTTGAAAACTATGAGAATTATGTGAGATAATGTGTATTGAGAGAAAAAAAAAAACATTTTGTGTCCAAACCTTGAATTGTGAAGTAATTGAAGAAATGTTGAAAACATTTAGGGAGAAACATATTATCATCTGCAATATTGCTTCTCTCTTCTTTACTCTCTAGTTGAGAGGTGCGTGATTCCTTCGTACATTATCTTTAATCCCCAATGTATTTCCAGAGAACGTGGATGGTCACCTGCCTTGTTTATCGGCTGTGGTGATATCCACAGAGCTGATGCATGAACTTTTTATCTCAGGCATGTAATTCCTGCTAGATTATCCTAATTTTGGCAAAATTCTGAAGTATTTTTATCTAAGTATAGTTATTAGTATATATATCTTCATTTTCCACTTTATTTTTTTTGTTCCTAGCAACAAAGTGATTTCTGCAAGTCTCACCAAGTTACTGACCAAAATTGCTTGAAAGCTCTGTGATTTATTAATAGCTCCACAGGAATCATGAAATAGAAACGCAGGACATCCTTGTAGAGCAGGGGAATTTGGTTGGAATTTGGGTGAAGCAAATTCGCACACTCAAAATTTTGAGAAGCATAATAGAATTGCCTATTTGGTACTTCCATCATGTGTGGACTTGAACTCTTAAAAAGTTGAACTAGTGATTTATACATAATTCTTGTGTTGGGTAATTTGAACTTAATTCCACTTAAAATTGATATAACAATCATGTCTGGCTCAAAAGGTTAAAAGTGGTATTTATGACCATTTGCAATTTGTCGATGTTTTATTAGATACAGGTTAAGGCCTTGTGAAGCAGTTATGTGCTAAGCTAAAGGATTTCATTGAAAGAGCATATTTTTTGCATCAATTGAAGATTCAGAGGGTAATATCCATGAACGTCACACCTTCGTAGTCCTTTAAATTTTATACAAAAGCATATTATGTATTCATTGTCCTCGTTAGGGTGTGTATCAGTTATCCCCGAGTTTACCTTTGTTTGGCTAAAAGTTCACTTTCAGCTCACTTCTAATTACAACAAACACAAAAATTCACATCTAGTCTCACTTTTAAATACAATCAAACACAAAACTTTGACTCACTTCAAACACATTTCTCAGCAAAACTCACTTCGCAGGAACGCATTTACTGCAACCAAAAGAGCCCTTACTCTATGCAGTTTTTTCATATTTCTTACAAATCCATTTTTTGTTTTGCATGTTTTCTTATGCGTGGTCACATAAACTGTTGGGTTGCGCTTCTGTGAATTTGAAGTGCATGATTCAAAACTTCTGTTGTGATTGATGAAACTTAAATTTGATTTTCTTAATCTTATTCATAAACACATAATTTGAACCTTCAAAGATGATACCAAAATTTTACCCATGCTTATTATTTCTTGTTCATGTTATGAGTCCCTCTTCAATACTTCACGATGCATACAAGAAGTCATCAGGCAGAGGAAAGCTGTAAAGAAATTCTTGCAATAGGACAGACACTGGACGGGCGATGGTTTCATGAAGGAGACTGAAAGCATGGTTTCAATTTGATGTAGCACGAAAATATGCGATTACTACTAATGTACAGAAACTAGTATCTTTTATCTCCTACATTAAGGGCGAGTTTTACTTTCTTAGAAGCGAGTTAAAAAGTGCATTTTTGAGAAATGAGAAGAAGGTGAGTTGTTAAAAAGTGAGTTTGTAAGTGTAGATTTATAAATGCAACATAAGAAACGACTGGAAAGTGACTTCTTTTAAGAGAATCATGTTCTAGTCACTTACGTTGGAGTCAACATCCTTTAGGTAAAATAATTATTGAGAAACCTTTTTCTTGTATGATATATTCATTCATGCACATCTTTCCGGTGTATTTTGAAGTTTTTTTTTTTTTTGATGAAAGGTTCAACACAAGATTGGGTTGAGCAGAGAACTGATAGCTTCTGCAAAAGCTTTGGAGTACTTGAGAATTATGTGATACTCTGTTCTTTGCTTTCTTTGTACATAAGGAAGAAAGACTAAGAAATAACGGCGGAGAGATTTGGAAGACGTTTGGAAGTGCTTATTGAAAAAATAAAATTTTAAAAAAAAATTTTTTTAAAGCAAAATCTATATTTTTATATAAAAAATAATTAATAATAAAATTTTATGAAGTAAAATTTTTTATATTTTAAAAAAAAAACGTAAAATGAAAAATTGAAATGAAAAGAAGGAAAAAATTTCTCCCAAAAAATCCACTTCATCAAGAAATTAATGTGTTTTTAATATTATATAATTAGGATAATGATACTTTTGTATTCAATCACATTTGGAAATGAAAGCAACGTTAGGTAAAGTGTCCATTCTAAAAACCCATTTTGGAAAAAAAAACAAAACCTTATAACCATTTCATTTTAATATTAGTGCAAATTCTCATATTTGTTATTGTTTTGTTCTAATCTAATCATTCTTTAGTCTAATTATAGGTGGTGGATATCATATGTGGATCCCGCTACTTCCCTACAAAATTTTTGTTAGAAATAGACAGTTTACATGATCCCCTTGACTTGTTTTGGTTTATAACTTTATATACATTTTTTATGTCAGTAATATTATGCGTTCAACCTTATAGGTGCCGTTTCGAATTACTTTTGATCTACTTTTTATTCTAATTTTTATATTATATTATTAATAAATTTTATACAACATTATACAAGTTTTTAAAAAATTATTATTACTTATTATTTCTTGAGATAAAAAAAATTTAATTTATTTTTAAAAATTTCTCATGATATATTTTATTTTAAAAAATTATTTTTCAAAAGCATTCATCTAAGTGATTGTTTACTAACGAGGAAGCGATTACGAAAGTCAACAAATCACTTTTAAACGAACTTATATATTTATTTTTATAAATTCAGTTTTTAAATATATATTTTTAAAAACTTAATTTAACAAATTTATTTTTGGATCGCTTTCTGTCAAATAAATAAATTTTTTTGTTTCATTCAACATTTTGCTAAACTAATAAAATAATATACAATCTAAACAGTTTATAAATCAATTAAAAATAATTTGAAATCAATTCATACTCCACTTTTCAAATCAACCATCCAGTTTTTAATATATATCACTAAATATGTGTTCCATCTCATCTCAATTATCTGCAAAATGACAAGTTATCCATCTTATCTCTTATTTAATTATTATCATACATAGGATAAGCTATTACTTTATTGCTGTGGATAAGATTTTTTCTTTAAAATTTAAAATTTCATTGTTTTTCCTCTCTTGTTGCAACACCTTATCCAATGATGTTGTGTAAGATTTAATTTAAACTTAAACTATATGTTAATAGTATGTTTCTTACTTAACATCTCATTTTGTGTTTAATAAAAATTTTAGTAAACTAGGGATGGTAATATGAGTTAACCGATCAGATTCGGATCGATTCATATAATAATAGAATCAAAATCTTTCAACTATAATTCGACATATATATTATATGCATAAAAATTATTAATCCTGATTCAATCCATCTAAGAATCAAATCAAATTCAGATCAATCTATTTAATAATTAATATTATTAAAACGATATTCGTAAAAATAATTTTTAGATAGTATGTGAAAATTGTTATGTATCAGATAATTAAAACAAAAAAATATTAATCTTGACAAAATATATAAATTAAATAAGAAATTAAAAATAATAAGCTAAAAAATATAAAACTAAATTAAACTTCAATGTAATTCTTTTAAATATATTTTGATTATTGAATAATATATACTTATATAAATAATTATTTTAATTAAATGAATTAATTTGAAATCAATCCCACCTAATCCAAAACTCATTTATCGAATTAATCTCGAGTTAATTTGAAACTGGCCAAATCCGATTAAGATCAAATTCGATCTTGATATAAATGAATCGATTTTAAAGTTGGTTAGTGGATTGGGTTATATATGCTACCCCTATAAAAAACTATATGGTGAGATGCAAATACAAGAAGAGATGGACTAAAACATTTATAAACCTTTGGATTTTGTTGATAATCTATTCCAAAAATGGTATCATTATCTTTATAGTTTATAACTTAGTTTAACTTAATCTATTATTATGTAGCCTTAGCACTAATCATTGAGAAATCAATGGAAAATAATTTAATCAACTTTTTCCACTAACTAACTAACTAAAAGATATATATCCATAAAATTATATTTTTGTACCAAAATAATTAGTTAATTATTTAAAATTTTGTATTTTTTTATAATAAACACATGCTTTTTTCAGCATCTAATTAATTTGAAACAATTAAGAGATATGAATTGTTAATCCATCAAGCCATAGCTCAATCTAATCAAAACAAATCGCTGATCTATCTACTAAATTAGGTAGGTTTTTTTTATTCGAACACCATCTCCGATCTCTCTACTACTAATTTAGACCTATTTCATTTAATTAGTCTTTTTTGGTTAAAGCACCATTCTTACCTCTTATGTTCTAACTCGAGCCTAGCTTAATTTGAAGACTTGTAGATTTAAACTAAAGCATAATTCTCATACTATCTTTTTATTTTTACCTAATTTGGATTATTTATAAAATCAATTGCTATATAATACAATTTAGTTGTAATATAGGAAATAAATGTACAATAAAGGAAAAACAAAAAGTAGAATAGTAGTAAATAGAATTTCCATAAAATAACACCACCACTTATGTATTCTTTTGCATCTGAAAATATTTTTTGTGCACTTTCAATGACTTCATATGTAATAATTTATTTTCTATGGCTTATTTTCTAAATTTTAATTTTTTAAAAATCATTTTTTAGAAAGTTATTTCTACATAAAAAGGTATAAAATTTTTTTATTGATATATCCTTATATGAGTTGGCCAACTCATTCCACCAACTCCAATAAAGATATATACTTTATCTATTATTAGTATTTTATATAAAAAAATATAAATTTGAACTAACCCTTTCTAAATTGTTGTAGAGGGACATTTAAGTTGAAAATTATAATAATGACATGAGCAAAATGTGTGCATTACATTAGCAATGAATGAAACAATCACTAGATTTTATTTTAAAAAATATCTTTAAAATATATTTTATTAAAAAAATCCAATATGTTTCACACATTTTCTTAATAAATTTTTTATATTATTTTAAATTTATTTAAAAATTTAAACATTACAAAAAATTATATATATATAAAGAATTATTTTAGATAAATTTTTAATATTTATCTTTATGAAATTTATTTTTTAATAATTTATTTTTTAAAAGGTTATTTTCAGAATATTTTAAGACAAGTAAATATGTTGAAAGATAAAAGTTGATTGTACTAATTAGCTAATACATTTTCTTCATTTATTTTACTAATTCAATTTTTGAAGTAAAAGATTCTCTAAATTACCCTTTCCACATATGAAAGCACCATTTATAAAAAGGTGCAATTTTTTAAACCCCAAAAGAGTTGCATTATAGTAATTAAAGAAAAAAAAAAGAGTTAACTTTCTTATCTTTATTTTATTAACAAAGTTGAGAGGCTAATGATAAGATTATAAAATAGTTAGTGTAAAAAAAAATCTAAAAATAGTGATTGTGACGAATTTAAAATTATTTTTAAAATTATTTGGCTATGATAAAAGTGAATCTATATTTTTATAAATATTATTTCAAAATTATTGATAAATAATATAAGATTAAATTATTTTTTAATACTGATCAATCATCTGATATATATTAGTAAAAAATGGTACATGAGCTTAAACAAACTTAATTGACCATCTTTGTTATGTACACTAATACAAAATTAAAATTAATGATGATAATGACACTTCGAGAATGTTTCGCTGAATTTACTTATCATTTCAAATAAATATTTTATATTTTTTTATTAAATTTGTTTATACATACTATATTAAAAACTAAAAAAGTAGAAATATTATATAATGTAAAACTTTTTATTTATATAATTATTATATAATTCTTAATAAAATTTAATTTATTTCTACAAAACTTTTTAAAGTATTATTTACTTTAATATAACTGTATATAATTCCAAATATTTCTTAATATGTGAGCATTATTATATTGAATTAAATGTTAATTAAGTTAACACAACTTTATCCTTAAGCAAATTTTTTTTAGAATAAAAAATTTTTATTTTATTTTTATATATGAGTTTTATTATTATTTAAATATATATAAAAATAAAAAAATTTATTATATTATAATTTATTATACTTTTTAATTATAAAATTAATTCTATAAATTATTATAAAATATTTATTAAAAACTATAAAATAAGATATTTTATGCATGTAATATTTTATATTATTATAAAATAAAATATAGATTCTATAATTATAAGATATTTTTTTAGAATGTAATAAACTTTTTTTTGATGCATTAAGACATTGTTGATCAGAAGTGGAATAAATTACTTATGTCCTTTAATTCCTAACCACCGATTTTTTCTAAATTTTACAACATCTAACAAATATATTAAATAAAATTTTTTTTAAAGAAGTCGCTTTGTGTTAAAAACAACACACGTACGGACGTTATGAAATATTTTTGAAATAGAATCTTTTTAATAAAATGTTTTATTTTTTAAAATAAATATAATAAAAATAAATAATAAAAAATTTAATAATATAAAATTTTTTATATTTTTTAAAATAAATTTTCTAAATATTTATAAATATATATTAGAATATTAAATATAAAATAAAATAAAATTTTAGAAATGTTTTTTCGAACGCTCCCTAAAAATATTGATAAAAATATGTGACAGTTTAATAAGGCACGAAAGATGTTGTTAATAAATGTCAAATTAAATATATTGTGATACTATTTAACTTGTTTAAGTAGCTTTAAATTTATTTTTTTAAAATAAATAATAAATTTAAATTTATAAGTAAGTTGTATAAAAAAAATTTATATTTATTTTATATTGAAAATAAGTTCAAATATGAAATTTTAATTTTAAAGTTAATAGTTGAAAATATAACTTTTGACAGACAAAATTAAATTTGAATTTTATTTTATTTATTTAAATAAATAAAAAGTTTGTACGATATAGATGAACACGTCCTACCTTCCGGGTGAATTTAAGGAGTTTTTTTATTATTTATGAAAGAATTTTTTAAAAATAAAACATATTTTTTAATAAAAATTATTATTTAAATAAATAATAAAAATAAATAATCATACAATTTTATTATTGTAAATTTTTATATATTTAAATTTCATTTAAAATAATGAAATATTATATTGAAAAAATACAATAATAATTGAAAATAGTTTTTTGAAATCTCATCCAAACGATGAAATTAGTGAATTACTTAAAATAATTGTAATATTTATTTTAATAAAATTCAAATGAAAGGAGTCAAATTTAATAATATATTAAATTTGTACCCTACCAGAAATTAATAATTACAAATAAAATATACAAACGAGTAAAATTTATTTTCGTTCATAAAACTAATTATAATGAATAAGATATTTAGAAATATATAAAACTTAAGCTATAAATAAAAACGAAGAAGGTGTGAAACGCGTATCTCCTGAGTTAGAGCTCGTTTCTTCTAAAAAAATTAATATTAAATTTAGTATGAACAGCTGTAAAGCACTTCCATGTAACACGTATAGTGGGACCCATGTTGGACCTCTTATCAGTGAAACGCGTGTGATATTTTCTTGGATAGGCAAATGCCACGCTTGGAAAGCACGTGCAGAAGACAGCTAAGCGTTTAGGAGAGAGTTTAATATTAAAACTAATTAGTGGGACCACGTACACCTTTGCAAAAATTGCAATTAAACTATTGAGTTTTGGATTTAGCAATTTTATTAGGACTTATTTAAAGAAATTTCATTTGGCGGTTTTATGAATGATTAGAAAAAAAGAATTAGGAATTAAAAATAGTGTATCGTAATATTTTTTTGTAATAATTTTAGTATTTATTTGGATAATTATTTTTCAGTAAGTTAATTATTATTTATTCGGTTAATTCGTTAATAAACGTTTCGAAAAATAAAAATAACTCGGATTAAATTGTAATTAATTGGACGAGATAAATTTAAATACCATCAGATAATTATAAACTATATTTCAAATTTTAAATTAATCCTTATAAATAAATTAAATACCATAAGATAATTATATATGCAATTATTTAAAAAGTATAAAACCTATAACTCTACCAGCTCTACAATGACTCTTAAAAATTCACAAAATTTATCGGAAAAGTTGTAGAGATCTTTTACTGGTAAAAAATGATCTGAATGTAAATATTTAGAATATAAATTCTATAAAATAATATTAAAAATAAGATTATAAAAATAATTACATAAATTTATGTAAATTTCATGTATTGATTAATAAATAAATTTTAAATTAAACGGTCAAATATTAACTTAAAATATATAAAATATATATTTTAATTGTTTTGAACTTTATTTTTTATTTTATGGTGTTGCTTACAATTTTATCTTTAAAAGAATTGTTTTTTTTTTTATAATTTGTAAATAAGCATATAGGTTCCTGTTTTTTATATACAGCCTGTAAAGACAAGTCTCTCACCATTGATATTTTTTTTTATTTTTTATTGAGCAGCAAAACCAAAGAATCAAGAAGTTGACCAAAAGAAACAAAAATTTTTTAGCTTTCTTTGGTTTTATTTAATTTTTTTTGGGGTGTTATCCATTGTCTACTTCCCTGTTCATCACACTATATTAATATCTTCCCATCTCTCTCTGTTTCTGTTCGTCAATTTTGCAGTGGTTTTGAGCCTTCTGTGTGTTCTGGTTTCTTGAATTTCTGTGTGTTTTGTTTTAAAGATCTCAAACTTTTGCTCGTTTCTTCTGAAAAATCTCTGAATATATTCCTTGTCTAAGTCCCGTTCCTTTTATCTTGATTCCTTCGCTTGTTTTTATCCTCTTTTTTGTTTTTACTCTGTTTTGCTTCGCTGTTTCTCTACAGAAGTTGCAGTTTCTGAGGTTGTGATCCGTGTTTTCTGATCTGGGTTTTCTTAAAAGAAGTTGATAAAACTAGTCGAATTTCATGATTATTTATTCTTGTTTGTTCACATTCAAGATGGAAAAATTTGATATTAGTTAATTAAGTAATTAATTTTGGTGTGTTTTTTTTCCGTGTGTGTTCTTCTCATCTGGTTTTCTTTTCACAAGATCACAGAATCCGGAAAATTTAACACCTTTATCTTCAAACCTGTTCTGTTTTCACTCTTTTTGCAAGAATGAAAAACTCAAATTTGGTTCTGTGTTTCTGATCCAAAACTATTCGCTTGTCCTTCAATCCTTCTTTAAATTTCTTGAATCTTCACTTCTTAATCCCTTCTCAAGATCAAGAACTAGTTTTTCAATCCTTGTTCCAAGCAAAACCATTTATCTTCTTCAATCTCTGCTCTCAAGTTTTTCTGAAAAAGGCGAAAGCAGAATGGTGTCAAAACCATACTCAAATCTACTTGAACTTGCCTCTGGCGAGTCGTCGAGCTTCGGAAACCTCAACAGCAGGATTCCCCGTGTGATGACTGCTTCCGGCATTGTTCCAGACCTCGATGATTCGTCGGACTCCGAATCGGACAGTTCAAATTCATCAAACTCTTCCGGCAATCCTCGAACAATCGTTGTCGCAAACCAGCTGCCTATCCGGTCAGAACGGCGCTCCGATGGGACTTACTCGTTCTTCTACGACGAAGATTCGCTTCTTCTTCAGCTTAGGGACGCCCAGCGGAACACGGAGTTCATCTACATCGGTTGTCTTCGTGAAGAAATCCCTTTATCCGATCAAGATGAAGTTTCTCAGCAGCTGTTTGATTCGTTCCGTTGCGTTCCAACCTTTATTTCAAGTGATCTCCGTGCAAGATTCTACCACGGCTTCTGTAAGCAGCAGCTTTGGCCTTTGTTCCATTACATGCTTCCTCTTTCTCCTGAACTCGGCGGAAGATTCGATCGATCTTTATGGCAGTCTTACGTTTCTGCGAACAAGATATTCGCTGATAAAATTCTTGAAATACTAAACCCTGATGGTGAAGATTTTGTTTGGGTTCATGATTACCATCTAATGGTTTTACCAACGTTTCTCAGAAAGAGGTTTCCAAGAGTGAAGCTTGGATTCTTCTTGCATTCACCATTTCCTTCTTCGGAGATATACAGAAGTTTGCCTGTGAGAACCGAGATTCTTCGGTGCCTGCTAAATGCGGACTTGATCGGATTCCATACGTTCGATTATGCCAGGCATTTTCTGTCCTGTTGTTCGCGGATGCTTGGACTCTCTTACCACTCCCGGCGAGGATACATTTGTTTGGAGTACTATGGTAGGTCCATAAGCATCAAAATTTTGCCGGTTGGTGTTCATATGGGGCAATTGAGTTCGGCATTAGCCATGTCAGAGAGTGTTGCAGCTGAATTGGTCGAAAAGTATCCGCGTAGAGGTCTGACAGTGCTGCTTGGAGTCGATGATACAGATATCTTTAAAGGTATTAGTTTGAAGCTGCTTGCGTTTGAGCAATTGCTTGTTGGCAGACCAGAGTGGCGTGGAAAGGCTGTGCTAGTGCAGATTGCTAATCCTGCCCGAGGTCGTGGGCCAGATATACGTGAAGTTCAGCACGAGACAAGGCAGGCTGCTGATCGGATTAATGCTACATTCGGCGAACAGGATTATACTCCAGTAGTTTTGGTTGACCGTGCGATGCAGTTCTCAGAACGGATGGCATACTACACTATCGCAGAGTGTTGTCTTGTAACTGCAGTGCGTGATGGGATGAACTTGATTCCGTATGAGTACATTGTTGCTCGACAAGGAAACGAGCAGCTTGATACTGTACTTGGATTGCCCCCTGGCTCGCAGAAGAAGAGCATGCTTGTTGTGTCTGAATTCATTGGTTGCTCGCCTTCACTTAGTGGTGCTATCCGTGTCAATCCCTGGAATCTTGATGAGGTAGCTGATGCAATGGCTCTTGCATTGGAAATTTCCAATCAAGAGAAGTACCTTAGGCATGAGAAGCATTATAGATATGTTAGTACTCATGATGTGGGATATTGGGCCAATAGCTTCTTGCAGGATTTGGAAAGAACTTGCAAGGATCATATTAGGAGAAGGTGTTGGGGAATTGGTTTTGGTTTGGGGTTCAGGGTTGTTGCACTTGATCCTAGCTTCAGGAAGCTTGCCATGGAGCACATTGTGTCTGCTTATAAGAATACTAAGACTCGTGCGATTCTTTTGGATTATGATGGAACTTTGATGCCGCAGGATTCGTTGAATAAGAGTCCTAGTTCGAAATCAGTTGAGATTTTGAATAGCTTATGCAATGATAGGAGCAATGTGGTCTTCATTGTTAGTGCCAGGACGCGAGGAGATCTCAGTGAATGGTTTTCACCATGCGAGAATCTGGGAATGGCTGCAGAACATGGCTTCTTCTTCAGGTGATTTTGTTTTTGCTACAGAATCTTACTGTAGTTTCTGTTACGAAGTCGGTCTATTGTTAATAGTCAATACGTTTGTGTCAACTGTAAATTTCACCAGGTTGAAGAGAGATATGGAGTGGGAGAACCGAGAACCTGCCGTAAATTGCAGCTGGAAGCAGACTGCGGAACCAGTAATGAAGCTGTACACTGAAACAACGGATGGATCAACAATTGAAGACAAGGAGACTGCGCTTGTCTGGTGTTATGAAGATGCAGATTCAGACTTTGGTTCCACTCAAGCCAAAGAACTGATGGACCATTTAGAAGGTGTTCTTGCAAATGATCCTGTTTCAGTAAAGAGTGGTCCAAGCAATGTTGAAGTTAAGCCTCAGGTCAGTTTGATTGCAATTTTATTATCTAAAATTTGCAAATAATTAGAGACAAATGGATTGGTTGGATTGGATAACATCATCTGTTGTCAGCTTGAGACCCTCATCCATTCATTTGGAATTTGATGACAATGGTTCTTGATGTGACTAACGATTATTTTATTTCTACTAGTCATGAAAACAAGAGTTGTTTTGTAATGTTGTGTGAAAATCACTGGCTATACATGCTTTTTCCTACTTTAAAAAACAGCGAATGATTGATAATTTCAGTACATGAAAATGATATGTTAATGTTATGCACGAAATGGAATGATAGCCATCAAGTAACTATATTGGTGTAGAAAATGGCTAGTTTGTCCTTACAGCACCATTGCTCTCATGGTATCTGAAGTTGACTTGAGAATAACGGTTTTGATGCTTACAGTAGTTTTCAACTTATTGTTTGCAGGGTGTGAACAAGGGCCTTGTAGCTGAGCGTCTCCTTTCCACCATGAAGGAGAAAGGCTTATTGCCAGACTTTGTACTGTGCATCGGTGATGATAGGTCTGATGAAGACATGTTTGAAGTGATTAGCAATGCAATCACTAGCAATTTGCTGGACCCAGCGGCTGAAATATTTGCTTGCACTGTGGGGCGGAAACCTAGTAAGGCGAAATATTACCTGGATGATACTGCAGAGATACTAAGGCTGATGCAAGGGTTAGCTTCCGTGTCTGATCAAACACTCACAAGTCCAGCTGAAGGTGAGACGTGAAAAAGGTGAATGCTTTCTAGCCTCTCACCTTTTGTTACTTTCTGTAACATTTTGTACAAAGCGTTAATAGTATCATTTCGTTTCCTAGCAGCTAGTTGTCGGATGTAAATAGACCTGAGTTCCTGATATTGCGGAGAAAATAGAGCTCTCTTAGTTATCATTGTGCTTTTGTTATTTTCTCTTTGTAGATTGTTCGTGGTTTTGGTATTATCTATATGTTGGTTTCTTCAAATTATGTGCGACTTATAGGTATGGTCTTATTAGAGGTTATGGTGGAAACCTTATGAAGCATTTCATCATCTGAGCTAGTTCCCCTGCTGTGTTGTGTTTCATACATCTTTCATCTTGTTATACCTGAAAATTCAATAATAACCTAAATATTCAGTTAGAAAAATTCAATCACAAAGTCTTTCCAGAGTGTGATTTCTGATTGAATCCCAGCCGTCGATTGACGTCTGGTATATATATAGTGGGGATAAAAATTCAATTTTATAAATTCAATTTTTATCGTTGGATTTGAAAAATTATAGATTATGATTTCGGTGATAAAATATCAGCTCAATTGAATTACGAATATAATATCTATTCGATTTCTTAATTAAGAGATAATATAGTTATTTGTTAAAAATCTTTGCTAAAAAATGAGGAAGCTTAGAATCTTTCATAATTACCTAATGACAAATCTATTACAAGTCATAAAGAAAGAACTACATCAAATATTACAAAAGAAATTTTTTGCTAAAAACAACGATGCTTAGAATCTTTCATAATACCTCACCTTAAGTTGGATGGAGGAAAGTAATCGACAACACCCTTAGAAATTAAAAAAATATCAAAAAAATATTACAACCGATAAGAATAGAAATAAATTATTAGATAAAAAACTAAGAATAAAGATGCTCAGAACCTTTCCTAATAAAATTAATTTGTAATTTATTTCTAAGAAATAAGTTGATGGTAAATTCAAGTTAGAGATCCAAATGTGCCAACGATCTATTTTTACTTATTTCATTATTATTACTCGAAATTGCCTTTGCCACTGTTCATACGCAAAGGGTATGTTTACTTGTATGAAAGTGAATTATTATAAATTTTGAGTTTTTAAACAATGAATTATAAAAACTTAATTTATGAAAATAAATATAGAAAGTCTGTGGAAGTGATTTTTTATGAAAGAATGTTACTTTCAGCTTTTGAAAGCTAGTTGTTTGGCAAATGCAGCAGAAGTTTTACCGATTCTCCTGTGCTGTTTGGCATTAAACGTGTTTCAAATATCCGTAACTAAGTTTTGTGAAAATAAAAAATAGAAAGTAAAATTTTTTAAAAAATAAAGTGAAAGTAGAGGTCAGTATTTATGTTTCAATAGTTTTTAAAAATATGTTAAAAATTAAAATATATAATGTATTAGAAAGTGTGCAAATAAAAAAGTTAAAACTAAAGTTCCGTACGTGAAAGTGGAGTTTTAAATTTTTTGTATAATTAAAATATATGAACTATTCGGAACTCAAAATTTTACAAAAAAAAGTGGACTTACGGATATTTAAAACACGCCCATTGCTCATGCCTTCTTATTTCATTTCATTTTCAGTTTTTCGTTTCACAAGAAACCATCTATAGTACTCTAGAATTTTTTTTAAAGATTAAAAAAGTATTGATAAATTATACGTCATAGAATTATTATATATATATATATTTTGTGTTAGAAAAAGATAAGCTAAAGTTTTTGACAAAAACTCTTTTTCACCAAAAGCACCTGTTCATCTGAGACCATGAACATGCCTGCCTTTATGCCTGGAATTAAATTCAACCTCATGCCTTTGTACAACCTTGCTGCATACACTTCCCATGCGTTTCTGTTCTTATAGAAATCGCCCAACCCAGTTTCTGATTTTACACACACTTGTACCATCTTGTGAGGTAAAAATCGAAGCGGAGTTCTTGCATAGCCGACTAGATGAGAACGCGAGAAACTCGACTACTTGTCCCTAACAGCTACGCCGTTTTGCAGTTTAGACAATATCTGCTCGTATAAAGGCGCAAGTTTGTTGCTGCTTGAACAAGTACTCTAGAGTGCATCTTCCCTCCATCTTCATCAACAAAAGACACCATCATGAAAATGTCGAGATGCTTCACAAAATGACGCAGCATGCAGTTGGACATGATAGCTTGTGTCACCTTAATGCGGTGAGCATAAACGAAACCTTCATCTAGGCAAATGGCAGGCGCTTTCAAAGCATGTAAAGTCTTGAAACTCAGTGTACTTCTTGTGTAGCCATTTCACAGGATCCAAACAGGTAGATTTCAAGAGTGCCAATGTTCTCCAAAGGAAAAAACCGAGAACAGACAGCAGGGAAGAAGTTATTATCAAGTGCTGTTCCCGCAAGTATACCATTCTGAACCATCTGATTTACCCTGAAGAGAATTCTGTAGGGGAGATCAATCAGTAATGAGGTTCAACAATAGGTACTACTTCCAATATGCAAGACAGAAGACGAACTGCGTTGCAGCGTCAGAGAATCTTCAAGTTCCTTGTAGTTCTTCAAGTGTTCTGAAGATTTCGACACGCTGCAGTCTGTTAAACATCAAACCAGAAATGTACTTGAACATTTCTGCCACTCCAAAGAACAGATAAGTTCGCCTTGGAAACAAGGCACCCTATATGCAGGACCAAAATTTTGAGAACAAGCTTTTGCCCGTCGGCTTAGGCGCAACAAACACGTTCTAGAAATCGAACATTTAATTGGAATTTCTAGTGCATCAACCGATGGTCCCGTGCTAGAATGAAATTCCAGGTAGCCTGAGCAACATTGAAGAAACTGTACAATGGCATAAGTTACTGATGATGGTTTTGGCTCATTAATCTTGAGCGCGTAAGCGGAACCTTCACCATTGTACTTTTGAAGAAAATGTTTGTCTTGAGTTGCTGAAGGTGCTGCAAGGAAAATTGGTTGTTGAAATTGTTTTCCCTCATGCTTGTTTGAGACATTGTGGATTGCTGCCTGCCTTCTCAAACACTGTACCATGAAAAAAAAGATTATAGTCAGGCATTCATTACAAAATCCATGAAAAAATTCCAACAAAAATACTGAAAAAAAATAAATATGATATTTTCTTGCTTCAAAATTTTTTCATGACAGAAACTTAATTGTTTCTTCCTTTTGAGATATATATATATATTGTTTTATATATGAATTACAGACTACTAACATTTAGGAAAAAGATTATCAGAAACAAGAAAGAAAAAAAAAATAAAAGAAAGAAACTCATGTAACAACTTCGTTTGTATATAAACACTCCTCAGTTGTAGCCACTTAGCATTCATAATTTAGGCCATGTTTGAGTGCTTATTTGTGGCTTTTAGCCAAAAATAAGCACTCAACAGTGTTTGGCATGTTTGGCAACGCGTGCTTATGGCCAAAATAAGCTGCTTGTTGTGCTCTAAAAAAAAAAAAAGCATCGAATCTATGCTTTTCATAAAAAGCAGCACGAGAGCTTTTTTACCCATGATGCGAAATGACCATTCGACCCGTACTAAGTTAGAGAAATTACAACACTATATAACAACTCATACCCCCACTCTTTCCTCACAGGCTCTCATTTTTCCATCTCTTCCGATTTCTTCGTTTCTTCTTCTCTCGCTCGGGTTGGTTCCGTTGCCGAAAGGAGACCGGAGAGGCTCCAGTTCTTCTATTCTTTTCTTCTATAGGTGGAGATATTTTTTGTGATGAATTTGTGTTTGTTCTTAACTGAATCGGATCTGTTTGTGGTTTTGAGATCTAGGATTTTTTCTTTACGAAATTTTGAAGAAAATTTGTTAATCTGCCGATCAATTGATTGGTGTGGTTCTTGATGGCCAAGAGACTCTGCGTCGACAGACTTCAGAAGAAATTACGAGCAATTACTAAGATATTTTTTATTGTAGTTCATTCTAGACGGATGTATTTTTATGTAATCAAGTTCTCAGTAGATATTAATCTTTTGTTCTTTATCTTTGCTTTAGAGCTTTTTGGTTTTAATTTGAATAAATTATGCTCAGTAGATATTAAAAATATGTATAATGAGAAGAACCTGCTGCTTGTATTGAATTGAATTTTTTTGTTTCTTGAGTGGAAGCACAGCAAAAGCAATGCATGGTGAGTTTTTAATGGCTTTGCTTCACACTGCTCTCTTTTACTGTATTAACGATTACTTTCTGCTTAAATAGAAGAATGAATGAAAGAAAATGACTTGAATGAAAAGGATAAATATGAATTGAGAAGGTGTGTTGTGTTGTATTTTGCTTCACTGTATGCATGCATATGAAAAGATAGTTCTGCATGTAGCTAATTGTCTATGCATGTGGTTCAGAGTTTGAATAGCCCTGTAGGCTTTGCTAATTGTCTAACTGTCTATGCATTGCTAATTGTCTACTTCTACTGCTATATAGACCTGTAGGCATTAGCTTAGGAGTTTGAAAAGTTATTTATTTATATGTTTAAACAATTAAATGAATGTTTATATGTTTATATAAATATCTAGTGCTATTTCACTGGCTATGTATATCCACTGGCTGTTTATATAAATATTCTAACCCATTTAACTACTTGCTGTTCCACTGGCTATGCATGTCCTCCACTGGCTTGTGCTTCGGCTCTACTGGATGTTTATATAAATATCCAGTACTTTGCTGTTACAATTTATCTTGTTCCTAGGCTTAACTCATTAACTACTTGCTCTTAGTATAATATTTATAGGACTTTGCTATTAGTGAATACTTCATTAACTCATATATGTATGTATAGTGTATAGTATTGCTGTTAACTCATTAACTCATACTATTTATAGTATTTATAGACTTCATTAACTCATATCTTGTTGTTAACTTATATATATATATTTATAGTATTTATTAGGACTTATGTTACTTGTCTAATTGTGTGTTATAGGACTTATGCTAATTGATATGAAATGTCATGATGTGGATTTATGGACATGACGATCTCTATGGATTTAGTGCGCCACATTGATATGAAAGCATAGATAGGATACGTTGATATTGTATTTTCTTCATATATTAATTTTGGTGGTTCTTTGTTTATAACGTGGGAGGTCTCATTACAGTTTTGAGAAGTTCATGTTGCATTTATGCTGATGTCTAACTTTGTTTTGCATATTCAATGGCTCTTTTGCTAGGCGAGCCATCAATCTAGTGGTGTCATCAGAATGGTCTCTGCCCACAACAGTCAGCAAATCTACACAAGGGCAACCAACACGTAGATTCCTAGGTCTTGGAGCGCCTATGGCTTACACTGATTTGTCGTAGGCTTGAATGTATCTATTGAAAGTAGTGGTAATGACTTGAGAAATTTTGTTATTATGGATATTTTGTTGAGATGCTTTCTTTATCTATGTGAATGAACAGCATTACCAAATATTTATGTAGCTAAGCAATGTTATACAGTTGTATTTTGGCTCATCGTTTCTGTTTGCTATTAATTCCAGCAAATGTCATTGTTTTAGTTTGTTTCTCTTGTTCTGTTGTGCCCATGCAGCTAATCTTAGAAATTTGAAAAATTATTTATATGCTTGAGTTGTGTAGTCGCTATCTTAAAAGTAGTTAATAGTCATGAAAATGAATTTGGAAAGACATGTAAGGTAAATATGAGGTTTCATTGGCCGGTAGTTCTACGAACTTCTTATATGTTGCATTTTATGCTGATGTCTAATTTTATTTTTTGCAGATCAATGGCTCTCTTGCTAGGCGTACAAGAGGTGCATCTATAGTTACTTAGGAAGCTTGAAATGTAAATTAAAGGAAAAATATATCCTTATATTATAAAATATATTTATTAATAAGTTTATAAATATTATTATAAAAAATATTAAACAAAAAATATTTTTAAAATATGTTATAAAATTAATTTTCAAAAGACTAAATAATACATAAAAATAGATTCATAAATTTAATAATTTATCGTATATTATATACTTAAAAATATTTCAATTATTGTATATTTATTCACTTATAAATATAAGCTTAATCAAACATATATTTAATTTTCTTTTATGAAAAGTTTTAAGCAGTAAAATTTATCCAAATAGAATTCAATAAAAAGTAGTTTTTTCAATAAAAAAACACTAGCCGCTTTTTTCAGTAAAAGCACGTAAACAGCAGTTTTTGAATGAAAGCTCCAAATTTTAAGGTTAGCCAAACATAGCCTCCGTGAACGTTTGGAAATGTTTTAAAATAAAAAATATTTTTATTTTTTTGAAAACAAATTCTATTTTTTGTATATTAAAAAAATAATAAAAATAAATAATAAAAAGATTTTATTATATAAAATTTTTATTACTTGAGCGGAGTGAAAGTGATCAAACGTTGAAGAAACTGTGCAATTTTTCAACTCTACTTTGCTTATATATAACATAAACATTATGTTACATTATATTCAAAGAAAGATATGTTTGATATTGAATACATTAAGGCAAAAAATATAATCCAGATCTTCATTCTTGAAGCAACAATGATAATAATTGAAGAAGAAACAATCACTACCGAACGATCGATTTCTCTAAACTTCAACGCTGTATACAAATAGAATACATCGAAGCAAAAAGCTTCTAATGTTTCTCATACTTAAATTAGTTGGAAGAAAAAAACAGAAAATGTGAATACATGGTTTCGGCATCTGGTAATCTATTTTCTGGCATCAGAGCTATTTGCCAAAGCAGTCCTGCGTTGCCTGGTCGTCCCTGCAAAATAAGTCAGACGACATTTTTAATATCAAGTCGAACATAATTAACCCGGAGTCATGCTATATCTTTACATACAAGGAAAAAGTTTACATTCATATGTAGCGAGAAGGTTAACTGCTGTAAGTTTATGACCTGATGCACTAACATTTCACAGAAAATCCACTTCATTCAGACAATGCAAAGTAGTTCCATGCAGTGCTATGATGTCCCATTGCATTCGTATGCTACAAAAAAGAAAAACACCAAAAGACTAGTTCCTCTAGCTTTCTAGAAGCTCAAGCAAAGCGAATTAAGTTACTGCAAGCAACATTAGACACAGTTCTCAGGCTTCAAATCAAGAGACTAGAATGCGATCAACTAGATGGAAATCTTCTGAAGCACATTTCTAAAAGGCAATACAGCTATATTCTAGAAACTGCCCCTTCATTATAGTATTCATTTTCACAGCTTTGATCGATATTGTAAATCAAAATTGCTATTTCGATTTATCACTTACAAGTTCTATCATAAATTGTCATTAACACATGTTACAGCTTGTAATTCTTGATCTCTCTAAGTAATGGACCAACATACGAGAGGATGAAAGGATCAAGTCTTCACCTTCATCGCTACTGCTCTGCAAATTCAGTATAACATATATTCACTACTGAAACATCAACATAAAGAACAGACATGTACATCAACATTAAAAACACATGTAGCAAACATACAGATACTTCTTCATGTATATAAAAATTTACTTCTTAGTTCTAATATATCGTCAGTACTTCTAGATTGAAAGAGCCAACAGGTAGACAAGTGCTACATACCTACTTTGTGAGTAGGCTCGTCGTATCACTCACACTTACATGTGGCAGCACCATATTTCCAACACTATGAGGATCCTCAAAATCAAAGCAAAGCTCTTGTTTCACTTTATCTATATAAGGCGCTCTTGTCTCATATATGGGGGACTCACAATCATCCATAGCAAACCGTCTAGGGATACAAGTAGCTCTCCCCACAAAACCAAGACTCCTCCCTTGTCCATGGCCTTTCTGTGTGTCAACATTTGACACAATCCCTTGGGTTTGGGTAGGGACAACATTAGACATTTTACCACCAGGAACCATATGAACAGCAGAATTTTGAATCAGTGACCCAGCATTGCTATTTATGCTGCCTGAACATGATGAAACTGTGGCAGATCCAGGGATTGTGTATCCTTTTAGTAGATGCACATTCTTGAAGTCTACATTGGAAAATTGTCCAACATCTAGTGTCATGTTACGTGACTGAGAAGAAAGAATGTTGTAATCTACGGGTTTGCAGCTGCTCTGAGACTCAGAATTTGGGTTTACTGCAGGATAACTGCTTCCGACCTGAAAACTGGTTGCTGAATGTGAGGCTACTGCTACAGGAATTGGATTTATTGAGGAATTCTGCCGTATCTGCAAGCTATTTGATGAATGAGAGGGGACTACAACACAAGAAGGTTGCACATTAATCGCATGATGTGATTCAGTAGCTGCTGGAAACTGTTGTTGCTGCAACATCTGCAACATGGCATTACCATTCTGAACATGGTTTACTCCCGAGAGACTGTTTGAAGGCGCTATTCCAGGGTGACAGGACGACCAATTTGAAAAACCAGAAGGAATGCCCTCGAGAGGTATGCTTGACTGACCAGAGTGCTTCTGCACATTAGTTTGACATCTCAGCAAAGGCTGTCCATGAGCAACACCTGATTGAAATGGAATGCACTTGGAATCCTGTATTGGGGCTTGTAGAAGAGTCTGTTGCTCAGTTGTTGGTAAACTTAAGCAGCCAGAAGGTCGACCCAACATCTCTGCATGCAAAGCAGCTAAGGTCTGTGGGGATATTTGACCCGAAGCTGCCAATGTTTGAATATCTAGTGTGGTCAATGGACCTACTTTCGTGTTTGTGTCTGTTGGACTATAGAAGGGATTAGGAAGTCCACTCTGTTGTTGAGCTACCCCACTTAGCCTTTTCAAATATAGCCTGAATTTCTGTACGTTTTACCGAATCATGGGAATAAAAAATTAGAATTACAATTAAGACAAAATACGAGCCTGCAATGAAAGTCCCAACACCATCATTTTCATGCGCATACTTATGATTAAACTCAGATGCTAACAGGGGTAAGAACTAAAAACAAGGGGTTTCTGGAATAGATAAGACATGCATTGTCATCTAGCTTTAATAGATAGATGTCAGAACAGTGCACCAAACAGTGCACATCAAGGAACCAAATGCTATGACGGCAGCATTAAAACCAATTATATCAAAGCGTGAACAATTAATACAAATACGACAATAGAGAAACCAAATGTGAACTTCCAAAAGGTAACACTTGAGATAGGAAAACATGTGTTTTAAAAAAAGATGTGATATGAATGATTATGTAAGCTAGTGTATATGCAAAAGGAAAATTTTAAGGAGTTGCTTCCCACGTAAATACTATAAATAATGTTTCTCTTCATTAGCTAGACAGGAACTCATGACAATTTTCTCAAATGTGTCACTGCATGAAGTCTTTGCACCTAACCTGCACTAACTTACCCACAATCTATGGATGCTTCCCACTGTAACAGTATGTCGGCTTGTGTATGACATCATTCTTAATACATAAACAACAACAACAAGCACCATCCCTCTAAGTGGGCTAGCAACATAATCCTATTATGACATTATGCTCTATTTAAGCAATATCTTCAGTCAAGTGACAAACAAGTCAGTCATTTTTCACTAGAGCCAACCAAGTCTTCTTAGGTCTTGCATGACATCATTCTTAATGAACATGAAAAATGATAGACCATTCACAACAGCATTTATAAGTTAACAATGAAAAATCAAACAAACTGCAACTAAGCATTTCATTATGAAAACAGAGTTCAAGGGAATCAGTAAGGATCAGAAAGTCAACTTTGAACGAATCATTAAAATACAAAATATACAAGGTCTTGATTCACCTGTAAATGACTCGCAACATTTTCTCTAGTCAACCCAGGGACATTCATCATTTCAAGAATTCTCTTGGGGACAGCCTCTGCAAATAATTCAACACAAACTTTGAATGAATCATTTCAAGAATTCTCTTGGGGACAGCATCTAGTCAACCCAGGGAAAGTAATTTGAACTGAAGGATCTACATGCAAATTGTCTTATGGCAAGCAATTCAAATTAAACATGATTGCAAGACAAAAAAGATATTAAGAAGTAGCGAGTAGAGGCAAGTAATAACATACTGTCGATGCCAAGTTGGTTGACAGCAGTAACAAATTGTTGATGAAGCTCCACAGACCATACCACACGTGGTTTTTTGGACGAAGAAGGATCTTCATTCTCTTCACCATCCTCTTCTTCTTTGGTGTCTCTTTTCTTTTTCTGAGGTTTCCATGTAGCTTCTGATCCCTCAATCACAGAAGAAGCATATTCATTGTCATCCTCTACTTTTCGGTAATGATCGGAATCCTCCACACTACCTGAATGGTCATGCTCTCTACTCCCCATTCCTCTTTTCCTAACAACATGCTGCCAGATATTTTTTAACTCTTCGATCCGTACAGGCTTGATTAAATAATCACAAGCCCCATGTTTGATGCCTCTCATTACAGCACTTGTTCTCCCATCAGCAGACATCACTAATAGGTTTGGTAGCTAAAATGTTAGATATCAATAAAGATGACTGATAGCCTCAAGCAAAAGTGCAAATACTCACTGATAACAGGAAGATCCATCTCAAGACCAACAAGTTCAAGTAACTTGAATCCATCCATGTCAGGCATATGAACATCACTTATGACTACATCATAAGCACCCCTCCTCTCACGGAGAAGTGATAAAGCTTCTGTTGCCCGACAGCAGATTGTAACTGAACACATTGAGATGAACTTTTAATGCTTGAGAAACTTGATAGAATGGCTTCGGAAAATAACGGATACAAGACAACCTTCTGGAGAAGCCAATGAGCTATCTTAATAAATACATATCTTAACCTTGTTGCTTCTTAAAGTATATCAAAGTACTTTCAAAAGTAATCATCCCCAGGTGAGAGATAAGATGAGCTAAATACAAGATCTACACCAGGAAAGATCTTTCTTTTTAGAACCAGCACTAACAAGAATCGAATACATACCACTTTGTCGATGGTGAAATACCCTGTATGGCAGACTCAGGGCAACATGCCTTGAAGTTTGAAAACATTTTCCCCAACCAAAATACTTAAGCTCAAGGAGAAAAAAAATCAAGTGATCTCACACTTCAAAGATGAAGGCAAGCAACGACACACACGAAGCATGATGTTTTCTTATTTAAGAATGATTGTAAGAATTGATAGTATTAAACACTTCTCAGACCAATATATCACCACCCAAATGCACATCTGGGCAAAACCATTTCATGCACAATACATAGTATGCCATTCATATAGTCACCCATGTCAAATCTCTACTCTAGTTCTGATACCATCCATCAGCTAAACAAGCAGAGAAAAACATATTCCCCCCAGATTAAGTCAATGACTTACACCATCAGCAATTGGTGAAAGGCTTATTACCTAAGTCATGTCCTTTCGCAAATAAATCGACCAATTTATGCAAGATCCATAAACAACACATTTTATGGTTTAGATTATTTACACAAAAAAGAAAGGTTTTGATTGTATGCTCTCAATATAAAATCACATCAATAACCTTAAAATAACTGAACACTAATGGGGAGTCCTTTGATTATTATATACGGGTCCCACTAATGAATTTAATTCCAGCCATTTGGCTAGCTTAAATCTAACTAAACACAAGTTGTAGAACTCTATAGTTGTCTTCAACCATACAAGATCGTGTCCCATTAGAAACTTTGATGATAATAATTTCGGCCACAAGCATTCAGCTGAAGGTCGGAAGAATGGATGCTTTTCCTCTAATAGCATCCAAATAAGTAAAATATTTAAATGGAATAATGTTTCTAAAAGAGGGAACTGTCAAGGTCTTAGCAAAATTCCAGTTCCATTCCTTTCATTACTAGTCCAACTTTTTCCTCCATAAAATGTGTATGTGAAGTTTAAGGAGGTTCGAAGATTTTGAATCTGAGATAAGGGGAAAATAATGGTTTATCAGCATGCCTGTTCTTTTTTTATCTAAATGTCTCTCCCATCAGTTTCTATACAGACATACATACAACTGATGTAAATTGCTACTTCGACAGACTAGATCAGACATATATTTCTTTTAGTTCTTGCTAGAGAAATAAAAAGGAACAGAATAACCCATTTAAACATTTCATCCAGCATGAAAAGATATCAATCTTGGGTATAGGCCTATAGCCCAAAACACCGTCTAACATTTTGGAAAAGGGAAATGGGTATCTCAAGTTGCCAAGAATGCATTTAACCAAGTGCCACTATAACTCCCCAGCATAATATTTTCACATTTTTTAAATTGAAAGCTTGCACCTAGTTTTGTGAAATGCTAACCAATTTAAAGCTAAGGACATCCAATTCACTAACTTCCTTACTTATGATCAATTCAAAATATAAACTCAGGAAAATGGGCAATCAAGGGCAACTGAATTTTCAACCTGCTCCACTAGCGGCATAAGCGACCATTCCCTATAAGCACAATTGTGGCACCTAGTTTATGAAACACTACAATCGACTGAACTCAATGATACAAAGATTTTAGACAAAAATTACCAACAAAGAACAGCTCACTTATTCCACTATGGTACAAATATATCCATGAAATTAAGAGTCACCTCATTTTGTGAAAACACAGACCCAATCTTAACCAACAAATTTCACATCCAGCACACTAACGGAACGAAGAATCAAGGAAACAAGCAAAATCAACAGAATTCCAAGTCCCATAATAGCCCATTTCAGACCTAATATAGACAAAAGATTAACTATACAACATTTCTTGTAAAACACTAATTTATCCATACCAAACTAATCTAATTATTCTACATGAATCTACAAACATATAAATAACCAAACTTAAACTAAAATATATATCATGACACATGACGAATTAGTAGAAGTTGTAAACCAGACCTCGGTAAAGGCATTTGAGTAGCATCTGCTCAAGGATCTTCAAGCACGCCATATCATCATCAACGACAAGAACTCGTAGTCCTACAGGAAACTGGTCCTCCACAGCCATCGCAGGCTGCCTTGGCTGAATCCCCGCCACCAAATGCATCAATCAATCAGCCAAACCAAACCAAACACAAAGAACAATTCTTTTTTCCAAAGCAATCTCCAGCATCAACAAGCAATCAACCCCAAATCACTTGCTGTTGAGGATAAAACAAGCTGAAGAACAAATTTCCCAGTCCAATCTACAACCACAAGGTCCCCAACAAGCAATAAATCTAAAATCCTTGCTGTTAACTGAAAAAAATAACAACTGTTTCAACAAACCAAGTAATACAAACTGAAAGATCAAATGTTTCCAATCCCAACATACAAAAATCCCAAATCACTTTTTTAATCTTTTCTTAAAATTTGTTTGTTGTCTATAATTAAACTGACAACCTTTCCATTTGGTTCTTCAACAGCAATCTCTCCTTCTCCTTCTCCTTCTCCTTGTCCTAGACAGAAATACCAAAACAAGACCCACTTCCTCTCCGTTTTCTCAAATCTGATTCCATCTCTTCTCCGGCCGCCGGAATTGAACAAAATTCTTTCTTTCTTTCTCTCTCTCTTCTTTTGATTACTACACAAATGAAAGAAAGAGTTCACCAAAATCAAAGACCGCCAAGAATGAAACCTTATTGATTATGGATTATTCTTGGATCGAAGGCGAGATGCAAAATAATAGAGACAAAACAAAAGGAAAGATGGGATTTTTAGGGAAGTGATTATTGATTTTATTTGGAATTGTTTTTGTCAGCAGCTGCTGTTGTTAGCTACAGTGCAGCTACTGCTTTAATATGTGTCTTGTCTTTGGTTCTGGCTTCGCTTCCCTCTTTCAATAATAATATTTTTATCAGAAATCTTAACTTTTAAACTACTATAATGATTAATAATTTGTACTAAAATAATAAAAAAAGAAACTTTTTGCAGTATAGAACCTGTTAGATTGCTTATTGTCTTGGAGTGAAACTTTTAGTTTTGCATCGTAGTTCATTCTTTTCAATCATTAAGATTATGACCTACAGGAGTGCTTATTATTTTCTTCTCATTCTAATTTTAAATTTTAAATTTTTCAATAATATTAAAGAAAATTTTAATATTATAAAAAAATTTATCTTGTAAGATTTTATTATTATTTATTATTATTTTTTTATTTAATTAAATAAAGCTTAATTTTTAAAAATTTAAAAAATATTTTTCAATAAATACTACCAAACATCCACTATGTCAACATAAAACTTAGAAGAAAATCACTAATTAAATATTAACTCTTTTTAATATAATTATTGACATATATTAAGACGTTGTTTTTAATTAATTCATACAAAAATGAAAATGAAAAAAAACACATATTCAGCCATTGATTTCTCATTAAATTATTTGCTTCATAAATTTCTAGAACTAACTGTGTCATTAATATTTAGAATAGAAATAAATGTAACGAACACTAATACAGGAATGTAATTAAAACTATTAATTACATAATATGTCATTAATTAATTGTTAGTTAATATTAGTGCAAAAATTTGGATAAGAACAATTTAATTTCAAATTAATTATTATCTCTTAATTAGATCTTCAAAACTTTTCTAATATTTTTTGGACACCTCTATAAGGTCTTACAATTGCCATTTTCTATTATAGTAGCCATTTTGCAAACGTAATTTTATAATAAAGAATAATATTTAATTTAATAATATAAAGAGTTGTAATTAAATACGGCAACTCAAAATGGGGCCGCTTTTTATTAGTGGGCCGCGCATGCTCTGTATGATAAGCTAGTTGATCTCTTTACGTACAAAATTCTTTATGCTCTTAACCGCACGGTACGACCGTTTCTCCCAACCATCCATTAGTAATAAATATATCACAAATCTAAGTTTGACGATATAGATTATAGTTATTAATATAATAATCAGTCACAAATCGTTAAATTTTTAATTTAATTTATTTATTTAATAAATCAAAATATTAGTTTTAATTAATTTATTTAATAACAGAATTAAACTCAATCGATCTAATAATTAAAACCAATAAGAATCGTAGAAATCAATTTTTAACAAGAATAGAACAAAATTATTATGTATCTTATACTAAATTAAAATACATAAATTAAGAAAAATTTAATTAAAATAATATAACAAAGAAAAATTAAATTTTAATATTATCAATATTTTTAATATTTTGCATTAATTTAGATAAAATTAATTTAATTTATCAGATAAAACTTTTCTAACTCAATTAAGTTCGCAAGACCGTGAGTTCGTTTAGCACTGCGTTTCAAAGAAATAATTTTCAATTTTTAATTTTATAATTTTATATATATTTTTATAATTATAAAAAAGTTTATTTAAAAATTTAAAAAGTATAAAAAGATTCTATTTTTTTATTTTATATTTTAATTATTTTTTAGAAATTAACAAAACAAAACTTATTTCTCAAAAAATTAAAATATTCTTTATTTTAAAAAAATTTAATTTCATAATATATTCCGTTCTCTGTCCAAATCTAACCGGTTGATTTGGATTAGAGTTGAATAATATAACATGGTGGGGTCTTTTTTTATTAACGCCGAACTAATGAATTGCAAAGTACATCTTTGCAATAGTTGTGAACGCACGGTAGGGACCTTTGTTTGGCCGTCGATTCTTAAAGTAACTTCTAGCAGCCGTTGAATTTTACTTATTTATATTATAACGATGCTGTTTACAGAGACACGTGTCTGTGCAGGGGTAATACATTAATCATTAATTAATTATGTTAGTTGGAAAGATGAACGAGTCATGTGTTCAATTAGCAATCAACACTGCTTATAGTTTGACTTTGGTTGCACTTTCGAACCATTGATTTTTTTTTGGAGTTATAATAAATTTATAAATAAATATGATAATTATTCGAATTTGTTTTTATTATATAAAACTTTTTTAGGATAAATAAACATGTCTAAAAGAATACCTAAAAATCCAATAATTAAAGAGTTATTATGGGACTTCTAAATGAAGGGATTACTTAAAATTAAAATTTTGAAGTTGTATAAAATAATTTTCTTTTAAAATATTTTGGGACTTCTATATGCGTTCTACTTAAAAGTGCATAAATGTTGAGTTAAAAGTAATGCAAAAGTAAGTGCGTATTTTAAATATCTATAACTGAGTTTCGTGAAAGTAAAAAGTAAAAAGTAAAATTTTTTGAAAAATAAAGTGTTCAGTATTTATATTTCAATAGTTTTTAGAAATATAAAAATTAAAAAATATAATTATATTGGAAAGTATGTAAATAAAAAAATTGAAACTAGAGTTTCGCATATGAAAGTGGAGTTCTAAATTTTTTGTATAATTAAAATATATGAACCATTCGAAACTCAAAATCTGATAAAAAAATAAAATTACGGGTATTTAAAACACGCACTAAATTTTGTAGAAGATGTAGTAGAGTGATAACAAAATGAAGTTTTTTTAAAGTAAAATATATTTAAATTTTTTTAATAAAGTTTATTTTTAATTAAAAAATAAACTAAATAATAAAAAACTTTAGGCTTTCTGCTCTAAAGCCTAACTTCTAATTTAACTTTCAATAGAATCAATTTTACTAACTTCTAACTTCTACAGCCTTCTTATTGACCAGAAATAGGAAGGTTTCACCCTCACCAGCAGCTCTGAACTTCACACAAGGGATATTTTAGAGTTTTTTTTTAAAATACTTTTTTTAAATAAAAACTATTTTGAAAATTTAAAAATAATTTTTTTTAAAATAAAAATATATAATAATAATCTTATGATGTTAAATAAAAAAGAGTTAAAAATACTTTCAAATATCACACAATCTGACAAACAAAAAGCAAAATAGTTTTGAAGACTTTTGGAATTATTTATGAAAATAAATTTTTTCTAAAATAAAAAATATTTTTATTTTTTTATCTAAAAAATATAAAAATATGTAATAAACAAAACTCACTATATAAAATTTTTTTATATTTTCTAAATTTTTAAATAAAATTTTTAAATATTTTAAAAAAATATATTAAAAAATATATAATTAAAAATTAGCGCTCCGAAAATGCTTTTCCAAACGCACACTCAATCTCCTTAAGAGTGCATCACCGTTGAGTTACTAGTAATGCAAACGTTTTCAACGTTGAGTTACCAGTGATTACCAGCTTGTAGGTCTGAACTTCACATCAACTTGTTTCTGGCAAGATCAAATACATAAATCCAAAACCATGACTGATTTACAGTCTTCAATATAATTAATAATAACTTTTCATATCTACATTACAGCTTTCTATTCTCTGAGCAGGAATTGGAAGCTTTCACCCTCACAAGCAGCTCATTGCAAAGAACAATAAGCAAAGAAGTTAAATCTCCTTTTTCTGATCTTTTCCACATACTGATACTATCAAGCAGGCTGCATAGCTTCTTCCATTCAAATCTGGAGTTAACAAAAAGAAATTAGGCATGGTTGATACTCGACAGAAATGTCTTCATTATCTTGTTTTTTGTTTCTCATGTAGAGCATATTTATCTTTGGTATTAAACTCGCTTTTTGAAAATGAATTTATAAAAAATAATTTTATAATTAAATATAAATTTGATAAAAAATAAGTTTTATGTTTACTTTAAATTACAAGTGAATTTTTAAAAGTGAAATTTTTTATTTTATAATTTGAATTTTAAAAATGAGTTTTTGACACGAAAAATTTAGTTTAAATATTATGTTTATTTTAATTTAAAAGTAAATTGAGAGTTAAAAAAGTGAGTCTTAAAAAAAGTATGTTTGGAGTGTAAGTAAACGAGCCCTTAAACTTTCTGAATAAATAGAGGCATTTTACTTTTACAAAAGTTCATTGAAAGAAATATGTTTCCACCTAATGGCAAAGGGTGGAAACACCTCATGTTTCCAAGGCAGATGTAGATAATCCGATTATTAAATGGATCAATTTGCGTTAATCCAAATTAACCCACAAGCTAAGAAATTGTCATATTTTAAGAATCAATATTTGATTATTTTTTTTTTGTATATTAAAATATTAATAATTAAAAAAATCAACAGTAATAATTTATAAATTATTAAATTATATAATATTCATAATTAATAATTATTTTTATATCTTAATATAATAGTATAAGATAAAATTATAATTATCGAAAGTATTATTATGTAGATATTTCTGTAATAAAGAATTTAAATTTTGTAAAAAATTTTTATCAAATTTTATTAGATAGCTATGTTTATCAAAATTTTTATCAAAATTATTAGTATTATTTATAATCATAAAATTTCAGCTGTCACCACATATTTCTAAAAAATAAAATTTTTTTGGATATATTTTAAAATCGATGAAGATACTAAAGAATGCATGTTTTGACGTGCATTCACTATATCTCATTACTAAAAATATCGTGCACTTTTCTCATAATCGATCTTATAATTTTACTAAAATTTAAAAATATAAAATTAATAATTAATAATTTTAATTATTAAATAAGTCGATCTAAATTTAATCTAATTACTAAATAAATCGATTCGAAACTGACCCACATTGTCATCGCTAAGCCTAAAGCTGTACAATTGTGCTTATCATTTCATTTTCATTCTAATTTTTAATTATATATTTTTTAATAAATATTTTATAAAATTTGAAAAAAATAAAAAAAATCTATATCATAATCTTATTAATTATTTTTATTATTTTATTTAAAAAATAAAGCTTATTTTTAAAAAATTTCTAAAATATTTTTTATTTCAAACAAATTATTTTTCAAAAACACTCGCAAAGTTTTGGTTCCATAAGAGTTTCTATTTTCGACTTTTATATACTGAGCATGTTTACATATCTTTTAAATTTAAATTTTCAGTCAAAAACTTTACTCCCAACTTATTTCCAATAAAAATAAATATAAAATTAAATTCAGTTTTTTCCATCAAAGACTCTACTTCCTATAACCATATTTTAACTAAAACTTCCAGTTCAAATCATTTTAATAAAACATAAATAAATAAGCTAAATTCACTTTCAAAATTTACTATTTAAATAATTTATTTTCACAAACTCCGTTTAGAGCAAAATAACCACCACCTAAAAATGTCCTTGCGCCTTTTATTTGTGCCTTTTCGCTTTTCTCAGAACTCAAAACAAAACTGAGAAAGATAAACCATAAGAAGTTGACAAACCCTATCTTTTAGATAATTGTTTGGGATTGTTAATTCTGAAAATTTTTCTATATATATAATTGGAAACTATTTGAGCTAAAATTTATGTGAACTTATACTTCAAAAGAAGCATAGAGCGACTCATGATGCAATGCACAGTACTGCCAGTAGTGTGCAAGAAATGAGAACCAACGTGTACCAAATTAGGTACTAAAAACTTTTTCTAGGTGGCATGCCAATTTCAAGGCAGCATCACTAAGCCTGAGACCATCCAGATTAAAAGAAGAGATACAACAGCTCAAATGTTTGTACAATTTGAACTGCAACACTATAATACTTGAACTTATAAGTAGCTTCAAATACATTTGAAGTATTTTACACGACCAAAGTAATTCACCAAGAACGCAAACAACAACGTTATATTATCAAAATATTTACTCAGATGAGCATCAGAAGATTCAAATGAAACCAAGATGTGCTAAAACTCAAAAAACAATCATCTCAAAATACCATGCTATTCACAAACTTGGACAAATCAGAATCACCACAACCAGACTAAAAGCCTGAGGACACAAAAGAAAAACCTTCTCAAGCCCTATACAACAAAAACAGGCAACATCAACTTAAGTGCTATATGGTTAGTGAACTCGCGCACCAGCTTCTGCTATAAAACAAGCAGTTCAGCTTCACCCTGCCATTTACCTACTATGAGTTAACTGCGGTATCCTTGATTGTAGCAGGACTGTCACAAGACCTGTTACCTTGAGACCAAGAACAAAATAACTAAAGGAAAAGTAAGGAAAAAATGAAGTTGAAAGTCTCCTGCTAATTGTTGACTGATTATTGTTGTAGATTGCGCATCAATCCGCTACGTGAAACATGTCTGCAATAGAAGTCAAACCTCAAAATTTGATGAACAAAATAGATTACAAAATTGAAACCAGATTCGTATCATCATATAAAAGGTAAACATACTACAATGGATATGTGGGCAACTGTTTGAAAATAACAGAATTTATTAAAAGCATAAATTCTAAAAGAAAGTTTATTGGCCACCAAGCAGTAGCATGCAAATAGATAGAGCAGGTAGACAATCTCAAATTATTTGAGCTATCAGAATAAATAGTTTATTCCACACATGTTCTCATTAGTGAATTTTTCTGTCATGATTGCTTGCACAAATGTACCAAATTACGTAGAACAGAGTAACAATACAAGCTAACCAGATTAAAGGATGAAACTTGCTTACAATACCAGGGAATGTTATTCTTGTTTTTATCTTCCTTCTAGTGTTATTGCCACTTTCGCTCTTGCACTAGCTTAAAGTCTTAACTGCTGCTAATGCTATGCCAAACAATAATCCAGATATTTACAAAACGGAAAATATTATACTAACAATTCTATTGAGAAAGTGAATTGCATGAAAGAAAGATCAAGCAAGACAGTACAGAACGTGAGAGAGAGAGTAGAGAGGCAAATTATTTCTACAAGCATATGATCAAAACCATAAAAGGTTTGAAGGAATCTTGAAGGAATATTAACAGTTGTATGCTATCTTTTGTATATACTAAAGAAAATTAAGATATTACTTCAGAAGCAACCAATATTCCATTGTGCTAGCCTGACTATCACATTAGTCAATTCTGTAATCTAGTAACTACATCTATAGACTCTACCTTGAAGAAAGGAGCTGTGAACTACTCATTGGACCTTTTGAAGAACTAAGCTTTTTGGCTTTGTGCTCTTGTTCCTTCTCTACTCGCATAGAAGCCATCTCCTTCCCCATTGCAGCTACTTCCCTTCTCATTTTCTTGGCTTCCACTTCCAATGCTTTTGTGAGGGTATCTACCTTCTTTGTCAACATCTGCATCCACAAAATTAAAGCAACATTAAACCTGGAGGTTTTAAGTTTTAACTCTAGAAAGAGTGGAAAATGCACCAAGCAACTACCTCAATTGCATCATCCTTGTCTTTCAAGCTCTGGTCCTTCTCATGGCAAGCTTTTCTCAGGCTGATTACTTCCTTCTGTAGTAAATCATAGAGAAGACCAGAAACACTGTCTTCTTGATTGGTACTAGGAAATTCATTGGGTTTCTCATCTGGGTTAGCATTCCAACAGCTACTAGACTCATTATCTCTACTAGCATCAGTAGATTTGTTTAATGGATGGTCTGGGCCATTTGCAATGATCTTACTCCGATCAAGCGACCTACTGCCACCGTCAAATGATTTTGAAGCCCCTTTTGCATGCTTCAAGAGTGTACTCGTGCTACTAGAGGTTGAAGACCTAGAATGGAAAGAAGGCGACCTTTTCGGTAAGAACCCATTTGGTAACAACTTGGAAATATTCTCAGCTCCTCCTAGTGATTGGCGACGTGAAGGGCCACCACTAGTAGGTCTTCCTTCTACATTAGTGCGTGTACTACTCCTTAATCCCTCTTCCAATACCTTGAGACGTAATTGAAACTTTTCCTGCAGAAAGAAGATGAAGTTGAACCTTTTGCATGATTATATGCTAGTCCTACTGTAAGTTGCTAACTTATAAGTAATAGTTGATATACTTTTAACTGGGCTTCTGATTTTGCAGTTCTTTCAGCAACAGCAAGCTTGTCCCTCAGCTGCAGCATTTCTCCCTGTACCAGTCATTAAAAGACACAAACATATGAGGCAGAAGACTACAGTGAAGGGCGTCAATGCAAAAACAAAACCACTTATGAAATAGAAACTAAGTGCAACAGATACATGTTTCTCAACAAATCTTGTAGGGCAGCAAAAAATAGTCTAGCATTATCAGTAGTTCAAGAGTAGATTGTGTGATGGATAGCAAAAGAACAGGGTTTTTAGGGAAGGGCAAGAAAGTAGCTGAAGGCTCTGCTAAATTGCATGTGCCAATAAGTTGTGAAAAAGAAAAACTCAAACAAGAAAGGAAATAGGCTTAGCACCTCCACCAGCAAGGACAGTGACATGCAGACGAGATGGAGCTGCAAAGATAGGCTTGCATGTTGATAGTTACAAAACAGAGATAGTCTGGAATCAATACTACCTGCATAAATCTTCGTTCTTCAAGCCACTGTCTAACAGGCATGACTTTATCATTGGCATCTTTCCACTCATTTGCGACAACCACTGCAACCCTGTTGGCTGTCACTTTAGCACGGGCTAGCTCACGATCAAGGGTCTTTCTCTCTTCCTAAACAAGCATACATCTAGCTTAAGAAATCATTATATAAAGAGACTGAAAACTCCAATTATCAAGCAGGATAGGAGTTACATTCATCTCCTGAACTTTCCTCTGATAATCCCTCACAGCATTTGCAGCAGCACCACCAGCAAGAACAGCCTCTTCTAGTTCCCGTACTGTTTGACCGAGCTTTTCAACTTCGGCAACTTTTTGGCGATGCAGTTTGTCCAGTATTTTATTCTCTTCCTACAAGTACGCACACAATAGTGGGTGCAACATGAGTATCGCAGGAAAATACTTTTCCATCAACCATAAGATATAATGTCACTATCTGAAGGAGGAGAATCCATTATATCAGGAACCACATACCTGGCATATTTCTATCTGCTTCATTAACTCCTGGTTTTTGTTTTGTAAATCATCTACCATTGCAGCTTTTGCCATGGCAATTTGAACAGTCCTTTCTGCGTCAAGCAATGCAGCCTCCTTTGATTTTGTAAGCCGGTCCAATGCCCTATTGTCATCTTGCAACTTTGCTATCTGAAAAAATCAACATTACAAACAAATCTAAATCATCAACTTTGTGCAAAAGTTATTGGCAAAGCTCCTCATTATGCGAGGGATTGAAGCATCATTACGATTTCCACCAAAGCTAGATATCAACACTCTAACATGCCTAGGACAACCCAGACTTCATACAAAGTTACCTTAAGCAAATCTGCCTTGAAACTGAATTACAAGAGAAATAAGGAAAAGAGCAGATCAATAGTGCTGCACGTTCGATAGGAAAGCGTCATAGTCAATGTTCAATGTGTTGCTCAAATAAAGAATATCTTTCAAAAAGACAAAAGCTCCTTCCTTGAAATACAGTGAAATTCACTACTCTAAAGGGAACAAAAAAATAAAACTTGAAAGCAGCTTAGTTTATGAAAATTAAAAATAGTTGTGCCATTACCTTGTTATACTACGTGCAACAGCAAAGCAATAAAAAGTGGTTCACTACCTCCTGGCGAGCAAGCTTAAGCTCTGCCTCCAGCGGTGCAAGTATCGCTTCTATTGGAGGCATGTCATCATCCTTTTGAGCCGCATGCACTCTTCTTAATGTAGCTTCTGCAGCAAATTGAGCAGCCATTGATGCTTTCTTTTCATCATTTAGCTTCTTGATTTCCAAGTTCTGCATAAATGAGTCATCATCAGTTGCAGCTTGTACTGAGAAGGCTAATAATGGGACATAAAAACAGGGTACTTGTTTCACACTTTAGTTTCAAGAAAAGACTCGGTCAGTTTAAGCTTCTCTTCCACCTTGGTTAGTTCCTCGGTAAGCTGCAATCAACGCAACACAATCAGCAAAAATTATTTTCCCTGTAAACTTTCCTAAAGACTCACTTAGAAAACAAAAAACAAAAATATTTTTATAGCTGCATGGGTTATTATGAAGTGCTAATCTTGCAAAACTGAACCTAAGACAAGAAGTTAATTACCTAGTAAACAATGCACTCTATAATCAATAATATCCTAGTTATACAATGAAGCACCTTTCGCACAAATACAAAACTCTAGCAAACAAGAACTTTTCTCTTTAATCTTCCCCTTTGCTTGTAAGGTTTTGCAGAGACTTACGCCTGATCTTGATCACATAACCAAAGAGGGAGACAAACAAAAGCACTCTAGTTAATACATTCTCACTATAATGGTGATTGGTTCAAATGTCAGGGTTATAGTAAAGTTTATTCATAGACAAAAATATTTGGCATTGACAATGATGGAGTTGTAAATACTGCATACCCATATGATATAGCATATTATTATCAACTATAACGAAAACATCTCGAGGTCATCCAGAAAGCACACAGAACGAACTCAACATATCCACCACTTGCAAATAATCACCTAAAGTACCCCATTGGCCTTTCACCACTATTGATCTAGACATCCATCTGTACATGTTATTCCTCAATCAATCCCTCTCTAAGACCAACAAAACCCACCAGCAATATAAGGCAATACTGACTATAGGGAAAACTTCTCGAGGTCATTATGAAAGCACACAGAATGAACCCAACATATCCACTAGTTGCAAATAATCACCTAAAGTACCCCATTAGACTTTTAGCACTATTGATCTAGACATCCATCTCCACATGTTATTTCTCAATCAATCCCTCTCTAAGACCAACGAAACCCACCAACAACAAAAGGCAATAGTGGAACATAACTTTTCCTTGTTTCCTGTTTTATTTCCCTAACTTTCTTGAAAAAGAAAAACCTAACTCCGACAAGCAGAAGGGGTCCATAATGAAAACCCCACACGAAGGCCAATTTTGTTGGTTAATTAATTTAATATATACTAATTTGTTGGGAATGATCTCAGTTCTACCTGACTGAGCATCTCCAGGATATAGGTCAACTCAAACCACATTCACACACCTCTACCTTGATGACATCAAAGACACTTACTAGGCCAAGTCAGAGAATTCATCTTTTTGGATCTTATCAAGTCTAAGACCTTACATATAGTAAAACCAAAATGACAAGTTATTGTTTAAAACACTTCAATAAATGTGTTATGTTAAGATCTATATATCACAATTTTAGAGGTGAGTGGACAACGTCGCAAACTTCATGACCAACTTCAGTGAAGATAAAGTATGCATCCATGGTAGTAACTTTGCTTTGAAGTGCTAATTTGCTCCACGGTCCAACAACAACAACAACAACAACAACAAAATTAGAAATAAAAACAAACAGAACCCAATATGATATGCTACCTCTTCACACGCTTTTTCTCTGGCACGCTCAGATAGTCTCAGTGCTTTAATCTCCGACTGTGCCTCTCCCAGTTCCCGATCCTTATCTGCACAGTCAAGTTACACAGAAACAAAGATGAGCAGACTACCTAAATCCCAAAATACAGTTAGAATAAAATTTAAAAAATATATATGCAGCTCAGGGATTCAGTAGAGGTTAGAGAGAATTATTCAAAGAAAACTTCAAGCTACATCATGGGCTGGCTATAAGTTCATATTAAATCCAAAACGTCAAAGCAGGTAACAAAAATTCAAAAAATGATAGGCAGCAAACGAAACATGAAAAGAACAAATCTAAAACCATCAAACATAGAATAAAATTTACCGAAAGCAAACACGAAAGAAATCGAGCTACATTCTTAAATCAATCCACATTCTCAACAAAAGTTAAAACAACAGCAACTCAAATCTTATCCTTGTTTCCTGTACCCCGAAATTGAAGAAAAAAGAAGCAAAAAAATTTCTGAATCCATCAAACACAAATTACCAAAGAAAAGAAAAGGAGAAACAAAATCGAGCTACATTATTCGATCAATCCACATTATCATCAACAAAAAGGAAAAAAAGAAAAAAAAGAAAAGAAAAAAGAAAAGCAGTCTGAATCTAAAACATACAAAACTTAAACTCTGAATCCAAACCCGAAGGAAGAAGAAAATCTAATACCATACATATAACTAAATTTACTAAAAAAGAAAAAAAAAATCGAGCTACATCGTTCAATCGATCCCCATTCTCAAACAAAATAGAAAACAAAATCAACTCAAAACTAAACCAATGGAAACTCTAAACAACTGACTCCAGAACCCCAAAAAACACAAGAATGATAAAAAAATAAAGCAACATTCTTACCCCTGACTTCATTCTCAAGCCTACTGAGCTCAACTCTAACCGGATCGGAACCATGGAGCAAATTAATGAACTCATCTGCATCCAAGCTTGGCCGAATCGAACTCCGCCGCCTTGAAGCAGACTTGAACGAAGTCGATGAAGTCAACAGCGGTGCTCCTCCTCCTCCACCGCCGCCGCTGGTCTCCGCCGGATCCGTCATGGATTTTAATTAAAACTTTTAAACAAATAAAAACAACTCACAGAGAGAGAGAGTGTGTGGGAAATGAAACGAGCGGGGTTTTATAGTAGATTTTTTTTTAGTTTTATCAGTTGGAAGATTAATTACCAATGAAATTAATTTAAAATTTTTATGTAGCTTGGAGTTAATGAGCTTGATTAAACTGTTACAGTACGATATAATCTTTACTTGATTATTAGATTTGTTCGCTAAACAACGATTGGAACTTTTCTTTAAATTATTAAATGATTGGGAAAGCTATAGAATATCTGATTTTTGTGTTTTTTTCCTCCGAGTGATGGACGGTGATATTAGAGTTCGTTTGGAATTACATTTCGAACCAATGCTTTTTTATTTTTTATTTTTTAATATATATTTTTAAATATTTAAATTTAAAAAAATTAAAAATATAAAAAAATTATATATAATAAATTTTTTATTATATATTTTATTTTTTAAAAAATAAAAAAAATACATTTTATTTTAAAAAAATAAAAATATTTTTTATTTTAAAAAAATTTTATTTTAAAAGCTCTCATATATATCGTCTGGCAAAATGGATTATGTTTCAAAATTGTTGAGAGGCATTTATTTGTCTGCAATTTACAAAACATAATTATTACAAGCTCAATTTTGCAAGATAGAGAAAAAGGGGGAGCGGCGAGCGCCGCCGCTTCTCTTTTCCTTTTCTTTTGAAGACGGTGTGTCAGATAACCGCTAACCTCCAGAATCGGTAAGGTTACCGACCACCCAAACTACTACGGCAACTTCTGGATTTGTATCTTGTCTGATATTGATCAGCTGTTAACCCCGATACAGGAAATAGATTTCTGAAGAAAAACCAAGCTCTATATTTGTCAGTTTTTATTACTTGGTAATATTTTGAAAACAAAATCTTGAGATGTCAGAATTAAAACTCGAGATCCTTAGGGATAATTTATTTCATCAGAATAATTTTGATACAAATTTTGGTCAAAAAATTTATTCTTAGATCATTTCTATATTTATTTATAAAATTATTTTACAAATAATTTATGTTTTGATTTTTTTAAAAATTTGCTTTTAAATATATAAAATATTATCAGTTCTTAAATTGGATCATATTTTAAATATTAACATTTTATTTTCTTTCGTTAAATTTAAATTTTTAAAAAATTTATATATTTTAATTATTTATTAAGTTGAGAATTTTATTTTTAGTTTATTATTAAAAAAATCATCATAAAACTTTATTTATTATTTTCAATATAAAAATTAATTTTATTTTAAATTTATATTTTAAAAAACTTTATTTATTATTTTTTAATTCTGTGGAATTCATATTTAAAACACGCTCTCTAATAAAAACATAAACCGATGGATTTCATTCACGATATTATTTACTATATTATATTAAGCATATGTTATGTTGGTTATTAGTGGTACTAGTTAGTTAATTTTGTTTAAAATGATTTAAGTAATAATTAAGTATATTATTGTCATAATATTTAGCTCTCTCTATAAAAAATGACAAAAATAAAAAGTAAACTAGTCTTTTTCGTCATTATATTATCAACAACTTAGAAAACGACTTTTATATTATTTTCAATGATATAAATTTTTTATTAATTAAGCTTGTCTTCAGGTAAGCAAGCATAATTAATAATTTATTAAAAAATTTTAAACTGAAAAATTAAAAATATTTTTTTTCTGATAATGACAATAATATCTTAATAAATTTATATCTCGATTATAGAACTCGGCAGGTTAACGTATATATGATTTTTAAGATTGCTTAAAATAAAATATTTATAAAAAGTTTTATAAATTGTAAAACAAATTTATCCTTTAACTTTAAAAAATAATAATTATTATTATTGATATGAAAATTCTACGATTAACAAGTTATCTGTACTTTTTTTAACTCTTTTTAGAAATTTTTGAAGTGTAAAAAAAAATTTTCTTTATGAAACAGCGAGGGCGCGTTGGGAATAAGTTGCGTTTGCAAGTGCTCATAAAATAAAATTTTTTTAAATAAAAATATTTTTATTTTTTTAAAAACAAATTTTATTTATTTTAGTTTTAAAAAATAATAAAAATATGTAATAAAAAAATATTATTACGTAAAATTTTTTTATAATCTTAAATTTTTAATTAAATTTTTTAAATAATTATAAAATATGTATTAAAAAATATAAAATTAAAAATTAAAAATGAGCATTTTGGAAATGCAATCCGAAACGCACCCTAGTCTTTTTGGAACTATATTAATGGAAGTGTTTGGTTCAACTTTTTCCTAATATTTTTCTTTAATTTTTTATTTCACATTTTTAATACATATTTTATAAGTATTTAGAAAATTTATTTAAAATTTAGAAAGTGTAAAAAAATTCTACGTAATGAGACTTTTTATTACATATTTTTATTATTTTTTTATAAATAAAAAAAATAAAAATATTTTATATTTTAGAAAAACTCTATCAATCCCAAAAGCACCCAATTGTTTAGGTTTTTTACTTTTTTAATAAAGATAAAAGATGTGAATCGGTTTATCGAAACTTTTAAGGCGTTTAGAAATATTTTTGAAATAAAGATTTTCTAAAATAAAAATATTTTTATTTCTAAAAATTAAGTTATATTTTTTATCTCAAAATAATAATAAAAATATCTTATTATGTAAAAAATTTTATATTTTTTTAAATTTTAAAATAAATTTTACTATATATTTATAAAAAATATATTCAAAAATATAAAATAAAAAGATAAAATGGAGCCGTTAGAAAAAGCTTTTTCAAACGCTTTAGTGTTTGTTTATCAATCCATCCAATTTTTTTTAAATTTATTTTGATATAAAATAAATTTTTATTAAACTATATTCAAATTTTTATTTAAACTATTACATTTAAAATCTTTTTAAAATAAATATAAAAAATTATTTTTATTAAATATTCTAGTTTTTAATTTTATATTTTAAATTTACTTATAAAAAATATGAGTTTATATAAGGGCGTATTTCAAATGCCCGTAATTATACTTACTTCCGCCAAATTTTGAGTTTCGAACGGTCCATATGTTTCAATTACATAAGAATTTCACTTCCACATTTGAAACTTTAGTTGTAACTTTTTTATTTGTACACTTATCAATATAATTATATTTTTTAATTTTCAACACATTTTCAAAGATTATTATTAAAACACAAATACTGAACTCTACTTTCACTTTATCTTTAAAAAAATTCTATTTTTTAATTTTTATTTTCATGAAACTCAGTTACGGATATTTGAAACACGTACTGCATATGCCCTTACTTTTCTTTCTTAAAATTTGAATTTTGAATTAAGTTTAAATATAATCAAACATCAAAATTTACTTTCAATTTAATTTTAAATATAATGAAATATATTAATATCTTTCATGTTTAAAATTTACTTTTTCAAAAATTTATATTAAAAATTTTAATTTTATGAACTTATTTTATTAAATTAAGAAAATAAAAACAAGTGAAGAAAGTACAGTCGGCAATATATAACTCATGGCTAAATAAAAGAAATGAAATGTTTGCTTGTAGTGGAAGAGTTATTTATGGTTCTAAACCAACCAGGTTATCTTCATGTTCACTACATGTAGTCAACAGCTACATAGTTGTATTCTTCACTCAAAAAGAACACACACTATTAAAATAAATTTTATCTATCAAAATTTTTTATTTATAAAACTTACTATTAATAAAAAATTTATATAAAAATTTGTTTTTATTAATATTTTGAATTTTGAATTTAATTTTTTAAAATTTGCTTTCAAACATCAAGATAACACAATTTATAAGGGCGCGTTTTAAACGGCCGTAATTTTATTTTTTCATGTCAGATTTTGAGTTCTAAATAATTCATATATTTTAATTATACAAAAAATTCAGAATTTTATTTCTAAATACAGAACTCTAATTTCAACTTTTTTATTTGTATACTTCACAATATAATTATAATTTTTAATTTAATAAAAATATTTTTTATTTAATTTTAAAAAATAAGTTTTATATTTTTAATATTAACAAATAATAGATATTTTATATTTCCAAATTTTTTAAATTTTATAAAAATATAAAAAAATAACTTAAATAAAAAATTAATTTTTGAAAAGTAATGCAAAATGCAGCCATATGTGAAACAAGAAATCGTTGCTCCTTTCTTTTGATTCTTTTATATAAAGTTTAGTGCGTGTTTACTTAGGTGAACTTAAATTTTGAAAATTTGAAAAGTGGATTTAAAAAATTAAATTAAATTTTCTAAAATATTTAATAAAAATATATTTATATTAATTTTATAAAAATAATAAATTAAAATTAAATTTCAACAAAAAAATTTTTTTGATAAAAATTTATTTAAAATTATCTATTGATTTTATATTAAATAAGTTTGAAATGTTAGTAAAGAGGCACTTAGCTTTTCATCTCATGAATTATCACTTTCCTTTAACGGTGCGTTCTTTTGCACACCAAAATCATTTTTCTTAATTAAAAAGTCACTTTAATTTATTTTTTAATACAAAAAAATATTTATTTAATAATATTATTTCTAACAACTCACTTCTAAAAACTCAATTTTAAAAAATTTATTTCTAAAACCAAAAAAATGCATCCTAAGAACGGTTTCAATTACGATATAAGTAGGTCCGTTTCCTTCCTTCTCTTAAGGATAATTCCAACACTAAGCAAAAGTTTATCACTTCTTATTAAAATTTAATTTGTTTTAAATAAGTTGCATATAGTATTTTAAAACTTCTATTAAAATTTAATAAAAATTCAAATTATTTCTTACAAAAAGTATTAAAATAAATTTGATCAACATCATACTAGTGCCAGCTTCTTTAGTAGGTCTTCCAGTTGTGAAGCTTTTAAGTGAAGCATTTGAGAGATGGAGTGAAGAGATAAGAAGTGCACATGCCTTATTAGGTGAACTACTATAGTTTTTCCAACTCACCAACCTAGATCTTGTTAACTTATCAGGGAGAAATTTAGGAAGATTTTTTCTACCAAAGACTTGAAAATTTGGTAGAACGATAGTTTTTTTCTACCAACTCAATAAAGACACATATGTATAAGAGAACATATACATCACACTAAAATTTGTTCGTCGGATCAAATAATTTGACGGTTAAGATTCAATAAAAAAATAATGCAAAGATAGGAATCTACGATCCTATCTTTGTACTCCATCTCTGAACATATACATCAGTCAATGAAGAGTTGTCGAACATAAGTATGGATAGCGAATGTGTTAACTTTACCATCCCTCTGGATCGATACCCATTATTTCAAACGAACCCTTATGGTCCAATGTCTTTATTCCCATTGTACTCGTTCTTGCTTTTCGTAACAAAGTGGACAGTGACTTGTTATGCTACGTGACACCAGAACCAAATGCATTAGAAAGAGCAACACTTTGAAGATCATCAATAAAACAATAATTTTTTTATCACTGTTTAATGATTATAAATCAAATCATTGTTCAAATATTTTTGTCCTTTTGTTCATAATCAACAGATTAATTAGTCAGTTCCTCAATTAATGGGGCTTTTAAATTTTAGTTAGCTAGTTCTGCTTTATAATAGACTTTTTCTTGCGGTTGATGAATCTTGTGAAGGGACTTCAGGTCAGTTCTCACTTTCTTCTTTGAAGAGCGTGTTTTAAATACTCATAATTGAGTTTCATAAAAATAAAAAATAAAAAATAAAATTTATTAAAAATAAGTTGAAAGTGAAGTTTAATTTTTATGTTTCAATTGATTCTTGAAGTGGGTTGAAAGTGAGTTAAAAGAGAAGAATACAGTAAATTTAAGTTCTATTTGTGCAGAACTAAAAATTCAAATTTTTAATTTTGTTTATAATTAAAATATAGAAAGTTGGTGGAACTCCAATTCTAACGAGAGAAATCGAAGTTTCACCAACTTGAAACACGGTCGAAATAAAAAAAGTAATTTTAAAAAATGATTTTTAAAATAGAAAAATATTTTATGTAATTTTAAAAATAATAAAAATAAATGTTAATAAAATTTTACTATATAAAACTTTTTATATTTATATTTTTAAATAAATTCTGTATAAATTATAAAATATTTATTAAAAAATATTAATTGAAAATTAAACAATTAATTTTTAAATGCGTTGCCAAATAAGCCACAAAAGTAGAACAGAGCTAATTTAATAATTAATTAGTTAATTTAATTAATTAATAATTACATAATTAATTAGAAAGTAGAGCTAAAATTTTTCTTACCAACCTATCTAATTAGGACATGTCTGCCTGCTCGTGCTTTTAGGTACTTATTTTATTTATATTTATTTCAACTTTTAAATTTTGAAAATTTTTTACGATATATTGAAACTATTTAAATATGAATAAATTATGTTTAATGTAATATAATTTTATTATTTGTTTAAATTTTTAAAAATCTAATAAAAGTAGCTTTTTAAAAAAATACTTTAATTTAAAAAAATCTTACCAGCCTACTTAATTAGGACACGTCTGGGCCGTGCTTTTAGTTACTTATTTTATATTTATTTTAATTTTTTAACTTCAAAACTTTTTACTATATTTTTAAATTATTAGATTTAAAAATATAAATAAAATACATGTATATTATTATTATTATTTAAAAATTATTTTATTTTATGCAATCCGGAACAATCTGTTACTCTTCACATTAAACAGGCTGCAAATTTCAATTCAGTTAACAAATTTACATTCTTTTTCCAAGTCAGTAAAGTTAATATAGATAATTGTTCGTTTTTAAGATTCTGCTTTTTGGGCTCTTGATTTCTAAGATGTGTGAACTGGCCCAGCAAGTACTCTGCATCAGATACGGCCCATAAAAGAAAGTGCCCAATTTAAAATTCTTTACACGATTAACGAAGAGCATGTTTCAAATGCCTCTACTAAGTTTCGCTGAACTTAAAAATAAAAAATAAATTTTTTAAAATACATTAAGAACATAGTTGTAAGAACCGAACCAGATGTCGAACTAAAGAATTGTCCAAATCACGATTCTCGAATTGACTCACCGGATCAATCGATCGAACCGTTGGGTCAATAATATTAAGATATTTTCGACCAATAATAATAATAATTATAGTGAGAAACCTACTGCAAAGATGATAATATCAATAATAATAGCAGTAGAAATCACAATAAAAAATTAGAATATTACTACTATGATATTACTATCAACAACAATAACAATAATAATCATCCAAAAAATTGAAGTATTACTACCATAGCATTACCACCACCAACAACAATTATAACAACAAAATTTTATATTAAAATAAATTAGGCGATTAGAAGAAGATAGATAAATCATAAAAGAAACATAACTAACTTTTTTGAATATACATATTTGAGTTTGAATATTTTATAATATAAAAATTTAAAAATTACTAATAATTGATATTTACAAATAAGACATAATCAATTGTATTTTTGTATTATCATATTCAAATATAAAATCTAAACTACATATTATTTTTCAACATAGAACTATTAATAATTACTTTTATATTAAATATGTCATAAATTAAAATTTTTTTAATTAATTTTTTAAAAATTTAATTAAATCCGGTTTGATTTGGGTGGAGGATCGACCGAATTAAAGCGGGTTTTATAACGGGTTAAAACGAATCAATTGTATATGCGATTTTTTGTAAATCTAAACCGATTTACTGTTCAGATCGACTCGAACGGTTCGGTCCGGATCTGACAATTATGGTTAAAAGTTGAGTTCAGATTTTGTGTTTTAATTAGTTTTTAAAGTAGGTTGAAAGTGAAGTTCTAATTTTGTGTTTCGATATTTTTAAAAGTGAATTGAAAGTGAAGTAACTATAGAGTGCATGTTGTTCAAAACTCATTTAAAAATATTTTTACAATATTTATACTTATATAAAAGATTTCGCATTCTTGTATGCGTACAAGAATTCACTTTTTTCTATCAAAAAATAAATTTTCAATTCTTTTATTATTTGTTAATATATACATAATTTTTAATTAAAATAGATAAATTTATTTTTCAAAAAGTTTCATCTAAGGCTTTCTTTTAGAAAAACAAGAATTTAATCTACAGTTAATCATAAGTTACATTAAAATTTGAAACATTTAAAAAAAATATATATATATATATATATATACTATTTTTTTAATTAAAATAGATAAATCTATTTTTCGAAAAGTTTCATCTAAGACTTCTTTTAGAAAAAAAAAAGAATTTAATCTACAGTTAATCATAAGTTACATTAAAATTTGAAACATTTTTAATATCATCAAAATTCACTTTCTGTTTTCAAATTTTGAATTCGATCGAATCAATTCATGTATTTTAATTATCATTTTAAACTCTATTTCACTTCCGCAACAAATTCTGATTCACTAAAATTTTACTTGATGTATTTCAATTTTTATCAAACATTTCAAATTTAATTTTTAGTAAAATTTATTTTCATGAAGCTCATTTTACGAAATTCAATTTGACGCAATTAAAACACGCACTAAGCTATGCAATCCTACATCAAAAGACTCCACTTTCAAAACTCCACAGGATTCTGCGTTCTGTTGCTTGATAATCTACATCAATCCTCATAGTCTAAAATTCACTTTATTGGAAGCATTTGAAAATATATTTGTTTTTTTTAAAAAACAAATTCTTTTTTTTTTTTACTTCTAAAAAATAATAAAAATATATAATAAAAAGATCTCAAAATATAAAATTTTTTTATACTTTTTAAAATTTTAAAATAAAATTTTTAAATACTTATAAAATATTGAAAAAATATAAAATTAAAAATTTATTTTTTTGATAAGCTGAACCAAATAGAACTGTTTCGGGCTAATAGCCTAGAACAAGACACCTGAAAATTAACGGCACTCTGATAAGTTTTTGATCAACCATCATGGACATGAGCATTGTAAATGATTAACTGTTGGAGTAACATATGAATGGAATGATTGTGCACGCCTGTATCTTGTATAGCTATCAAACTTGGCGGTGGTACCATCTTTGTGTTTCTGCTGCTGCAAACACTAACTAAGACTGTGATTTAATATCACCTAACTTCATTTTCTTTCTCAAAAAGTTTGAATTCGAACAGCTTCATATATTTTAATTATCATTCCGAACTCATTCCGTAATCTAAACTTTTCTATCATTCTAAAATTTACTTCTATTAAATTCTACTTCTCACCGAATTTTACATTTGCAAATTTTACTTTCACGAAATTAAAACACGCCTAAATTTGATAACTGGAACATTAAAGATCAGACTTAGCAGAAATCATTAGGCTACAGATGCTTTTGGCTTAACTTACTACAAAAACAATTTTTAATTTTTTATTTCATATTTTTTAATATATATTTTATAAATATTTAAAAATTTAAAAAATATAAAAAAATTTTAAGTAACGAAACTTTACTCCTAAATAAAAGAATACTCCCTTTAGGATTACAATTGTGCCTCTGTTTATACTTTATAGAGGACTACAACCTTTCTAAGGATATGACATGAAAATAATTAGAGATTACAACCTTTCCTAAATTGAAACCAACAGGAAGGTGCTTATACCTTTGAGTGCCAGGAAACGGTGGGTATGAAATGTGTTCTTTATCATTCTATGGGCATTTTTAACTGTGGAGATCAGCGTTTACTTCATAAATGGAGTCATGCAGTTGAGAGCTCAGATCACCAAGATGCCCTTAACGTTAACCAAAAGCTGCAACTACGAAAACTCAAACTCAGCTTGAATTTCAACAGTAAACGCTTGTGCTTCAGAAATTCGGCTACGTTGATATGGCATGCAAGCTAAGACAGTTAATTACTTGTACCAAGAATTCTATAGGTAATGGATATTTGTTTCTCCCTCAAGACGGTGCACAAGTAAATCACCACAAGCAAATAGGAATCTGTATAATGAGAACAGAAGTTTCATTTTCTTGCCAAAAGGCTTGTGTTTGTCGTGATTAGTCGAAGTTGTTGAGGAAGACATCAACCCAAAGCAGCTTAGTTACAAAAAGTCAGTGCATCACTATGTATTAATAGTCATCTCGCATCTTTCCTTCGTATCTCTTCATCTCTTCCTGTAAACCATTCATGCGCATATTGGTCAGATTCAAACTTGCAGTTGGTGCTACCAACATTCCCAAAAAGGCAAAAGCTTGATTATCATCATGCAACCAAGCAACTAACTGAAGTAATAAGGACTGCTCTAAGTAATTAGGAGAACAGGAAACAACCTTTACAAGATTCAAACTAAATTAAAATAGTCACTGTCATGAGATGTTTACATACTGAACTGAAGTGGCTCAGCAATAAGCACTTCATCATTTATAACCAATATATGGTACCTAAATTCTACATTCAAGATATTTAATCATTTCATAACCATGATATGTCGATAGTAAAATATCTGCTCTAAGGATCTTGAAAAACATGGTTCTTAATCTTAAGTCATAGCTTCTTGGCACAGCATGAATTACTACCGGACACTTCCAAAATTTTAGTCTACAATTAAAGAATTTTTCTTTCTTAATCTATAGCAGATACCAAAGGAGGGAACAGCAATCAAAGCCTAATCTAGAGTCTAAGGCTGAGGAACTAAAACATAAAAGAGAAATGAGAAAAGAGACCTCGAATGCACCCTTGAGATGCTGCAGTTCCTTATCAAGATCATTGATGGCCTGACTATATGCTTGGCTGGGTGTAGACTGATTTGTAGTTTGAATCTGCAGCTCCACATAAATAGAAAGGTAACCTACAAGGGCCACCATCCAAGTTAAATGAAAGAAATGCAATGTCATTTCACTGACCCTTGTGATTATTTTGTACTGCAGTGGGTGAGGGAGCTTGTAGCCAGCGAATAGCACATTTGGATCCCTATGGAGCTGCCTGCCGAGTGAAAACCGACAAAAAAGTTCATAAATGACCCAGAAACAATGAAAGTTCAAACAGAATACTAAACAGCAAAAAAGAGCTGCATAAACTAGTGAGCTTAAAATGAAGCAAAGAACTGGAGAAGAAATATCCAAAGGCTACAAAAACATAACCATAGGCCCATAGGACAATTTGGCTTGATGAAAGCAAAATGACAAAGGAGCAGGTAGACACAACTTAAATTATAAAAACATAACGTATGACTAAATTTGTGAAATCATAAGAACCATTTGCACAATTTTGTGACAGTGAATAATTCCACCATTTTCATGAAGTAACTGGAATAATTTTAGCAAGAAAATGATTATTATAAAAGCTACACGCAAGGAAATCACATAAATTTAGCCAACCATATTGGAAGACAAAAATAACACCAAGCTGAATCAAATTAACGAGCATTGGATGATGAGAGGTGAAATATAGTCATGTTGCACATGACAAGTTTGACCATTTGTGATAGGATTCTTTGCACTTGTTATCATACGATGACCCTCTACCCATCTTCATTTAGAGAATGGAAAATGGATAAATTGAGCTATCAATCACATTAAAATGGAGAAAGGAAAATGGAAAATATCATTCACCTTAAATGGAGGTGACGAGAGAGTCATGATGCATCACATGTTATGGGAGATGTGATGCTTCGTAGTTTCCTAAAAATACGCATTGGCATATAAAGGAATCAAGAGTTCAAGACCAATATCAATAAAGCCCAACATAAACAAAAATAGGTGACTAGATGCAACTTAAGCCAAACAAAGAGGAAGCATTAAGAAAAACAAGCTCCAACATTCCATGTGGCCGTCCACTTATTAGTGAGATTCAACATTATTTGGCCCAACATTGACAAAAGCAAGATGAAAAAGGGAAGTACATTCCAGAGGACACCTCCATGTACTGGTCTATGCTTTTGGATTGAACATATCAGCTTCCAGTATATAAGTTGGGCAATCGATTACGGTCTTTTATCACAGGGTTTAAGTCCCTAACAGCGTTTACAAACAAATGATACCAACAAATAATACCACAGGTGATGGTTCAGTAATTAGTAGTTTAAGGACTTATCAGAAACAGGAAAGAGCATGGACATGTGATTATCGTGTGAGTTGAAGCAATGTGGATTACACATCTTCAACATGAATTTGTTAAGACACGGATAAATGATTGTTTAGCTCTGCAGTGATTCAAGACAAGATAAAAAAGGGATAATTCTTAAGATGAGTTTGGCCCTAAAACACAAGTATAACCATTGTCCTGAGGTTCCCGGTGGTGTTCTTCCCTACGGACACCTACTAAAGAAATAACTATGACCTGTAATGCTTCACAATAACAATCCGTCTATAACTTATTCTTTTCCTTTTGCTATTGCTGCCTAAACATTCCGTTTTGCCCCAGCAAGCTTCCAATCACGCTCAGGTACCCTATGTAGCTGGACCGCCGAGTCTGACACGTAATCTGATCTTGTCATGGATCATACTGTGTTGACACCGGTACTCGTCAGTAAACAACGAGTCCGAGTAACACAGCTAATTATAAATTGTAGCGGTAATAAATGTGAAGAATTAGAGTTCAGAAGTTAGGAGATCCAACTTTCTAAATTCTAACTTATAATTTTGGATTTTGATTGTTAACTACTTTCCTAGATAGGCCTCTAGTGTGACAATAAATCAAATCATGGAACATCCATAAGAAATAACAAATCTAAGGTCAATGCGAGGACCTTCAAGAAATTTGAATTTATTAGAAGAAATCTAGAAGCCCAGACCTCCTAACTTCTGAGTTCAATGTTTGCCAACTTCTTAGCAGCTAGAAGTTATCATTGAAAGCAACATCACGCATCTTTTTCAGCATTTGGGAAAAGCTAGAAGCAACAAGTCAAGGTTGAATCAAACATCATTTTTAGCTTAAAAAAAGCTAGAACATATTTTTAAGAGATTCACCATGCATGCAATCACTTTCATAAAGCTATATACATCAAGAATTTGAATTCAATAGATTTAAATCTAGAAGCCCAGACCTTCTGCTTTTCCAACTTCTTAGTAGCTAGAAGTTTTAAATGAAAGCACCATCAAACATCTTTTTTAGCATTTTGGGAAAGCTAGAAGCAAGAACTCAAGGTTGAACCAAATATCATTTTAGCTCTAGAAAAAACAAAGAAAGATAGAAGCTAGAATATAATTTTAAGAGATTCACCAAACATGCAATCACTTCCCCACAAATCCTCATTTCACTACTAAATGCATATTTGCTTTGCCTCCGTCTAAGTGAATTTGTTTGTCAGACCATTACTGAGTGAAACCTAATAATTACTACAAGAAAGTTAAAGTTCTAAAAGACGCATGCATATTACAGACTTAAAATTGTACTTCAAGAACTACAGGCATTACCTCCAAAAGTAAAACACAAAAGATCATCCAAAATACATTAAAAAAAGCAAGTAATACGAGTAACACACGTGATCAAGTAACGATTTTGACAAGAACAAGCAAGAACCACAAGCATTGGAAGATATGTTATAAAAAAAACCAAACATAAGCATCAACAGTACAAGCAAGCGAGTCACATGATTTCCGAAACAAAAAGGAAAAGATAATGAACAGAACATTAAGGGTTTACTGCTGCATTACATGCGTAAAATGTTGCCGATGGTGTGATCTTCTCGCTCGGTAGTGAATGAAGCAGCGTTGACCATCTTCGTGTCCCTCTCGTATGTCACCCTGTTCAATTAGTTAATCAAATCCCCAGAAATTTCAATCAACCCCTAAATCAATCAGTTCTAGTACTGCTGCTTACTTCTTGGTTCCTTCAGGGACTACAAAGCGCTCGTAGCGATCGGGAGCGTTCATGACGGCGGCGGTGCTGCTGCTATCGCTCCTTTGCAAGAATCAACGCTGTAAACTTTTTTCTCTAAACAAGATAAGAAGTTTGAACAGATTTCAAAAGAGTAATAAACCTGAAATTGCCAAATGAAATCATTAAAATACTCCTTTTGCAAAACATACAAAAGGACCTTACTTTTTATAAATAACTTTTAATTTGGAGGTTTTTTGAAACAAAAAATATTTTAAATATTTCTAAAAATAATTTTTATTTTTTATCTAATAAATAATAAAATTTTACTATACAGAACTACTTCATATTTTTAAAGTTTAGAATTTTTGAAATATTGTTAAAGAATTAAAAAGTTTAGCCAAAGTACACCTACACTATCATATGAAACGTATAGGAGTCCAATTAGTTAAAGAGTTCTATAAAACTCAATAAGTATAAGATTTTATGATATTATGAAAATATAATATATATATATATATATATATATATATATATTATAATATATGTTTTGAGGGTATTTAAAAATATTTTTGAAATAAAATTCTTTTAAATTAAAAAATATTTTTATACTTTTTGAGAAACGAATTTTACTCTTTTGATTTTCAAAAAAATAATAAAAATATGAAATAAAAAAATCTCACAACATATAATTTTTTTATATTTTTTAAAATTTTAAATTAATTTCCTAAATATTTATAAAAAATATATTAAAAAATATAAAATTAAAAATTAAAAAAGTACTTTCGTCGTAGGCAATACCAAACGCACTCTCACTATGTTCAATCACTTAATCAATAAGTATATCAATAGATAACACCTTTTTTTCATATTCTTTTTTACTCTATTTGTTATTCTAAAGTCGACCGAACCACCTCTTAGTTTGCTTTATTTAAAATATAGGTCATATTTAGCAGAGCGCTTTGATATCTTTTCAAATACTCTTTTATATTTCATATTTTTTAATAAAATTTTATAATATTTTGTATAATTTATTTAAAAAGTTTGAAAAGTATAAATTTTTTTTTAACTTGCTTAAGTCTTATTAGTACTTATTTTTATTACTTTTTTAGATAAAAAATTAGAATTTATTTTCTGAAATATTTTTAAAATATATTTTGTTCTAAAATATAAGACTCCAAATGCTCTCCTTATAAAACAAATAATTTTGATCCTTCTATTCTTCCTATGTACGTAAGTAGAGATTCTTTACTTCTTAACTTTTAACCCTTACTTCTGCTTTACGTCGTTTCGATAAGAAAAAAGAAGTTTAGGTTAGAGTTGTGCTAACCTACTAGTTGCTCTTTTCTTCAGGTTTTTCTAACTGATGTATACAAGTGCATACTGTGGCAATGTTCGGCTCTGCTTCTTTTAAGCTTTTAAATAGTAGGTGGAGCTTGCTATGACCGATAGGGCGGATTAGTTCGAGAAATTGTGCTAAAATATAAAAAAACTTGAGAAGGGATAAGAAGAGCTTCGTTGAAAGATGCAAGACCCTTTGAATGTGGTGGTCGAATCATGCTCTTGTCAAAATAAGACCCTTAAAAATTCTCTGTTTGGTGATATGGATGCTCTTAGTAGGAAAGTTGCGATCTTTACAGAAGAAGTCGCAAAGTTGACCAGCGAGTTAAGAGATGTTCGAGGAGATTGGACACTTTGGATAATGAAGGTTATACGAGAAAGAGTTTCCACTGTACCCTCAACTTCAATTCCTTCGAAGGTGGATCTTTAAAAACCCAAGAAGTATAAGGGGGTGCGAAATGCAAAAGAGATTGACAATTTTTTGTTAAGCTTGGAGCAACAATTTAAAAGTACTGGCATCACGGAGGATGGAGGTAAGATCAATCATACATTCCTTACCATAAGGATATCGTAATGTTACGGTGAAGGAGGAGACATACCGAGATCAAGAGAGAAATCTACACATTGTTACTTGGGAGGAGTTCAATAGGAAACTCAATTGGCAATTCTATTTAGTGAATGTCAAGGATGAGGTAAGGACAAAACTTGAGCGCTTGACATATCGAGATAGTATAATGGACTATATGAAAGAATTTTCAGAGCTGATTTTGGAGATCTACGATTTTTCAAAAAGGGAGACCCTTTTTGCTTTCATGGACGGATTACAAACACGGGCAAAATTGAAGATCGAGTGTAAATAATCTCAAAATCTCAACTCTATCATTGTCATAGCCGAGTTCCTTATAAAATTCTAACGGTCTGACAAGAATAAGCCTCATAGAAACTACGAGGACAGCAGTGGGTGAGACAATCATCAATCTAAAGAGGTGCCACACACTTGGTAAAATCCAAGGAGACTCTAATAGAGGCCAATGAAGTAATGATAATAATCGAGAAAATAATAAGCTACTATTAAAATATTTTCTTTTGACGGACCATATATGACTAGAGAGTGTCCAAACGGAGCAAACTTTCAGCCTTAATGGAAACAATGGATGAGCCATAAGAGCAACTTGAAGTGGTAAGAATGGGTTATTTATAACTCCTCCATTCTGTTAGAGCCAACAAAGATGTGCCGCGATGTCAAGTGAAGGATTGACTGTACATGATGGCCAAGATTAATGGGCAAGAGGTACGCGTCTTGGTGGACACAAGGGTTATCCACAACTTTTTCGAAGAGACGGAAGCTAAAAGACCTAACAAAAGTACGAAATAGGACGAGGATGATTTGAAACAATTAATTCCGAACCTAAATCAATTTTAGAAGTTGCTCGTGGAGTAGAGGCACGCATAAGTGAGTGGTCGAGCCTTACGAATTTTTTCATTGTCAATATAGATGATTATCTGATAGTCCTTGGGATGGAATTCATAGATCGTATGAATACCGTACCTATCTCATTCCATGTGGATAATGGATGAAGAAAATATATGCATGATACTTTTGTCGCGTGAATGAATATCCAAGTCAGTACTATTTCTGTCATGCAATTCTAGAAAAAACTTACCCATCGAGATAAGCTGCCAAATGAACACAAAGGGGCTAAGCTGAAGAAGTCGCCACACAATGAGGAGGAATAAGGAGTTTCGCAACAGTTCTACACACTCGCGATGAGGGCATCGTGAAATGGATAGGAAAGAATATCACGGTATAGTTATTTTAGCTTGCTCTCTATTCTCATTACCTTAGTAAAATATTTTTTACTTATATAAAATATTTTATATATAAAATAGGTTTAGAATATGATAGAATACTCTAAAAATTTAAAAAATTTAGGATAAATCTAGAGTAATAGGGAAGACTCTAAATAGTTAGAATATTTTGAGAAATAGATTTTTTGTATAAATATTATATAAAAATTTTTTAGATCAAATTATAATAATATTTACTGTTTATTGAGAAGATTGAATGGGTATAAATAGAAGGACAATATCCTTATTTGATATCATCAAATAAATCAAGCAAAGACTTTGTAACAAACTTGAGTATAGTTCTTTACAAACTCTTTTCGAGTGTGTTTTTTACTTTCATTCTTTTTTTAAATTTATACAAGCTTCATTAAATATTTTTGATAGCTCATTTTGAATAAAAAATTGACTTATCCATAAGAGATCCAACTAAGTGGCGTATAGCAGCAGCGGCTAGGATGCTTTTGTTCATTCTTTTACACATAAGGACCTAGTTTAGATAAAAGACAATAGCCAACCTTTAATGACCAATACCATATTTGAAAGACTGTATTTGATAATATAATTTTTGAAATTTCAAATAAAACATTCAACTAAAAATAATTAATTTCGTTAATTAATTTAATTTGATTGATTAAAATTGTTACGTTTGTCAACGTTTAACTGCGGCGAACGTTGTCGTTTCGCTCTCTTTCTCGTTTTCTTCTATCAAGAATCAGGGATCGCACTTTTTTCGTTGAAGACACCAATTTTCAGCTTTTAATCTAATTCAAGGTACAGTTTTTCTCTTCGATTTTAGCATCAATTAACTGACTTTTTGTTTTTTCCATAGAATTTGGGTCGATCTTTCAGAATGATTTCTTGAGAAGCTTTTGATTGGGTCGGTATCTAGAGACGAATTGTGTGAGATTGGTTTATGTGGGATCGTGATTGATGAGAAAATTGGGTTTTGATGTTGATTAAGTTAGAATTGAAAGGAATTAGACTTGAAACAATCTAGAGAAAGGTTATGAATACAGGAATTGGTGATTCTAGTCACTGGGAAAAGTTATTGAGAAGAACGTTGGATTTTATGTTGATTGAGTTGGAATAAAGAAGGATCCCAGTTGAATCAGATCTACGGAAAAGCTTCGAAGGTAGGAGTTGTGATTCCAGTGAGTGATAATCATGAAACAAAAGAAATTCGGGAGTTTTACTGTTGATTTATGTTGGAATTATAAATGAACAAACTTGGAAAAAAAATCGAGAAACAAGTTAACTTGAAAGAAATGTCTTTTTCTTAGAAGTTGGCACGATTTGGAGTTTTTCGTCATTCACAATCATTTGTGGTGATTTCTTTTATTTGATTGAGCTGGTGTTTTGTAGAGATGAGATGATTTGTGTGAGTTGTGTGCGGGAATCGTGATTGATTATAAATCTGGGTTTTATGTAGACTAAGTTGGAATTGTAAGGAATTAGACTTGAAATAATGTACACAAGAGATTACTAGCTAGAACTAGGTGATTTCTAGTCAGTACCAAGTGTTTGTTGCTAAGAATGTTGGGATTTTCGTGTTGATTTACGTTTGAGGTTGTAAAGGATAAAACTTGAAAGTATTATAGAAATCAGTAGGTATAGCGATTGAGAAGTGATTTTTATGTTCGTGTAAGATGGGATTAATTATAATGGATCAGATTTGAAATAAATCTAGAAAAAGGTTAAGATTAAATTCTTGGTGATTTCTTTCTTGTGTCTGTGAAAACGAAAGCCATCCATCTGCTAGTCACTTGGTGAAGATAGAACTTGGTAATTTCATTCTGCTATAATTTAGAAAAAGATTTCAAAGATAGTTGCTTGGTAATTGTTCTTCTGCGTAATCACTTGGACATGCTCTGACTGAAATTAATGTCGATTTGAGCTTAAACTATGCTCTGTTAGTTTCGATTGACTGTTGAATTGTACAGGAAGATTTTTTCTATGGGTGAACATTAGACCTTTGTTCCATGATTATTTGTATTCCAAATCATTTGATCTAGAAATTGTGTTGAAGTGTACTGATCTCTTTACTTGGATCCACCTTGAAGGAGAAAGAAGATATTATTATATTATGTTGTTGTTTATATTTTGAGTATACCAGTAGGTTTATTTGGTAAGAGTATTATTTCTTAATTGGTAGGGGTTCTCATTTCGTAAGTGTTTGTTACTTGAAAGTTTATAAGTATAGACTTATTGTTTGTATTGTAGTGGTTTCCGGATTATAGAATAAAGTTTGAGTTGATTTTCTGTTGTTCCTTATTTTAGGTTCGTCTGGTTTCTTCCTTATTCATCTCCTCAACTTGAATTTCATCTATTTCTTCATCTTCTCGCTTCTTCTACAGTAATTTGGTAGCACAACCAAAATCTTGAAACTATTGCGATCACCTAAAACCGTCAACAAAATCGCCATCACTGGCACCCAAAATCATCATCGTTGCTGCAATTGTTTTCTAACCGTAGATTGTCAGTCTTGCCACCAATGTCGTGATCATTAGCAGTGCTGTGGTCGCGATCGTTTTCAACTGCTATCGCTACTGCAGGAAGTTAACTGCTGCCAATATTGCTGAATCCTAGCTGCTGCCACCCTAGAATTTGAATGATCATGTTTGCATTCAATTCAACCAGAGCAATATAGTCTGGTCAATGTAGTTTGGCTTATCCGCTCACTTCTGTAAAAATCAAATCAGATTGGTTCAACCTAGTCAATTTGATTCAACCAAAGCTTTTGGATTTTATTAGACCAGATCGATTCTGCCGTATCAACTCAAGTTCAACTAGATCAATTGGTTTGATTGAACCAGTCCAACTCAATCGGATCCATTTGATTGAGAGAGAGAGAGAGAGAGAGAGAGAGAGAGAGAGAGAGAGAGAGAGAGTTTCAATAATTCAACCATCACTTCCGACAGAAAAGTTCTATCTAGATTCATTTAAGGAAAATCTAGATTTGCTTAAGTAAGTTTTGGAAAGGGATATTAAGTTAGTATTGATAGAGCTTTTGAAAAAAAACATTTGGTACAGGATGGAAGCTCTTTGTGTGCACTTTCAGATAGCTTGCAAGTTTTTTGTGCACTTTCAGATAGTTCGCAAGTTTTGAGTAAAACGATTGATTGTTTGCGCAATTTAATGATGTGAATTTTGATTGCATAGATATTGATGCTATAGATACTCTCTGAGCTATTATTTTCATCTTTTACCAAAAAATTGTCTTTTGAATTGATATCAGTATGAGGAATCACATAATCAGTTAGGCTTGGTTTGGATTATAGGTAGACATGGGGAATGATGGTGATAGTAAATCATTTTCCCATATCTACCTATATTTGGTAATATGTCATTAAAGGGAAGGATGGGGAAGTATTCCCCATCCTTTTCACTATTATGTAGTTAAATGTGTATTCATCAAATTGGTAGGTACATATGGTGACAAAAGGAGAAGCAAATTTGCTTTCCCTTTTGACCTTTTATTTCTTTTTAATATTTTTAACATTTACTTATAATTTAATTTTTTATTTTATTTAATATTTTTAATAAAGACATATTATTTTTTATTATAATAATTTAAATTTTTATATTTATTTAATTTTAATTGGTAAGAGAAAATAATAAAATTATATGATTAGTTTTTATATTTAATAATTGATATAATTTTAGATTAATATAAAAAAATTAATCTAAAAGTTATATAATAAATTGTATTTAAAATTATATTACTATATTAGTTTAAGTTATATTAATAAAAGTAATATTAATATAAATAAAAAAGAGCATTTGAGTTTTTTATAAAAAGTTTACTTCCAATACCTATTTATTTACCCATCTATCCAAACATAGTTAATTTATTACCCTTACCGTATATCCAAACATCGTAAGATCAATTAACTATCCGTTCTTATCCGTCATTTTATTATTTTTTCTATCCGTCCTCTTATTCTTATTTCTTATCTATAAATCCAAACATACCCTTAGGGTGCATTAGCTGCCGTTAATTACACCAAGTATATCATGTCGTTATAGCATTACATCATGCATGGTTCTTCTAAAGTTGGTGTTCGTCTTTATTAGCTAGAGGTCATCATCAGAGCTTCTATTCCTACCTTCCTCAAGTTCCCAGCTCTGATTGATTTACTACTTAGTGTATCTATTCCGTTGGTTCTGTCGAACTCATTTCTCCTGTGCATTGATCACCAATCTTCAAATCGAATTTTCTACTTCTGCATATCTAATGCAACCAAAGGACATGGCATTTAACTCGCCGGAGTCAAGTTCTCGTTGGTGGGCGAGAATGAAGAAGAAAGAAGATTTTCAAAAGTATTATATTATCATTTATTGTTATAGATTATAGTTTGTGAGTTAAAATAATTGTTAAGAGTATTATATATTATGAATTATTTTTCGTAGGATTTCTCATTTAATAGGAGTTTGTTACTTGGAAATTTGCAAATATAGACTTGTTATTTGTACTTCAGCAATTTCCGGATTATGAATTAAAGTTATGAACTGATTTTCAGTGTTCCTTTTCTTCTTTTGTCTGCTTTCTTCCTTGTTCGTTTCCTCAACTTGATTTTCGTCTACTTCTCTATCTTCTTCTCCCTTCATCGCTCTTTCTTGTTCGTCTCGTCAACTTGAATTTCGTCTACTTTTCTATCTTCTTCTCCCTTCTTCTACATCCACATTAGTGCTAATACAAATTTGTGGATTTAAAAGCTATGGAGTCAAGAGCTATATATGTTGACACTAATATTTCCTAGAAGATGGACTGAACTATAGTTGTTAGCTTCCTCTTTGTCACAGAAATCGATCTGGTTTCCAACATGGAATGCAAAGCCTTTACCTTAGAAATGACATATGACGATGGCCCTTTAGCTATAATTTGAGCCATGTGCCAGGAGCTAACTTTACACCATCTCAAGGAGGATCAAGGTACCTATAACGAGAATTGTATTGATGGCAATGTTGCCATACTATGCCAATTTGAGGTTGTTTTATTCTTTGGTGTTGCTCTTGGTATTAGCTCTGGGGTTTGTAGTTTCCTGTAGTAAGAATCATTTGGTCATAACTAAAGAAATGTTTGGTTGATATCTTCAGGGTCATTCTGGTGGTATTTGCTATAGACTAGTTCTTTCCTTTCTGATATTTAAAGTTAGGGTGGGTTTGTTGTCCACATATTACATCAAGTTATTTTGTTGGAATTATTCATTCGTATACTTGCCAATAGAAGTTCATGCATCCTTTTATCTCAATAAACAGTTTCACTATTTACGATTCAGTATTCGTTGTTTTTGTAAATAATTATGGGTGTACCATGATTTATTTGGAGTGTCTTCAAACTGGTCAAGCATGCTTCAATTTTCTCAATTTAGTCAATCGCTTACTTTTCTACTTGTTTTTGTAATCGTTGCTCAATTAGTTTTGTGATTAGTTTTGACTTAGAGCTGGTTGCATTGTTTTTCTTTCTGTTGGCTCCTATGGTTCAAAGAATGTCCTCCATAACTAGCTTTATATCTAACTAAAAGACAACTTATATTTTAAAGTTACTTAGCTTTTGATCTCTTATCCACTTATTCTTGTACAGAAACAAAAATAGATCCATCTGCCATTTTGTTTGAAACAAAGAAGCACGATTCATTCTCAAATTACTATCAGTTGACAATTTTAGTAACAAAATAAAAGGACCAGACAAACAAATGCAACACTTGAGGAATATCAGCTCCATCCTTAGAACATGCACGTGTCATGGTCTAATTAGGCCAAGCTTGTTTATCATGCTTCAAGGAATATCAGCTCTAGCCTTAGATGCCTCTCTCAGTTTGAGCACCATGCTGCCAACATGAGTCCTAACTCATGATTAACCCCAAATTAGCTCTCTACGATCTAAGATAATAAGATGCAAAAGTTGCTATTAAACCTATGTTGTTATCTGGATAACATTAGGTGTTCTAAATTACCTGAATGATTAAATAATTAAACTGGTGTTTCTAGTTTTTTAAAGGATAAATTTAATTAGCGTTTGCTGCAGTTTAACTTGAAGAACCAAAATGGCCCTTATCACTTTTACTTTTTCCTTTTGCTAATTCTCTCTGGTTTGAAGATTTTGCAAGAGAAAATTCGTTAAAATTATCTTAGCTTAATCCATTTTTTGGACATATGGCTCTATAATTCTAACTAGTATTGGTCTAAACTGGATTTGTTCATGAAGTTATAATTGCTTTAGGATGTTTTGTTAATGATTTTCACATCTCAATAATTTAGTTACATTTCTTGTTTTGTGCAGATGGGCAGATCGCCGTTCAAATATTTGCTCGTGGCTATAAGCTTGATGTGGACTCTTCAATTGTCAATTGGGTTGAGGTTTGTGATAGACAGAGAGGAGTGTTTCTCTCACTCAGTGCCCTATGAAGGTGACACAGTTCATGTCTCTTTTGTTGTGATTAAGGCTGATACACCTTGGCACTTGGGTGATGAAGGCGTTGATCTTGTGGTAAGCATCTAATGAAAGTCTGTATGAGTTTGTGTTTTAGTATTATGAAAAGAGTAATAATCCGTTGTATGCTGTTATATATCAATGCAAATTTTCATTAATTAAATATATTTGCGGTCTCTAACATTGTTAAATCCCTGTTACCCAGGAGCTATAAAGCTTGCTTTGGATGGTTTGGTATAGTTGGGGTGTGGGATTGTTAGATCCCGATTAATGGAATGGATAATGGGTTGATTCATCACAATCTAACAAACAATTTCAGTTAATTTTATATCATTTGTCATGAGAAACTGGTCATGATAGTGAAAATGTAACATAAATAGCCTACATTAGAAAATGTGGTATTGGCGATTATAATTGTTTTGTCTCAATGCATACAGTAAAGCTTGTGCCAATGTAGTTGGTGAGAATAGCACTTTCTATCATAGAGTTCCTTTGAGCAACTTATGTTCTATCAACCTCCTCTGTTGTTCAGTTGGCAACGTAGGTGCATTTCTGAAGGAGATGATAACTCTTCTCAGTTCACTTTTTCTTATGAATGGCAGTTTGATTATATGATAGCTGAGAGAACTTTTTTATTCTGTGACGTGTTGAAGTTATTTTAGTTTATCAGTTCACTATGGTCATCCTATAGCTCAAGTTAGCTTCATATATCATCCTGTGATTAGTAACTGGACTGGATAGGAAGCATGTTGATGGTTTGCTGTCCAGTGGTTGACCAGTTGAACTGATGCATGACTGTTGTAGATGCATGCTGTTTTACTTTGATTCTTTTCTCATCTATTTCTTCTTTTTCTTTTCAGCTGCGTACCTCTATGTAGACTAGATAGTCCTGCCTTGATGTATTGTTTGTTGATTAATATGCCCTATATGTTTTTTACTACAGGTGAAAGGTCCAGCTGGAGAGCAAATTCATGATTCACGTGACAAAACAAGCGAGAAGTTTGAATTTGTCGTGCAGAAGAAAGGGCTACATCGCTTTTGTTTCACCAACAAGTCTCCATATCATGCAACCATAGACTTCGATATACATGTCGGACATTTTACTTACTATGACGAACATGCAAAAGAAGGTAATTGTTGAACAATCTTTCGTCTGTTCAAATTTGGCCATTTATTATTATATTAATCTAAAGCACATATGCAGAGCACTTTTCACCTCTCCTGGAGCAAATATCTAAGCTAGAAGAAGCTCTTTACAACATACAATTTGAGCAGCACTGGTTGGAAGCTCAAACTGATCGACAAGCATTGGGTAAGTGTTTATCAAACAATATTCAATCTCTAAGTACTTATCTATCAAATGTATAATAGCCTGCATTTTTCTGAATAGTATTTAACTCTGTTCCACCTCTCAATTCATTAATAATTGGCATCAATGAACTTTGCATTATCAAAATTGTGTATTCAATATGATGATTGTGAAGAGAGATGAAATAAGGAAATTATAAGTTACAGAATGCAATTTGGTAGTCACTGGTTACACAAGACCATGCATACTAGAATAGAGGCAACGGTGAATTGAGAAAAGATTTTATGTTAACATAATTCACTGAGCTTCCAACTAAGGTTGGAACTTCATTTCCTGATGCAACGAGAGTAGTTGAAGTAAACATTGAGTTGACAAACAGCCTTCTCATGCTTGCATTACTATCTTGTAGCTTGATGTTTTCGCACAAACCTTGGTTTTTTTTTACAATGCTAATGAGAATGTGTTTCTTGTGGCAGTGAATGAATCAATGAGCAGAAGGGCAATCCACAAGGCGCTTTTCGAGTCGGTAATACTTATAGCAGCTAGCGCGTTGCAAGTCTTTCTCCTACAACGCCTTTTTGAACGGAAGCTCGGTACCTCTAGGGTCTAGGTGTTTTCTTCAGAGAGGATATGTAATATGGACTATCTTAAGCAATGGATATTACAGAGATTTATCGATGCTCCTGATTCCAGGGTTTAGGAAATTTAGTGGCACAGTTAAGTTTTGATTTTCTTGCAAGTCTTGCACGAATATCTCCAATAATATTATGATGGTGAAATGCGAGAAATGTCTTTTCCCAGAATTTATAGTAATTTGAATTTGATATACAAGTGATTGAAGGGGCATCTGATACAATTGGAACGACATTGAGGTAATTGAACTCGTTGAATTCTGGTGTTATATAGTTGTGTCATGTTTTAGGGTGTGTTTTAAATAGTCGTAATTAAATTTTGCAAAAATAAAAGATGGGAAGTGAAGTTTTTTAAAATATAAGTTAAAAATAAATTTTAATTTTTATATTTTAATTATTTTTTGAAGTAGGTTGAAACGAAAATTTATATTTTGTATTTTAATTATTTTTAAAAGTGGGTTGAAAATAGAGAAAAAATAATCTCGAAAAGCTTAAAATTGAGAGTGAAATTTAAACGAAAATGAAGATCCACATGTAACTGTAATTCTGAATTCCTTTGTAGTATTAAAATATATGAATTTATCGGAACTTTAAATCTATCAAAGAAAAGTAAAGTAAACACCTTTAGAGTTTCTTGCTTTGCATCCTAAAGTTTTTTTTAAAATAAAAAAATTATTTCAAATGATTTGTTATATTATGTTTGATAATTTATTTTGTAAAAATTCACTTATTATAATTTATTTTGTAAAAATGGGTATAGATATGTGTACATTGATATTAAGTGCATATTATGCACATTGATTCTGAACCGTCGGATTGCTAGATTGGAAGGCCAGAAACAAAGCGCTGATAAGCGCCAGGTAAACACACAAAGGGGCATATTTGTCATTTCCTCTGATTTAATCACGCGTCTTCTTCCTCACGTGTGTTTTCTTTTCTGTTTTTTATTCTCCGCTTTGCAGGAGCGATCCCGCCGCTGCTCCCCGCCGTGATCCGAACACCCCGCTGCTGCTCCTTTCGATCTCGTAGCAGCTGCCGGTGCTCAATATATTTCTTTTTTTTTTTCTCCTTTTTCCTATCACCAAGATATCTCTCTTCGTTCTCGCGGCGATCCGAGCAGCCCGCCGCTGCTCGAAAAATTCCTCTCTCTGTCTCTCTCACTCATTCTTTCTCTGTTTCTATTTTATCTAATTTCTGTTTTCTTTTTTTGTGTGTGGATTCGGGTGAGATTTCATTGAGATATTTTTTAAAAATTTTGAATTCTTGTGTTTCTGTTTTTCTCGGATTGGAATTTTTGTATTTTTATTTTCCATTTCGATTCGGATTGGAAGTTCCATTTCCATTTTTGTGTTCAGATTGGAATTTTTTGCTGTAAATTTGTTGTGGTATTTTGAATGTGAACGAGATTGACTTATTTTTCCAATGGGCTTTTGAATGAATGATTAATTGATGAGGATGAGCTCTCTGGCATTGTGTTCGATTTGTGCATAAGTTGTTGGTGCATTTCAGAAATTTTATCGATGCCTACGGGATGTATATTGGTTTTATTATTTTTATGTGCTTTAATGGGTTGGTCGTACTGCAAGTTGCTAGTATTATGCAATTTAATGAAATTATTTTTATTTGCTGATTTTGTAGGTTGTCATTACTGCAGAACTTTTACAAGAGCAATAAAAATCTGGGATGTTGTTGCAGGTTGATGCTGTGTTCTGTTTGCAGCTGTTGTTGTGTTGCTGCTTTTTAAAGGACAAGGTTGATGCAGAACTCTTCAGTGTTGGCTGATGAAGACAATATCGGATTGCGCAGCCATGACTACCTCTGTAGGAGATGAAGACAATATCTCTCATATTTTTCCTGACGAAGGGAAATACTTGAGTGTAGTAGTTTAGGATTCTACGATGTAAATCTTTTCTTTGAACTTGAATTCTGAAGTTCTTTTTATGAAAACTTGTAATCCAAACTTGTATTTTGCTTCGATGAAATAAAAAGAAAATTTCAGCAAGCTGAAATTTTTTTTCAAGACTATATACATATGAATGTGAATTTTATTATGAATGTGATTGTGAATGTGAATACACAGCAAAAATTTTGTCAACTGAAAACAGAAACAGAAAAGAAAGTGCAATATTTTTGTTGCAACCTGCACGGAGGTGGATTTCTCTTATTGCATACTACAGAAACAAGTATGATTAAAAATTAATCATGAGAGTAATTTAGTATTTTACTCTGAATATTTCCCTTGTGCACACTGCACAGAGCATGGCTCTCTGTCCGCGAGAATGGAGAGAACGGAGAGAGATATCTTGGTGATAGAAAAAAGGAGAAAGAAAAAAGAAATATATTGAGCACCGGCAGCTGTTACGAGATCGAAAGGAGCAGCAGCGGGGTGCTCGGATCACGGCGGGGAGCAGCGATGGGATCGCTCTTGCAAAGCGGAGAAGAAAAAACAGAAAAAAAAACACGCGTGAGGAAGAAGACGCGTGATTAAAACAAAAAAATGACAAATATGCCCCTTCGTGTGTTTACCTAGCGCTTATCAACACTTTGTTTCTGGCCGTCAGATCTAGCAATCGACGGTCCAGAATCAATGTGCACAATATGCACTTAACATCATTGTACACATATCTATACCCTATAAAATTCACTTAGAATATGTTTTAAATATCCATAACTAAATTTCGTAAAAATAAAAATAAAAAGTTAAAATTTTAAAAAATAAAATGAGAGTGAAATTCAGTGTTTGTGTTTTAATAATTTTTTAAAATGTGTTCTAAATTGAAAGATATAATTGTTTTAAAAAATATTCAAATAAAAAAAATTAAAACTGAAATTTCACATATGAGAATAGAGTTCTAAATTTCTTATGTAATTGAAATATATAAATTGTTCTGAATTCAAAATCTGATTAAAAAAGTAGAGTTACGAATATTTAAAACATGCCCTTATCCAAAAAATGACTTCCTAAGAAGTTACTTATTATTCTTATAAAATAACAAATCTTGACTTTACCTTCCACTTACAAAATTTAATGAACTCCTTATAACAAGAAAATTACCACTTTCTCATCAATGTCTAATTTTATGGCACAAACTTCTGAAGAACACGTGTGTTTTGTGACATTCGCAACTAATTGGAGAAGGAAAATTGTGGAAGCCCTTCAGTTTCGCCCAAATTTCTACCAGATCACACAAAAGAACGCATGTATTTTTGTATGATGTATGGAGGCATGTGATAGACCACTACTGGGGAACTTCAAAATAGGAGCTCAAAGGTGTCCAGCCTCTCAATCACCTTATACACATTACACAACAAGCTCATTCCAATTTACGAGCTCAAAGCCCTCCAGCCGAAAAAAGACCTTTTTTCTTACGATTGCATTTGAAATAAACACTTTTAACAAAACCTGTGCAACTTAAAAGTATGAAGAAGCCAGTCAACAAATACCTTCAGCACCTACTCACTCGTAGGCTTCTTCCCAGTCATCAACTGGCTCTTCAGCAAGCTCTCTCTGGCCAACTACGGCACCCTCACTTGTAGAGCTCAAGTCTTTCATTGTCCCTACAGGGTGGTCTGTTGGAGATTCAGGCGATACCAAATCACTTGGAGCATCAGCATTCAGGACATTCCAAGGATTTGTTGAAGTGGAAATTGGAGCAGCTTCATTTACTCTCCACGCTGGCGCAGCGACATCTGAAACAGATGATGCCTCCTCTCCCCAACAATAGAGTTCAGAAGCTAGAGGCTTCTGCCATGAATTGACAGTCCTTGAAGAAACTCGCCCGTCCTTCAGTCCTGCTCCCCATGCATTACCCCCTGGTGGCACAGACGATCCACCACTTATAGCCAGCACAACAGCACCATGATAAGGAGATCCATGGTCCAACCGCCTCAAAGCAGTGGCTGCCCTTGTTGGATCGTTAAAGACAGCAAGAGCATTTTTGTCATTCAGCCAAACTAGTTCGCATTCCCCACCAAACCTCAGTATCAAAGCACTTATGTCTGCATCTCCTGGGAGGTCCAGCATTGAAACAACAAGCCTAGGATCCATATCGATCAAAGGATCAAAGGCTAGGGAAGTTGGAGCACTCACTGGAACCCCAGGCTTTGCGCCAAAAGTTCTTGCAGGAGGCTTCGACTTTGGCGTGACATGAACCACTACAAATCGCTTAGGCTCCCACCCTGCAGCTTGGACAGAGAGCTTCCATCTCTCAGCCATCAGCCTTACAGCATCTCTCTTCTCCTTAATCATGTGACAAAACACATGCATTCTAAGTGCAGAAGTAGAGCTTCCTTTAAACTTGCCCATGACCAAGAACTTGAATCTGTCCTCAACGGCAAGCACCCACTTCGGATCTCGCCTAAACAGCTCTGATACTATTTCAGATGCAGAGTTCTCTCCAAAATGAAGGGCGTCTAGAGCTGGTGGACTGATATCAAAAGCTTCTGCAAGAACCCGTTTCTTCTCTAGTTTTGCACACTCATCATCACAAACCAGCTTCCTCTGCCCAAGAGGCACCTTCTTCCCATTTGACTCCACTGGCTGAAGGGGAACTGGCAGCTTCTGAATGATTGAAGATTCAAACACCGTATCAACATGAAACCCTGTTGTACTCCCCCCCGCACCACATGGCACACTTGCAGTAATACGGCCACAAGAACAAGTGATAGTGACTGGAAAATCACATTTAATATCAGGGCAAATAGATGAAGGATGGCATGGAGCAGTGCAGGTATGCCTGCATTCCCTCCTTGGGGCACCACAGACCTGCCGACATGAAGACTTCATTCCAGAAGCAGCCTCTGATGCTGATACACCATCGCAAGGTGGAGGATGGCAAATTCTTGCACAAGCATGGATGCCACATTGCCGGGTCTTACCACAAAGCTGGTTGCACCTGATATCTTTAGATCCACAAGGTATATTCCTCAGCAGCACATGGCCCCCAATACACTCCTTAGGCACAGGGACAGTGCAAGGTGGGCAATCACCAAAATGGCATGTGTGTGCAGCTGGATGGCCACACGGCTGAGGAACTGAGCATGGGTATGGACAGGAAGGTAGCGGAGTACCACAAGGAACTGGAGGGGGAATGGAAGTCCTGCCACAGGCACAGGTCAAATCGCTGAAAACTGTCTCAAGGCAAGGTGGGCAATGTCCGCTGTGGCACAGAAGCTGGCACGAGTGCTGCCCACACTGCAGTCTCTTCCCACAAGTAATTGAGCACAAATGCGGGTCCCAATCACTTCCTTCTTCAGCAAATTGTGCACCTTGCTTGGACAATGGGCAGCACCGTTCGCTGCAACGGTGCCGACCGCAATTCTTCTTCCTTCCACAAGGCTTCTCACACACAAAGCTCTCCTTCTCTTGCACCGTCTTGTAACACTCCACACTACGGCTACAAGCACCACATCGGCATTTCTGAGTTACCAACACTGAGCAAGGGGGGCAATCCCCTTCATGGCACACCTCCTGGCAATGATGAATCCCACAAAGCAGAACCTTATCACACGTCCTACTACAGGTCAGAATTCGATCTAAACAACTCTGTCTTCGCTCCGTCAATTCTGTTTTCCCACAATGGCAAAATCTAACCTTCTCAGGCAACAATTCACACTCACCGCAAGGACCAGGATGACAAATATCAGCACAAATATGGTTCCCACAAGCAAGAGCTCTGCCACACTTATCTCCACAACAGAAAACTCCTTCTGAGCCATCTATATCACCTTTAATCACCATATTCCCACAGACAACAACTTCATTCTTCTTCTTACAAAAACAAGATGCATTAACTAGTGTTCTACAAGGGCTACAAGCACCAACGTGGCAAAGTTTCTCACACCTGTGTCTTCCACAAGAAAGAAGCCTACCGCAAACTTGCCCGCATGTTACCGGCGTCTCTCTATCAGCACACCTTCGAACTATTGTCTTCTTCCCGCATGGACACGGTCGTCTCGGCGCAAAAGCCTTACACGGTGGGCACGGCCCTGGGTGACACTGCAGCACGCATACATGCCTACACATGTCGACATCATCGCCACCCATCCGTTCTTCTTCATCCGAGTTTTTATTTAATGGTTTCCGGCAAGATTCACCGCAGGAATGTGGAGTCAGATAAAAATCATCCGGAGGGTCCTGCCGGCGACCGCAGAAACAGTAATAGGCTAACGATCGAGCGGGAATTACCTGCGGCGACTGACACCCGGGACACCGCCACGTGGTGAATTGGTTGGCGGTGGTTGAAGAGGAAGGAGACCGAGCCCATTTTCTGGTACATGAGAGATGGAAAATCGAGTAGCAGCTAGAGCAAGACCATATCGGTGAGCTGCGGCGAACGTTTTCGCAGCAAATCATACACTCCACTGTTCCGCGAGACAACTTATCCTCGATTTCTTGAACCAGCTGCGGCAACGACTCAGACGCCGCCGTCGCTACCGCTGCACCTGAATGGCGATTGGGAGGAGCTTGTCTATTGCTGCCAGAAGATCGCCACCTTTGATTGCGATTGGAATTCGAATTTTGATTGGGATGGTTGGAATCGAGATAATGGTGGAGAACAGATGGCTGAGAGTTCGCCGGTGCCGGAGAAAGAGTGGAGGACGAAGAAGGGGTGCGTGGGACCCACTGTTGACGGCGTTGAGGGACTGCAGTGGAGGTAGATCGCCTGCGAGAAGAATCGACGGTGGTGGCTGCGGCGGAGCTCGGCGGACACATGGGTGTGGTGGTGTTGGAGTTCGATTGATTTTGGGTTCGAAAATAGGAATCAGCTCGAATCTATAAAGGAGGAGAAGTTTGGGAATGAAGAAAACCTATAAAAACGGAGAAGTTTGGGAATGAAGAAACTGATCCAAGTCGGTGAAGAGATTGAACTGTTTTGCGGAAATGGTCCGTTTACTTATGTCGGCGTGTATGTACTTGTCGTAAAATAAATCCCTCGGTAGCTCCGAGTGCTATAACAAATTAAAGTGGATATTTTATGCAATACAAATATCTGGGGATTCATCTAGCAATCACCGCTGCACCTAGCCGCTGATTAGAGTAAATAAATTCATTAAAAATTAAACATATTTAATAAAAATAATTTTTTTATATATAAATTTTATATTAATAGTAAATTTTAAATTAAATTTTGAAAAAAACGTTTAAATAATTATTTTAAATCATTTACTTATTTTAAATCTATAATAGGGACACTTTAAGTCGGTCACTTTTTGATTTATAGTCGGAATAAACTCGAAATTCAATCTTTGTTATTAGATATGAAAAATTATGAGATCGAAATATACTCATAAAATTTCAGTTCAATCATACCACGAATTTACCTCTATATGATCACTTGATCAAAATTACAGAAAGAAAAAAAACTTATATATATTATATTATTTATATCATATTTATTATGCGGCCGGATGGAGGTCGATTCATAATCCGATTGAAATAAATTTTTGTAGAGATTTCGAACTCATTCTTCTTTATATCCAGGTAGAGATCGAATTTGGAAATCATTTCGGCCATAAATCAAAAAAAGAATGCTTTTAAGAAGAGAAGACATATATTCATTTTATATATATGGGTAGGGATAGAGATAGATCATTTTGTAGGAACATATAGTTCAGTTCTATCGGTACAAAACTTCGAAAGTGATCAATTTTTATCCCATTTTTTTATCAAAATGAAAAGAATAAAAAACCCAATATATTATCTTATTTTTTGTGTATATGATAAATGAGTTTTTGAATGTGAGTTAAATTTTTATATTTGATTATATAAAAATTGAGTTAAAAATAATTTTTTATAATTGGTTGTAATTAAAAGTGAATTTTTAGAAAAAAGTATATAAGTTCGAAAAAAAACTAATACACCCACGAGTATGTTCTTTTCCCACTTACAACTTTTTTCTTAAAAAATATTAATTTTCAGTTCACTTTCAATTATAATTAAAAAACATAATAAATCACTTCAGCTCATATTTTTTTTAAAAAATACACAAATTAAACTCACTTCTAATAATCTTATTTATAGTATTCACTTCCAACAACTCACTTCCAACACTATATATATACACACGTCAAAATCTTCCATGCTATTTAAACCTACAACATCCAAACTCGTACAAGCGCAAAATATTTACAATTTTTACATACTGCAAACATTAGTTTAAGATTGATCAAATTCAGGCTACAGAGCATAGATCTTCTTATCATGATCAGAGATAGCATCAGGATCGGTAAGGTCGGAGTAACGCGACCAGGAGAAAGACTTGCTCCCGCTCCCTCTCTTGATTCGTCTCTGTGAATCATCGCCAAACTTGAATCTTTCGCGACAAACTAAGTATATCATGATAACCAGAGTTCCGATCATGATCGTACCACCGACCACTGTAATGGTCTTAGCCATCCATGATGCCCTTCTTCCAACCACGACAAAAGCTAATGCGAGAAAAGCCCCACAAGTGCTCACACAAGCTATCCACATGAGTTTGTTTACTACAGAGACTACTTGCTTTTGAGCTCCAGTATCCCATGCAACCAAAGTTATTTGTACCACGACAACGGCCAACGAGATAAAAAGTGCAACTGCATTGAGAAGGCAAAAGACTCGAAATCCCGTCTTTTCAGCAATATTTGCTTTTCCAGCATTTTTAACGTCCTGAAAATATTGACCTGGAAGATTGAAGATTGCCATGAATGCTATTGACGCGATCAAGACTGCAACAACAGTGACAGAGTTGATCGTGTTCTGTACAGCTTCTCTGTGCAGTTTCTTTAATTCTTTGGTGATTTTGGAGACCCGCTTGTTGGTTTGGTAGTTCTGGATAAGCTGGCTTTGAACACCATGCTTGATATCACTTACAGTTCTTCTTAGCTCTTGTGTTTCATCCGGTTGGCCAAGATTTCTAGCAAGCTTCGCCCCAGCTTCTTGTAGACTATCCATTATATCAAATTGAGACTCACCGTACGGGATTTTTTGTGCAAGATCCATCGCAGTTTCTTTCTGGTTATTGATAGCGTTAACTTCTATGGTGTTGTAACTCAAAAGAAGATGAACCATCTGCAAGGAGAAAAAGCAAGAAATAGCAAAGATATTAGATAGGCTACAATAGAAGATAGTTGCCAGGTAAAAGACATAGGTAAACTATGTGATGGTAGTGAGCAATCCTGAAATAGCAAACCAGAACCGGACTAGTAGCTAACAGATAAAAATAAGTGTGGATAAAGCAAACCAGTACAAGTGTTGGCCTCTTCTCTATGAGCAAATAAAGTTCTATATAGAAAAGAAGAATCATGCCAGAATGCAGCAAGCTGAGTACTATATATTGTCCATAAGGTATGAATAGCGTGAACAGAAGCAACTCAAGAAACTTTCCTACAGAACCATTTGATGTTTTATTCACTCAGTCAATCAATCCATCCACACTCTCATATGTAGGTACTTTTTGCCTGGAGACTGGCTAAATCAGTCATTTGAAGCAAGCCAGAAAAAATGACTAATGTGTTTCAACCCTAATTGATTATGCATCAAACAGCAAGTGCTGTCTAGTAGCTCCCGACTTTCTATGTCGATAAAATATTTTATGCCATGGCATCAAAAGTGAAACTCATACATGTAAATATTAATCTAATTACCTGTGATCGCCATTTTCTTGTGGCAATGTGCAGAGCCGTATTTCCTTTCTTATCGCGCATGTTAAGTATAGAAGGATCTACTTGCAGCATTTCCTCAACTACATCTGTATTCTGACCTTTCACAGCCATATGAAGTGCCGTCTGACCCTTCTTGTCTTTGATGGAAACTATTCCAGGATCTCTCTCCAGCAATACCTTCACCATCCTATGAAGACCAATTCTTGCTGCCATGTGTAATGCAGTTTTACCGTTTTTCCTCAAGATCCGGGTCGTGCTTTCGTCCACATCCAATATAGTATTTACCACATCCAAATGATCCTTAACAGCAGCTGAATATAGAGGGCAAGGAAATCTTGATTTAAGAAATTCAAGGTATTTCAGTGACCATTTCTTTGTATTAGCTGCTGCACATGACAGTTCAACTGAGGAAGTATTTAACTTGCTAGGTCTGTAAAATGTTCTAGGACTAAATCAAGAGTACCAAATCAAGTCGTGAATAGTTAAAATAAAGAGGCATACAATATGTGATTTCATCATGGATGAAGTTATGCATCTACTCTCTATAAACTAATCGGGACCCGTGTCGATACTCCTGATCGAATCCCATAACATTAACTTAGGCTTAACCGCTTAACAACCCAGACCAACTACTTCAAGCTAAAACGATCTCTAGTACTTCTGCTGCAAAGAAGGAAGGCCTTAAAACCTGAAAGCCTATTCCACAAAGTCCTTCCTAAAGCTTAATCTCAGAAGCCAACCAGCTAAAAAACACTTATAGACATACCATCTGAGAACTGAGAACCTTTCAAAACCTTCATTTCCTAGAAAAGCTTTTTGATAAAGTAACTCACTTCTCTATGAATGTGCTTCTCGAAATTTCACTTTTTTTGTTTCCAAACTCAATCCTATCAAGACCGACCTACTTTTCTGCAACAAAGGTCTTTTCCACCTAATACTGTCACAAAAGCAAACCTCGAATCCAAAACTCGCTTCTTTGCACATTAGCATCCTGTCTCAAACTCAATTTTTCAGGAGGCTCTATTTGGTATTAAGTTTGGAGAATTCAGAACAGTAATTTAATTGCTTTTGGAGAATCCAGTCTCAATTTGCTTTTTCAAACTTGATTGTAAGTGCCTTTTTTTTTCTACGGTGTGGCACCAAACAATGGTTTGGAAAATGTTTACCAGATACCAAATTATAAAATTACTTTTCCAAAAGCAAGAATTGTCTAAACCAGTGTTTCAAGAATGGTTGAAGTGCTTTAAAGGCATTTGCTTACATGTGTGCATTGACAAGCATTCGCACATACTCAACATAGGCAGCAAATCTATTTAAGCCTTAAGAAATGAAGTTTTTGCCTCTACATTTAGAAAGTCAAGGGGTGATTACGTTGGAAGGTAAATATGATTAGGACCCTGATTAATGCTCAAAAAGCAAGAAGGTTTCTGAATGAAGCTCACAAGTGCAAAGAGAAGATATTTCTCTCTAAATCAAGTTTCGAAGATAGTTGAAAAGAATACTTTATAGATGTTAGAAATACTAAAGACAAGCAAGTTATGTGGCATGAGGATAAAACTTACGTAAAATTATTTTAGATATTTTTTTATGAAAGTATCATACATATAGAGTGTTCTATAGATACACTCGATGGTCCCCTCTTTTAAAAACAAAACTAAGTTGCATTCCAAACCTCTTATAATGACAACTTACAATAATAGATTTCCTTCTTCCACATTCCCTTGCTCCCTATTTTGAAAGCTTCTTAGATACAACATCCCTCTTGAATCCTGCACAAATACTTCACTCCATCACTTTTCCTATTTGGAAAATTCGTTGATACAATATCCCTCTCTAAGTTCCTATACAAACACTTCACTTTCATATTTCTTTTGTTACGAGGGATGTGAAAAAATAAAGCACGTTATTGCAATTTGTTGTAATAAGAGGCTTCAAATACAGCTTAGTCGTTTCTCGGTTAGGGGGTGGGGTGGGTGGGTTTTAATTGTAGACCCCGTAAAACACTTTAGATATAAGACAGTTTTATTCAAAATATCTAAAACTTTCACCTAAGATTTTTCTTCAAGCCTAGTTAGTACCAAAAGTTGTAACAAAAATAATAAATAATAGTAAGTTGTGTGTGAGCTGCATAAGACTTTCTAGTTCAAATTTCAATAACCTCTTGCCCTCTTATTCTCAAGTCTCCCTCTACTATATAAGATCCACCACATGACCGCTTCAACAACCAACAGATTAATCTTCACTTCACCAATATAAATTGTAGAATCAATTTTGTATACCCTGAAAGTGAATCTAGAAGAGAAAGCCAAAAACTAGATTGCATTAAAAGGTGGAAGACGTTACCAATTACAAGCCCAAAACTTATAGACTACACGAACAACATCACTTGCCAAAACAAAAGTATAACCACAACTTACCAAGGAAAAGAAGTTAATCTACCAGGTACTTTTGATTTTGTCATGCTCCAAGAAACGCTTTTCGACTAAATCAAAAGTACCCACTAGAGTCTCAATTAGTCGAATAAGTATAAAGATGTAATTCTACACATTACAGATCAAATTACATACGACCGCTATCTTGAACTAATCATGACCAAAATTGGTATTCTTGGCTGGTTATATTGCATTAATCATGACCTCCTACATTCAGAGCCCTAAGCAAACTTCCATCTTGTGTAATATCATAGAAGCAAGCGTTCAACACTACTCTTAACAAGTTCTCCCAGAAAGACACAGTACTTTCCAAATTGATGCAAGTACTTATGCTATATATTTTGGAAGGCACTCTAAACCTTAGTTTAGAAAAAAGTGTTGCATTAAAGATCACTACACAAGAAACCGTGACCAAGCTGAACTACAAATATAAACATGAATATCCAATTCAAGATATTTTGAATAGATGCTCAAACATGTAGTTAATTTAGAATGTGAATCAGGACTTTGCTTGGGAACGTGAACCACTATTCTTGACTAGCCTAGAAGCACTTATACACTTCCGTCTACCCAAAGTGTTTCCAAGAAATTTTCCTTTTGCCATTGCTCATTGAAAGAACTCAATTTTCCTGCAAAGGTTGACTTCAAAAACCTCAATTATCCATTTCCAAACACTTGAATCAATGCCACTTCATCTCAATAGCAATACAGTTTCAGCTACAAGTTATCTTTTTCTTAAGTTCCACTTCCAAGAAATTCAACAGGTATAGTGTGCAACCACTACCACACCATTTTGTCTCAAAAAGAACAAAAGAAAATCATTAATGTCCAGTCAAACAGAGCTACCTCGGATGGAAACGACAAACAGACTAGAGCAAAGCATCTCAACAAAAAAGTAGAGGGAAAAAAGACCGAGTAAAAACTTGTTGCAGCTTCTTGCTTTCTTGCAAATAACTTCTATTCAAAAACACTTTTGTTTTAAGTGTGTCTCCATCCAAAAATTTGTGTACAGAAGCATGTACATTTTGTCCAAAATTTGAAAACGCAAACACATCTTGCATACAAATGTTTAAAACTGGAAACAAAAAACCAAATCGGAAGTCTTGCGTTACACAAAATCATAACAAGAAAAAGTTTTCCAATTCCCAGAAATACTGAGAGAAAAAATAGGGATTAATATTAACAATTGAACGTTAAAATTGACATTAGCGACCTTAATTTAATTTCGAAAACAAAAAGAGATACTAGTGGACAAGAACAAAAAAGAAAAAGAATTCAATTTCATAGAATCTTCATTACCTGCATAATACCTAAAACTTGACTAATCAAAACAAAACCATCATGACCAATCAAAACAAAACCAGCAAACAAGAAATAAAAAATTTTAACCTTTTCTTTACCAGAATGCAAATGAAAACTCTAACAACCACAAAAAGAGAAAACAAGATAAACCAAGTCTTCTCATAACGCATACAAAAACTAAAACTTTAACAAGAAAACAAAGCAACTATACAAAGAGACTGAAAGAATCTTTTCGATTACCAGCATGCCCATTCTTCGCAGCAACATGCAAAGCATCCAAATCAAGCCTGGACCTAATCGCAGCAGCTTCAAAATCGTACAACCCTGATTCACAGGCGAGGTACTTAACAACTGACACGTGTCCATTCTCTGCGGCGAGATACAGAGCTGTCTCACCGGAATCAGTCTGTGAAGAACCAGCGGATAAAGGAGAAGGTACAGAACTCGAATAACTGTCTTCAACTGCCTGCCGCACTTGTTCCACATGCCCAGCACGTGCTGCGGCGAACAGGGATTGCTGGTATCGGAGACGGAGATCCATTTTGACAATTTTGCCCCTTTGTTTGGGATTTAATTTACGGAAGTTACCATTGTAGAGCTCTGTGCTCTGTTTTGCTTCTTTCTAGATTTTTTGTGTTAATTGCTTCTGGCTGATGGAATTTTGCGGTTATTTTATTAATTCAGTCTTTCCTTCTTTGCAAAATTGGTTACTAATTTTATTCTTTGTGAATAAAATTTTGCAAAAAATGCAGTGATTTTTATGCATACCACCTAAAATGATTGTATTTGTCATCCAGACCGGCCCGTCCGAGTCAATTAAAAATTATTGATCCAAAATCTAAATCGGTTCGAATTTGGTTTGCAAATAATTCATCTATAAAATCGACCCTAATTGACCCAGGTTTTTCCATGGTTCCGCTGCTTCGCCAGCTCCGTCGACTCCACCATGGCTCTGCCATACTGTCGGCTCCACTACTACGTCAACACGCATAATTCTATAATCTGATTGTTGCTAAAGTTCAATCTTCGCAGGCTCTGCGTATCCGTTGCTTATATTACCGGCACTTAAAACCCTTTTCAATTGATAATACTCTTGAGAGTATTGGCTTGTTAGTATTGGACAATTTATGTTACCGGTTGCAATGCACACTGCATGACACAAGGCCTTGAGCAGTTGAGCTTGACAATTGGAATGGCATTGGTTGCTGATTGTTGCCTGGCCTAACAAACCACTCTATTGGTTGACCTACCGGGTCAACTTGTAACCCGTCGATCTGAACAGCTTTTCGAATTGATATTCGGTTCGATTTTTATAACTATACTATTCATCAGCAACATGATTTGATGTAAAGAATGTACAGATTATTTTGTTTATCTACTAGGATATTGAGTCCAATTCTAAGGGGATAGTTTAGAAGTTTTTTAAATAAAGAGTTTTTATGAGTTTTTTGTGGCACATTATTTTGTTTATCGATTGAAGCTTTTTGAAAAATAAGTTTAATTTTTTATCTAAAAAATAAAAAAATTACACGTTTTAAACTTTTAGACATAAAATTCACCTGTAAAAAATTGAAAAAAAAAACCGTTTAAATACTTCAATATTTAAAAATATGAATTTATAAAATAATGTCATAAGTATTGCAACATCCTCCCTAAATTAGACTCAGTGTTAAAAATAAAAAAAAGATTTCTTTTGAAAATATGGATTTTATTAAATTTTTAGAGTTCTTTTATGAGAGTGTTTGGTAGTGCTTATGAAATAGAGCTTTTCTAAAATAGAGGATATTTTTATCTTTTTTGAAAAACGAGCTCTATTTTTTTACTTTAAAAATAAAAATAAAAATATACAATAAAAAGATCTCACTCCGTAGAATTTTTCTACACTTTCTAAATTTTTAAATAAATTTTTATATATTTATAAAATATGTATTGAAAAATATAAAATGGAGAAAAATTGATAAATAGCTTATCATAAGCTGTGCCAAACGGGCTTAAAATTATGCAATTGATTGTGAACTGATAAATACTAATGATTTTGTAAGTATTTTTTTAACACCTAATTCAAAAAAAAAAACGTTTTGTTAACTAAGGGGGTCTAATATTGATAAGGGCCTAGTTTAAGTATAGTTTTTATTTGAGCCCTTTATTGCAAATAGATGAAAGTAAAGATAATATAATAAGGTGAGTGGAGGGGAACATGAGAATGATGAGATAGATTTTAGATTAGATTCTCTCTCATCTCATCTCATGTGCCTATTATCATGTTGTGTGTTTACTTTGTTGTTAAATTCATTTTTAAAAAGTGAATTTATAAAAATAAATTAAAAATTAAAAATATTTAATAAAAATAAATTTTTATATTTATTTAGTTTTACAAATACATTTTAAAATAATTTTTACAAAAAATATATTTAAGTTTAAATTTATTTAATTTTAAAGTAAGCTTAAAAAAAGGAATTTGATAAATCGATCAAATAAGTCGTATGTCTTTTAGGGCACTTTCCAATGAGCCTCAGGATGAAAAAAAAGTTATAATATTTTTAAAATAATTTTAATTTTTAACTTATAAAAACAAATATATGATAAATAATTTAAGAAAAATAAAAAGTTAAAATAAGATAAAATAAAGAGACATTTAATTTCTTTATTATTCTTTCCTTGTGAAGTTAATTTTTCAAAAATAGTAAACTATTTGTATTGATTAGTTAAAATCAAGTATAGAAATTACTTTTTCTTAGTTTCTAGATGAGTTTAGAAGTGTGTTTTTGACAAATAATAAGTTTTAATTAAATTGATACCACATTTTCATATTTGTATGAGAAAAAAGTTCAATTTACTTGTTGTTTAATAATGATAATTAATTTCTTAAAAATAAGTTATTTTTTTATTTTAAAATCATAAATATATAATATAATTTATTTAACTTTTAAAAATTAAAAAATATAAATACTATAAAAATTTATTTTTTAAAAAAATTTCTTAAACCAATGTTATAAGTTCTGCCAAATATTTCAGACTTTATCAGCGGAGTAGTACAGTCCAGTCCATAAGAAAGATCTATGGGCTGCTGCTGAATTGGGCTTTGGTTTTGCTTATTGGGCTAATAGGGTTAGAGTTATAATCGTGTTTTTGATAAGGGCGTGTTTCAAATATCTGTAATTCCACTTTCTACCGTCAAATTTTGAGTTCCGAATAGTTCATATGTTTCAATTACATAAGGAACTCAGAACTCTACTTCCACATACGGAACTTTAATTCTAACTTTCTTATTTGCACACTTTCCAATACAGCTATATCTTTTAATTTTCAACATATTTTCAAAACCTATTGAAACACAATTACTGAACTCCACTTCTATTTCATTTTTCAAGAAACTTTACTTTCTATTTTTCACTTTTACGAAACTTAGTTACGGGCATTTGAAACACGCCTTAAATGTCTAGTATCGACTTAATTCTATCTTATTGCATGGTTAATATGTTCTTTTATTTTTTGTGTTATTTTTTCTTTTGGGTGTCTTGTTTGTAGTTCACATCATTCGTTATAATTTCTTAATTTGTTAAAATTCATTATGATATTAAGTCAATTATATAAATTATTATATTTAATTATTATTAATTGTATAATATTTAGATACTTTTTAAGCGGTAATATAGGCAAATACTTTTAGTACAATTTAACTTGATCAGCTATGTAGTTCTTTAAACACAATAAGAAATTTGATTCAAATCCATTACTTATTTTTCAATTTTTATTATTTTATTAAAAAATATTGAATTCCAATCCCTTAATGAAGGGTGTATTTTTTTTGACGGAAAGAGCATGTTTATTTATTTAGGAATGAGTTATGAAAAATAAGTTATTAAAAAGTAAGTTATCGAAAAATAATTATTGAAAATAAATTTTATTTATTTGACAAAAAAATAAATAGTAAAAATTTTTCTAATATAAAATAAATAAAAAAATTTATTTTTTAGCAAAAAAAGTAAACTTCGTTAAAAAATTAAACACATTCGAAGTGACTTTTGTAAATTTTTGATAAGTGAGTTGAACATAACAGATCATTGCAAAAAGAGTTGTAAGAGGTTATTTAGAAAATAATTTTTTTTGGAAAATGTCGGTTCCAATTCAAACGTAAAATAAAAAAAAATTGAAAAACAGCATTCGATAAGCTCAACCAAACGCGCTCAAATGTTCTATTGCATGTTATACAAATTTTCAAAAGATTTGATAAAGTTCCAAATCTCTCTCTTACATATCCAACAAAGAAAACCACCCCTATCATATTCATCCAATCTAATCTTCTGGTTTCATGTCACTTTCCAAAATGTGCATTATGATCCCTCTACATGCATACATAGTAGGTGCAATAAAAAAAAAAAATTTATAAATAATTTCCATTCTATTTATGCAAGTCTTATTTTTTATTTTTAAGTGACGTTTGAGAGTACTTAAATCAAAACTTTTCTGAAAAGAAGATTCTTTTGAGACTTTTTAAAAAATAAGTTTGACCTTTTTATTTAAAATAAATAAAAATTATACATATAAAAAGTCGAAATGAAATAAAATATTTTGCCAAACATGACCAAAATAATACTAAGACAAGTAAATGAAAAGTTTCTTTTGTTTAAACTATTGAAATTCATAATTTGTACAAGTAATTCTTTGCTACAAAATCAAATTCCTGCTCACTAACTAAACTTTGATAGAGCTCATTTGTTAGCGCTTATATTCTCCTTTTAATTTTTAATTTTACATTTTTTAATTAATTTTTTAGAGCATTTTATATAATTCTTTTAAAAGTTAAGAAAGTCTAAAAAAAAAATTCCGTAATAAGATCTTATTATTACTTATTTATATATTTTAAAATAAAAATAAAAAAATTTTTAAAATATATTTCGTTTCAAAAAATCTCATTTTTAAAAAATATTTCTAAATATTCTCAAATCTAACTTGTATATCTTCAGAAACCAAAATAATATTAGATATAAAAATTCAAATAAAGCTCTATCAACAAGCATCATACCTCAAAACACATAATATTAAAAGGTGTCTCTAGTTTGGATATAAAGATACTGCGATGCCACTAGAGAATATGATTCTCATGTGTATGAGATTCTTAACTTCAATCAAGCATATGTTCTTCTAAGAGATTCTCCAACCATTTAGATCCTAGTACTAGTTGCATTTCAAAAACAAACACCACCACAAATCTTTGAATTCCAACACTAAGTGTGAGTTACTTAGGGAAGACAATGACATTGATGGAAACATTGTTGTCCTTAGGCAACAACAAGGTAGTAGGTACCACAAAATTTTATATAAAGCATTAGCAACACTTCATTGACAAGCAAAAGTTTTCATATATAGTGTTTAAAAATAACAAGCTATTTTTCAATTTAAATAAATTTATTATAATATTTTTAACAAAATAATTTTTACTAAAGAATAAAAATTATATATTTATATATTTTTTCAATTTTATGATATACAATTTACTTGTATTATTCAAAATTTAAATATTATAAAAATTTTATTTAAAAGTTTTGCCAAACGACGCCTTAATCCATAATCTCTTTTAATGTCTCACTAATTATCATTGAAATCAACTAATTCATGTATAGTTCAACACAAACAAAAACTTTTATAAGAGTGAAACAAATTAAGTACATGAAAAATAAAACTAAGCTTCATCTTATATACTTAAAAATCATCATAAATTGTGACATCTATAATTAAATAAATATCTTTTTAAATATTTTCATGCAAGGGATAAGATGGAAATTATGGTATAACATAATAATATCTCATAATTAAATATCTCAAAGTTTATTGATACACAAATTAAATTAAATATTTCTAACTATCATTTTTGTTATAACATCATCATAAGGAAGTGTCTTTATCAATGACCTAACATTTCCTTGACTACAAGCAAAATTTTTTAAAAGGAAAAAAAAAACAAGAAGATAAGTTGCTTTCGGAATATAAATTAAATTAAGTAGTATTTAGGAATGCATTTTAAATTTTTATAATATTCTATAGAAGTTTTTTAAATAAAAAATTAAAGCTCTTTTTAAAATATTTTTAATTTAATAAAGTTTTTTTTTCAAAATCACTTCAAAATACGTCCTAAAAAATATTATAATAAGATTTTCTTGGACTTTTTCTATAGTAGTTGTGCATGGAAGAATAATTCTTTTTTCTTTTCTTTTCTTATTTGACATTTTCATGCATTTGATCAACAAAAGAAAATTTGCATCCAACTTTGAAAGTTGAAAGTAGCCTTTTCAAGAATCCGGAAATTTGAAAGTGTTATTTTAAAATAAATTTTTTCTGAAACAAAAAATATTTTTATATTTTTAAAAAATAAAATTTATTTTTTTATCTATAAAATAGTAATAAAAAATTTTTAAATAAATTTTTTTATATACTTATAAAAGTTATATTAAAAAATATAAATAAAAAATAGCGTTTGAGAAGTTATTTAAAATTTGTTTAAAATTTATATGTGAAAGTTTGTTTACAATTTTAAAAGATAAACTTATTTTTAGAAGTTATACGTAAAAGTCTTATTTTTAAAATAGAAAATATTTTTATTTTATTAATTATTAAATAAGTTCTATTTATTTAATAATTAAAAATAATAATAATAAAGAAAAAAATTTTACTATATAAATTTTTTTATACTTAATAAATATTTAAATAAAATCTATAAATTATTATATAAAATTTGTTAAAAAAATAAAAACAAAAATTAATAAAATTTTTTACAGAATAAAAAGTCAAACAGCTCTCGATCAAATCAGGAAGAAAAAAAGTTATTTATTTCAGCAAAAGATTCTTCACTTCTTATTTAAATAATTCAGAAAATAAATAAACTTGGAAACAAGATTCCAAACAGATTCATTAGATTTACAGAAAATGACTTAGCAAATTATTGGGCCCCATATTTTGTCATTTTACGCAATTGAATCAGTGGCTGACTGTAAACGCAGTAGATTCTTTTACTTTTTCTCAAAACAAGTAACTACAAATTGTATTTTGAATTATTTCACCCTTCTAATTCTTTTTAAAATGCAAGAATTAAATAACTAAGTGGCTATTCACAATACGCTTTCTATTTGTAACCCGACTATTATTTGAAATTTTTTTTATCGCTACAATGAAGACCATTGTGATAGAATTTTAGATCCAATTACCTTTTATACAAGACAACAACGTTGCTTGAGGAAGCTAGCAAAGAATTGTAGCAATTGCATTAGATCCAAGTGAATGATTTCAAAGAAAAGAATGCACTTCAACTTTGTTCTTGTTTTTTTCGGGCAACAAAAAAAGAAGAGCACTTGTTATCTAAAAGATTAAGCTTAGAATTTCATTCAAATAAGGAGTTATAGATTAAAACTTCATATAAGTCTCTCTAGTAGGAACAAGTGTTTGAATTCTATAAAATTTAGCTGTAGTTATAAATAGATGACAACTCCATCAGAGAGGGGCATTAGAAACACATCTTTCTTTCAGCTTTTAATTTTCATATACAAGTTGCTTTTCATTTCAATTCTACATTTATACTCTCAATTGCATTTATATTTTAATAGCATATGGTATCAGAGCCTCAATCTAATAGATTCTAAGGCTCGCGTTACTTCGGGATCCCCTCAATCACCGTCGTCACCAACCACGGCTGCCGCAGAAAAATTCTTGTAAATACTGACCTCACCATTCTCTCCAGAAGCACCACAAAAGGAACCTTCGCTGCGAGATGTGAGTCAATTATCTTTGGAGTGAGTTGCATCAACTTATGCAAGAGATGAAAACTATGCTAAGCACTTCAAACATCAATCATAGCCAAACTCTTGCCTTACCAACCCCTTTTGTTTCAGTCGATCCTATAATTTCACCTGCTGGCCTCCTTGTTGACAACCACAATAACCACCCCTATGCTAGTCACGGTGACTATAACTTTTCATAAAGTACATGCCAATAAAATATAATGCCAAACTTATCTTAGCTTGCACCCAGCAATAACTAACTTGTCATTCAGACGCCCTCTTCTATGAAAGCCCACCTTTATTAGCCCAACCATAATACATTCCTAACAAATCCTATCAAACATACTAACCCACCACTGCACACTGCACTCCGAGTACCCCAGCGAGCCCACAGCTATCTGGACAGTACCCATCTATGAACTCAGTATAATTTTATTCAAGCTCAAATAGAGAAATATACAAGTTTCTAAATTCTGACGAATAAGGACAGCAAGAGTGGATATACTCAGTAGAAAATATTTCAAGTATTCCGTGTAGTTCTAGAGAATAACTTTTATTGCCATGTATCTGCAAAGAGAAGCAAATCGATAGTACCAAAACTTCGAAAAAGATTGACCACATCATACATGGATGATATGATAGCTGCTGCCAGAGAAGATTTAGGCCCTCTGATTTGGGTTTTAGGTTTTGCATTAAAGCAAATCACTCAAAAGGAAACCGTTGTCGAGTACCAAGCGGCCTTCGAAGACTTGCGTATTTGCTTACCTAATGCTTCGGAGGATGATTTTAGTAGGACTTTTGTATGGAGGATTATTTTGGACAATTGCTTTTGGATGTGATGGCAACACAGCCCACGGATCTACAACAGACCTACGTCTTAGCTAGAATATTCAAACAAAAAGTAAATATGGATCCATACTTATCAAGGTCAGTCCGCTATCGTTTACTAATCACAGCTACCTCAACTCAGCCAACACTCGCGACTTCCACTTACTCATCACAAGCACCTATCGCCAATCAGTATAATAAAGCAACCTTGTGGCCTTGTGCAAGGGGTACTATTTAAATTATATATTATTCTTTTAAAAGTGAGTTTATATAAAGTTTAAAAAATAAAATTATTAAATTTAAAATTATAAACTAAATATAAAGATTATTAAAATTATTATTAATTAAACGATCATTTTAAATTCTTACGATAATAAAAATTGAGGCAAAGGACGTCAATTTAGAGCTCGTTTGACCGTACTTATATTCTTATTTTTATATTATATTTTTTAATAAAATTTTTATAATATTTTATTAAATTTGTCAAATTTTTAAAAAATAAAAAAAATCCTACGTCGTGAGAACTTATTATTATTTTTTTGAGATAAAAGATAAATTTTTTTCAAAAATTCTAAAAATATTTTTAATTCAAAATTTTTTTTAAAAAAAGCTGAGGCTTAGTTAACGTGCTTGCACGATAACTTAATAATACAGCACGCACTATGGAATATAGAAATGTAAGGTTTTAGATTTTCGAAACTCAGCATTAGAAGTTTGGTTGTGAAAATACGTTGTACCATCGTTGTTGATTCTTAAGGCAGTGGATCACACCGGATAACGACGCTTGTGATTTTTTCATCTATTGAAGAGCCACTCATAAAAATACAAAAGAATCTTTCACAAGGTAACTCAGTTCATAAGTTAATTTTTTTTTTTTAAAATTATTTTTAATACACATTCAAAATGAATAAATAAATAATAGTAATATAATTTTTTAGTTTTTCAAAAAAAAATTTTAGATTCATTTTTATAAATTTTATTTTTAAAAATGAGTTTAAGCGTCTGCTAAACACGCTCTGAGATTATATTAAGGAACTCTATTTTTTTGTCTGTTGTTTTACTTGTCCATAAAATTTACCAAAAGCTTATGCGAGGAAACTTTTTTTTAAAAAAAAAGATTCTAGAATAACCAAAAGGGTAGAACGGTAATTGGTAAATAAGAGAAGTAATGTAATATTTGAAAGTGTTTATAACATAAAATTTTTAAAAAGAAATATTACTATTTTTAAAATTAAAATTTATTAAAAAATAATAATAATAAAATTTTTCATATTTTTATAAAATTATATAAAAAATTAAAATTAAAATAAAAATGATAAATAAGCAGCGATAGTTATTTAGAAGTGTCTTTTAAATAAAATAATAAAAAAATATTATCTAAAATTTTTTATAATTTTAAAATTTAAATTAAATTATTTAAATATTTATAAAAAATATATTAAAAAATTATTTTTCGGAGAAGCTTAACCAACGCCTTTGTAGATGCAAAGCGTTGACCGGCTGTCAACGGGGAGTTGGTGTGGTATACTCTTCGGCACAATTTAGAAGTCCACGCATAACTCAAATACTCTCACCAACCATTTATTTCATTTAACTAATTAAATTAATATAAATATTTGCAATAAACACCTCTATGTTTAGAATAATTTATTACTTTTTATAGTTTGTCTTTAATCATCACTTAAGCCTTATGAGTGAAAAAAAAGGTGTTGTATTTAAGGAGTTTATTTGGTATTAGTATATAGTTTATTCATGTGCTGAATTAGATATTTATATTAATATATTTATGAAACACATAATTTATTAAATATTATTATAAATATAAGGATGCGTTTGAATTGATATAAAATATAAGTTTTTTGAAATTGAGTTTGATAAAACTAAATTCGATACAAAATAATTTAAAAATAAATTCGATAAATTTAAAATAAATTAAAATATAAAAAATAAATTTGATTCAAAATTTGATATAAAAAAATAAACTTTTAATTGAAACACTCTAAATATAAAACTTTTGCTATTAATATGAAAAGTAAACTCAGTACTTTTTTAGTTTTTTCTTTTAGAAGTTTTTTTCTTATACGTAAAGGAAAGGGTTTTAATGCAAATTCTCAATTAAAGTTTCACTTATTTTATTTCTATATATAGGGAGCAATTTCGTCGTCTCTTTCCTTTCATTCATTCTCTGTAATTTGTTTTCCTTTTCTTTTCTTTTCTTCCCCCTTCGCCGTTGTTGGCGGGCTGCCGATCGCGTATCAAACAATGTCTCTGCTCAGCGATCTCGTCAATCTCAACCTCTCTGATACAACTGACAAGATTATTGCTGAGTACATATGGTAACCTCTCTTTCTTTAACATATATTGCAGTTTCTTGGTTCTTTTGGGAATTTTTTGTTAATCTTTTGGTTTTATTTTGATGGAGTAGTTGGTTGTGCTTGGTTTTTGGATTTTGGATTTTGGTTATAACGTTTGTCTTGTTGTTGTTCTTTTTTTCTTTCTTTTCTCGGGGTATTACTGAAAAGTTCCTTTTTTTTATTTTGTTAATCTCTGTTGATATTGTCTTGTTTCCTATGCGTTTGTAGTGTTTGGGTGATTTTAGGGATATTTTTTCTTTATGGGGTGTAGCTTGATACTTTGGTTGCGTTTTTTTTTTTTGGGTTACTGCTGAAAAGTTTATCTTTTTCTTGATCTTTGTTGGATCTAGTGTAATCTTTCTCTTCTTCTTCATGAGTTTTGTGTGTTTTTTTGGTGAACTTGGGTTTCTTGCGTTTCTCAAAAAAAAAAAAAAAAAAAACAAAAGCGTTTTCTTTTTAGGAAATTGCTGAAAAGGTTTCTTTCCTCCATTTGATCTCTTTTTCCTAACGTTCAATGTTTTGAACTTCGAGGATTTCTGTTTTTTTTTCTTGTTCAAAGTTTCTTATTTGGTTTATTTAAGTTATTTTTCTTCTCTGTTTTATGCTTAATTAATGAGAAATTACTGCAGAATTATTTTTTTTTGTTTCTTACCACATTATTATGAGTTTATGCTTTCCCTAATTCCTACTTCTTTTTGTAATGAACTTCTTCGGATATTAAAAAAGATCTCTCTCTTTTTTTCTCTTGTTTTGGTACTTTCCAGATTTCAAACCTTTTTGTGTTTAAACATTCTTAGAAACTGTTTCAGATTGTTATTTTGGCGATACAGTTTCCGATTAACTAAAGCTGGTTAATATGTTTGCCCAAAGCGGAAACATTAATTTTTCTCCACTACTTAAATATGCTTGATCATTTTTTCTAAAACAACATTTATTTCCTATTGTATAAAGTCAAACTGTTGTTCGAGATCTTTTTTCTAAATCCTGGTATTCTTCATATATGTCTTGTTTTCTTTCTTTTGAATGCTCGTAGCAGATCTTTTATTATGGCTGTAGAAACCAGTTGTCCACTTGTTTTATTAGATAAGCATATATTCATGTGATCTGTTACATTACTGCTGTTTTTGGCCATGTTGCTGAAGTTGGATTTTTAAGTGGGTCCTTCTGTTGATCCATATTATAGATCTATGCTACTTGCATGATTTTTCAATCTCTCAGTCTTCATCAGAAATATGATGAATTTGGTAAAATGGAAAATTGCTATCTGTTTCTGGATCATCGTTGAATTTGAAAGTTTTGAGTACTATTGTTGACTTACCTCTTCTTTGTGTTACTTTGTTCGATAGGATTGGCGGCAGTGGAATGGATATGAGGAGCAAGGCAAGGGTAAGAAATTACATGTCTATTATTTTTCCCCCAAAAATTGGATGTTTCTATAAGTTAAGGTTATTTCCATGTATGAGAAAAAGAAAAGCGAGAAGGTTTTATGCATGTAGTGATCACAAAGAATGCTTACTGAATAAATGTTAATAATAATTTTCTGTGACAGACCCTCTCTGGTCCTGTTACCGATCCAAGCAAGCTCCCAAAGTGGAACTATGATGGATCATCAACTGGTCAGGCTCCTGGTGAGGATAGCGAAGTGATCTTATAGTAAGCTTCTGGATCCTTGCCATCAACAGATGCTTTTAATTGTATTACATTCTTGGAGGATTGATTACTCTTATGTTTCACTGCTTCTTATCTGTGATTTATTTAACACGATTTTTCACTTGTAGTCCTCAAGCCATATTCAAGGATCCTTTCAGGAGAGGAAACAACATTCTTGTAAGTATATAGCGTATATCTCCTAATATTTGGTGTTCTCTCAGGAACTTTCAGTATATTCTCTGAATTTCAAAGAGTATGCAACTTAGTGATATGCAATCCTCTGGGATGTCTTTCTCACTGATTTTGGTGGTAAATGTTGTTTGTTATGTAGGTCATGTGTGATTGTTACACTCCTGCTGGTGAACCCATCCCCACGAACAAGAGGCATAAGGCTGCTAAGATCTTTAGCCACCCAGATGTTGTTGCCGAAGAACCCTGGTAAGCATTTTGCTACAAGCTTTAACACACGTTTTTATAGTTGAGTATCCTTCTTCTGGTATATCTCAATTGTAGTGTGTTTCCTATCTTAATTCCTTAAACTAGGTATGGAATTGAGCAAGAGTACACTCTGTTGCAGAAAGATGTCAAGTGGCCTCTTGGTTGGCCTGTTGGAGGCTTTCCTGGTCCTCAGGTCAGGACTTCTCTAGTGGTTTTATTCTTGTAAAATGAATATGGTAGAATGTTGTTCAACATTTATATTTTCATTTTGTTATGTCCTTTGGTCTACCAATTATTGATTATTTAGAGGATGCGTTTGACTCAGGGCAGATGGGTTTTTCTTCTGGTAGCATTCGTTACTAAAGTTTTCATTCGCTTCCAAAAGCTAGGGCTACCAATATAGAATGATGGTAGTACTATTGTGTAACAAGATAAATGGGTTTGTGTTTAGCTTGCTAGTGACTAAGAATTCTGAATTTATCGAAGAGGCAGTGCAACATGTACTAGCTTCTAGCATCGTCTGTAACCATATCGACAGAGGCTCTTTATTGTGTCATGCTTGAATGTTACCTCTGTAGCAAAAGTATTTGACATTTGAGGTTTACTTCTTATGATGTTGTTTCCCTGCACCTTTTAGGATTTGCTTTTTAACTGAATTTGTTTGATACGCCATTCAAGTATAGTAAACTGTATTATGTGCCATTAGATTTGGGGGTTCTGCAACCTCCCTTTAAATTTCAAATCTAGCAGGACATTCTTAGCACCAGCTTGTTTACTTGGTTCTACTAACTTAGGCAAGCGTAATGTACCTAACAACAATGTAAATGTTCTAAGAACTACTGCGTGTATACACATGTGAACTCTTCTATAGTTGTGAAGTTCTATTTCCAGTTTTCAATGTTAATCATTTCAAGTGTTTATGGAGGAAAGCATTGATATTTGTGAATGTTTATAGTGAAGCTATAATCTAACTAGTGGTAGTAATATTTACAGGGTCCGTACTACTGCGCCGCGGGTGCTGATAAGGCTTTTGGCCGTGATATTGTTGATGCACATTACAAGGCCTGCCTTTACGCTGGTGTTAACATCTCAGGCATCAATGGAGAAGTCATGCCCGGTCAGGTACGACTAGCTTCCATTATTAATTGTTCTGTTTCTCCTAAATCACATTTTCTTAACAATATTGTCCTAACAGTGGGAGTTCCAAGTTGGTCCTGCCGTTGGCATCTCTGCTGGTGATGAGTTGTGGGTTGCTCGTTACATTCTCGAGGTAAGAGCAAATATCTCTTTTGCAAAGTTTGTTATTAGCAGGTTTTGGCACTTGCATTTGAAACTAAGTACACAAATCTGATTTTCTGTTTTCCTAAGTTTTGAACAGCAATTAATGAATATAATGCACAAGTTTTGCTTTACTTGTAAGAAATCAGAAAACTGATTCTTTTTAACTTTCATCCTTTAACAGAGGATCACAGAAATTGCTGGTGTGGTCCTATCATTTGATCCCAAGCCAATTCCGGTTAGTTTTCCGTTTGAATTTCACTCCCTTTTGACTTCTAACTTTCAACTAGATCATTCATTTTGCTCCCGGTGTTCTACCATATGGTGAAAATGTTGAATGAAATTTTTTCTGTAAACAGGGTGACTGGAATGGTGCAGGTGCACACACTAACTACAGGTAGATTGTTACTTGCTTTGCTTTTATAAGTAAGATAAGCGAATTATTTCTTACATGTTTCTGTATTGTTTCCAGTACTAAGTCCATGAGAAGCGATGGAGGATATGAGGTCATAAAGTCAGCCATTGAGAAGCTAGGAAAAAGGCACACGGAGCACATCGCTGCCTATGGTGAAGGAAACGAGCGTCGTCTCACTGGACACCATGAGACTGCTAACATCAACACCTTCAAATGGGTACGTTCAAGCAATGACTTCTCTACATGATATAGACAATATATACTCTTTTAAGAAGAGGCAGCTTAAATGGTCAGGAATGAAGAAACTGAAGTTTCTTTTGTGTTATATTTTGTAGGGAGTTGCAAACCGTGGGGCGTCAATTCGCGTTGGCCGTGACACGGAGAAGAGCGGAAAAGGTGAATCATTTATCCTTCTGAACTAGTATTTGGACTTTCTGCTCTTAACTGAACCACCTTTTCTGCGTAAATTTAGACTTTGTAGCGAATCAAAGGGGAAAACACTTCTTTAGTAGTATTATTCAAAGATATGATTCACTAAACTACGATTGCAGGATATTAGTTTGATTATGACCACCTTTTTTCACTAGGATGGACCTCATTTTTACTTGCTAATACATGTTTCCACATCCTTTAACATGATAAGCTTTTGGTTTCAAAATACAGTAATGAGTTAACGCATATACTGTCATGCCTGATTATTGTTTCTTTGTTAAAATCTTCAAGAGAATCCACGACTTCTAGTGATCTTCATCTTTCGTTCCTCCTTGAAATTAAGTTGCTTTGCCTTCTGGTTTTTGTTTCAGGATACTTTGAGGACAGGAGGCCTGCTTCCAACATGGATCCGTATGTCGTGACATCAATGATCGCAGAGACCACACTTCTCTGAAAACCGACTTAAGAACCTGGACAACAAGTTTCGAACCATTGTATCTCATCATCAGACATTTGTTACTTGATTTGAAACAAGATTTAGGATTTTAGGTCTGAGTCCTTCCGTTCTGTTTGGTTTGCTTACTACTGGATTCCGCTCCTGTTGTTTCTTCATAATAATGAAAACAATTACAATGAGTATTCATAATGCAAGTATTTACTTCCAAGTTTGTTCAGTGGTTGAACTTTTCTTTGCTTGTTATGAAGAGCTTTTCATAGCTTGTGATAATTGCAGAGATGTCTATCTGTGTGTTAGAATTATATTATAATATTGTATTTATATTAGAGTTCTACTCCAATTCTATATTTACAATCTATTATTCTATAGTATAAGATGTATATGTTTATGATGTAAATCTATAATAACAACTAATAGAAAAGAATTTATCAATGTATTAAGTTTCTTCTCAATCACAAATTGTTTCACTGTGGTTTTGCGAACCAGTTCTCTTAGCTCACATTTCCAATCTCCTTTCCTGCTCGATCTATGATCGCTCAATCTACGGAATTCCCTAGCCCTCCTCAAGAAAAAATTAGAACTTTAAGCAAAAACAATCCAAGATCAGGTGTTCATCGATGGAATTGGAATCTGGTCGTGCTGGGTGGTTGTATGCCATTATCGGGAAATTCCTTGATCAGAAGCTTCGCATAGAAGATGTTCGACATTTTGCCAAAGGAAAATTTTCAAGGTTCAGAATGAGTTTATTGTGATTGATGTCATGAATGGTTTCAACTTTCAAGGTTTTCCATATTTTAAAGTTCTCTCGTGAAAATGACATACTTTTCGGTTTTATGAGAGTGGCCACTGTATCATTAAAGATCAGTTGCTCGCATTACAGCCATGGCAGGCAGATTTCATGCATTAATGAGACAATGAAGCACGCAGTGGCTTGTGTTAGATGGTCTGCAAGTACTCCATCTCAAAAGCTAGCTCAAGAGATGAGGATGCCCAAAATCCATATAAACAGGCACTCAACTTGGCAAACAAACAATGTGGGACTCTCTAATAGTTTGGATCCGTTTTCCGGCTTACCTTTGGAGTATAGGACTGGCAACATTCTCCACTATACTGCCTCGTATGCTGGCCGACCTTGCCGTTTAGATATTTGTATTTGAAATCGAAGTAGAGGAAGCTTTGCGTGAGCATGAATTGAGGTTGATCTTCAAAAGCCACTGGTATCTAGGGTTCGGATTGGTTCTAATGACAAGGGATGGTGGCAGGAGTTCAAATATATATGGTTAGTAACAATGTCTTGCAGAAGAGAGTACACAGCTCTACGGTCCTTGGATGCATGCGCCAAAACAGGAATGTCGAATGAGAGACTATGTGCAGAAAAATTCAACTTCACTGTCCTCCCTCGAGATGTCTGCTACTTACAAAAATGGTGCTGCTATCCACAACTCTAATGGATGCCAGAATTTATCGCAAAATCGTTTCGCAGTTCTGGATTCAATGAAGGACGGTGACAACGGTGAAGAACTTCACAAAATTCAAGATATTTTCTTTCAGAGAGCTTCTACACTTGGACTCCAATTTACAAGCTAAACTACATGCACACAAGTCTCCTACCTAAGTGAATGTTTCTCATAGATCTTCATCTCATGATCTGCATCAAGACCATGCTGATAATGCATCTCATGATCTGCGTCAAGAGCATCCAAGCATCTAATGACAATCCTTTTATCTCCTTCTCAGAGCCGTAAAGACTAGTGACTTTAAGTAACGAGGTTCTTGACATAAGCTGCGGATGATCTTTCTTTTTGGTTAGTAGCTTCGACAGTTATGTATTACTATATGCTATGTATTCAATATGCCTTCAATGGACCTTTACTGTACTAAACACTAAGAAAAGCACCTATCACTTGCTCAAAGTTCAATCGAATTTTAGACAATCAACATGTACCAAGTTCAATGCTTTCAAAACATTTTTACTATCTGTAAACTCACCATACTTGTTCCGAGGTTCAAAATCTGAACTCCATCAGTGGCTGCTAAATTTCTTCATCATCAACAAGTTTGTTCTTCTCCAAAATGTATTTGCTCACTTTGCCCTTGAACAGGAACACCACCACCATCTCTGCAGCTACATCTCCTATCTGCTTCAAACATTGACACAACCCATTTCAAAGATTCAATAACTTCTTGATCATACATTTGTTTCTGTTCTGAAATTGCCCTGTATTGCCTAGCTTCTCTTTCAATCAATGCCTTTTCATGTTGAAGCCATTGGATCTTTGCCATTGCTTCATCTGCAGCACTTGCACTTGCTTTCCTTTCTTCTTCCAGTTCCCTCATCAGTTCAATTCTTGCTTCTTTTTCCTTGACCAATTCTTTCTTTAACTTCATAACAGCATCAATGGCTTTATCTTCTTCATCTTCTTGTTCTTCAACTTCTTGTCTTTCTTTAGCAACCACCTCATGGCACTGGCATCGACAACAACCAGATGACAACTTTCTCTGGAAATCACAACCATTGGAGAAAAATTGAGATCGTGGGTGTTGCAGTATTGTCTTGAGTTGATCAAGTGATTGATGAGCATTGCGGCATTGATGTGAAAGACTCTGAACTTTTAATGTCAAAAACAACAAAGACATTATAACAAACAGGTTGTATACGTTGGTGAAAGATGGTAACCGGATCATCGGAGAAGCTAAAAGAAGAGCTGAGAAGCCGATGATGATTGCTGGAAAGAAGCAACATGACTTGTTGATCCAGGCATGGATTGGAATGTGATGTAGAGCATTCTTTGTGTCTGAATAAATAGCGCCTATTAACAACATCAATGGAATAGTAACAAAGAAAAAAAATTCACCCTTTTCTTTTTCTATCAAACAATGAGAAAAAGTAAAAAGAAAAAAATGTTTCTAATTCATAAACAGAGAAGATTCAGAACTCTGACTAAATATCTCTCACTTCAGGAAAAAAATGGTACACCAAATATACCCTCTTTTTTTATTTTTTGAATACTTTGAATGACTAATATCAAGTATAGAGAAGTTGAATGAAACCCAGAACAAAAACTTGAAAGGAATCACTCTATCTACGTTTTCAAGGAAAGAATCTAACAATATCACTCTTCTTGAATACTTCAACTTTCAAAAAACAAGTACAGATTAAAATTGTTGCATGTAATTTCAGAACTTTGTCTCTCACTCTCTCTCAATCTTTCTTCTTATAATTTTAAAAAACTAACAGAGATGAAGCACTGGAAGTATGAGAAGAAGAAAAGTTTCTTTCTTGTTTTCTTCCTATCCAACTCTTTATCTACTATCTCTGTATCTGCTCTTGAGTATTTTAGAGAGACAAAGAAGAACAGAGAAAAAAAAGAAGAATTCTTTTTCTCCTCATAATAAATAGTGGGATTATTTTGAGGATAATAATAGTATTACATGTTTGACTACCATAGAAAAAATACATGTTGAACATTGATTTTTTCTTGTTTTAACTCATCACTAAAAACATGGACTTGGCAATTTTTGTAATAATTTATGACAATATTGAACATTTGGTATATTATTTTTTATTTAGCAAGATTGTGTTTGCAAGAATTTTCCCTATTGAAGTTAGGCAGTATTTGGTGATTATGGAGTTTTAAAAAATTTTGCTTTAAATTTTTAAAAAAGAAAATTTTGGTTAGGAATTTGATGAAGCGTAAGGTGGTGTTTGGTAGTCTTTTCAGATTCTAATTTTTTATTTTATGTTTTTAAATAAATTTTTTATAATATTTTATAAAAGAAATTTAAAAAATATAAAAAATTTTATATCATAAAATCTTATTATTAATATTAATAATAATATTATTATTTGACTAAAAAATTCGAACTTATTTTTAAACAAAAATCTTAAAATATTTTTAGTTAGAAATGTTTCAAGAGTGCTTATTAAAAAAAAAAAAATTGTAATGAATTCAATTAATTATGTTAACATGTGTTACATGAATGTTGGATGATTTGGAATGTTATTATTTGGGTTTGTGATTACCAAGTAGATGATGTTGGATGAATCTATAACTGAGTTAGGGATCCCATGTAGCAATTCTTATTTAATCTTTCAAAGAGATTATACTATGCTTTTGAGAATTACAGCTAGTTTGTCTGATATTTGCTGTAGTATATATATAAATATCATTTGAATATGATTTTTAAATCTGAGATTGTATAAAGTTTGCTTGATCTAGGTGATGTTTGACATTATTTATAAAATTTATTTTCATTCCAACTTTTTATTCATGTTTTTCAATATATTTTTCTGAATATTCTATAAAAATTTTACATCGTGAGGTGTTGTTATTACTATTTTTATTATTTTTTGCGATAAAAAAATAGAGCTTTTTTTTCAAAAATTTTAAAAATATGTTTTGTTTAAAAAAAAAAATTCTTTTCAAAAGCACAGTCAAGCATCCTAAATGGCTAAACCTTTAAGGGCTTATTTATTTTAAACTATAAGTAACCCAGAAGTGTCTTTTTTTCCAACAAAGAAATATTTTAAATGACTTCGTATATTTACTTTCATAAATTTACTCTCAGAAATTCACTTTTTAAAAACTCACTTCCAAGCAAGAAACACACATTCTAATATGATGACTATCCAACAATATCCAAAAATATTTACAAATAGAATATACCAATAATTTACTAAAAGAGTTTAAAGAAAAATTTGAACATAATAAGTCTAACATTGTAATCTTTATTCCAAATGTAAAACAATGTCTCTAATCACACAAATATACTCATAGATATATGATCAAATATCACAATCCAATTTGTTATCATTTAAGAAATATTAGCTATACAGCTTGTTTAAAGGCATGTTTCCATTATAATAAACTCTACACTTTCCTCTAGATTTTAAGTTTAGCCACTTTCCGTATTTCATTTATCACTTCAAACTCCGCTTTTATTTTCATACCAAACTCCACTCCCACCAACATTTAACTTCAAATTTTATTTAATGTATTTTAATTACCACCTTGAAATTCTATTTTTACCGAATTTTATTTTCACGAAACTTATTTTCGTAAAACTCAATATAATTACAATACGCCCTAAATAAAATCCTCTACCTCCTACTGACATGTTCTGCAATCCATATTACAAAAAATCCACATTAAGAGCACTGTTAGACATTGCTTTACAAGTTGTGTTACTTTTCCATTCAATTTGAGAGATAGGTACACAAATGAGTATGCTTGCAACAAACAGTTGCTAAACTATGCTGAAAATAATAACAGCTCAAGAAGCTATCATGTTGCTTTATCGAGAGTTTTACTGCTTTGAAGCAGCTAGACTGTTTGCATCAATGACAAATTGGGTACTGCTTTCCAATGCAGTGTTCATATAATCCATCACACGACCTCCAAATCTGCAGTTATGTTATGTTTGGCAGCAAGATCCAACATCTCCTGCTTGTCATTTATCCCTCCAGTGCTACTTCCAGCTACCATCTTACCTCCTGCAAAATTATCATGAATTCTTTAGCAATTACAGAAAAATGCTAAAAGGAGTTTCTCAAGTATGAGAAAAGATTGCGGTTCCGAGTTACCCATAATCAGATAGAACACAGGTAAAGCAAATGGCTTCACTGAAACACCAAGCATGATTTAGTTTTCCGTGTGTTTTGAGCAAGGTAAGCAGGTTTTCCACAGGGTTGTGATGCTAAACGGGGTGTCAGTCATTCCATCCATAGTTTCAATTGCAGCCTGAGCATGGAAACATGTAGGATCAATTTGATTGGACTTAATTTGTTGGTTTCTAGAGTCTTGTAGAAGACATACCTTCATTTGCTCAGGGGTTTTGCTGACAAGAAACGAATCAGCTTTCAAAATTTCAGTACTTCCTTTTCTTTGATAGGAAGTGCTTAGCAAAGTAACTTTCATACCTTGAGCCTTCCCAAATAGCACAGCAACATGACCAAGACCACCAAGACCGACAACTCCAACAAGCATCCCTGGTTTGTTGAGACTATGGTGTTTCATAGGGCTGTACACTGTAATCCCAGCACATAGCAACGGTGTGACTTTTTCTAAAGGCAAGGTTTTGGGACACGAACTAGAAAACATTCATTAGCTACGATTGTGTCAGAGAAACCACTGTACTCGTCAATTCTCCAACATCACAAAAATCCCATGTCAAGGTGGTGCAACATTTGGGCAATAGTTCTCAAAGTCCTCTTTATAGGAGGCACAAGATGTGCAGGAACTAAGAAAGAAAATGATCCTACGTTGTCCCCTAGTTTGAATATTCCACAGAGCTAACAACACCTACAATTTCATGCCTGCATGATTTAGTGGACATAAGAGTGATGCGATTTCTTTTGAACACTTCAAGGAAAAAAAGATAGATCAAAATTAACTTGGCCTAGAGTGTTGGGGAAGAATTTAGAAAAATTAGAACTTTCACTAGATATGATTTATAATCGAACAGAATGAAAAATAATGAATTCATATAGCCAATCCCACGCAAGTGGGATAAAGGTTTAGTTTGTTGTTAGAATCATGTACTAGCTGTTTATGTAAGATACAGCTCTCCTACTTATCTTGCATAAAAAACAGTTTACTGCCATACAATTCATCCAAAATTCTACTCCGACAAATAAGGTACTAAAACAGGTACGAAAACTAAGAGCGCACCTGGGACAACAGCTTACTGCCATACGATTCATTCGATTAAAAGTTTAATTGAACAGCAAGAAAATTTTGGTAATTCTGCATGCATACCTTCAAAACCTTTTGGTATTTCTACGTCTTGTTTTCAAATTTGTCTAGTTGATATACACCTTGACAGCAGCTCTCCAAGGAAGTCTTAAACAACAGCAGTATTTTTTTCCTTATCCACCTCCAAGTATATGGTAAAATCCTTGAAGGTAAGAGAAATATTCCACATCCACATGCAGCTATCTTGCGCTCAGACATCCTAACTACAAGAAATGCAAGTTCTATACGCTTTTAGAGCTACAGATAATGCACAAGAATGTCCTGTACCAATGAACGATACGATAAAGATCTGATTTTACATATATTACTAATTTATGACGCACACTTGCTGCTTGTTAGGCTGCTCAAGCTATATGCGTCCAGCAAATGTTAACAAAAGATCTGCTTTTGATTCAGTATTAAACACTGTATACATATAAAAAGCAGACATTTATGCTAAACCTTTGTAGGAATATAATTTCATCAGACAGCATTTCCAAATTTTCCATAAGATATTGAGTGCAATCAGGAAGTTGCAACATGTTTCCACGAGCGTAAGTCTCCTGTCAATTATCTTAGTTAGACTTGAACTACATTTATGTAGGAAATTCAAAAGTTCATGGCAACCTTAGATAGTGCTTTTGCATGTAGCCACTTACTGTAATTGCAGTATCATTCCATAGCTATTCTATTTCGTGGGCAATGTCTTTAGTTGGATAAGGATAATACAACTACTGCCTTTTTTCTCTCCAATATCCTGTTACAAATACCATGCTATGATAATATGAGAATAAACAAGTGATGTAACAGAGAAAGCTAATGCTTATAAAAGTTTTAGGCATGTTATTGATGGTGTCTACCAGTCTCAGTCCTAGTTTCACAATTTCAAAGGCAATTTATGTCAATAACAAAATGTTGAGACAGTAAGGGTAAACATATAAACTAACTGCATGAAAAGTGATTGCTTGTAGATGAAAAGAACCTTATAGTTATAGGGGCTTGCTGATACTGACGAAATACTTTAGCCTATAAAGCTACTCTAAGTTTGATAAGTGTGCATGCATGTGTGTCATTTTGATTGACTTTAACTAAGCAAGATTTGTACAATATTGGAAAAGAAATACTATGTGTCCCGCACAGTCCAACCAGATCAATGAGCTAGATAATGTTCAACATAATGTAGATCGTAGATTAATACAAAGAAATAAGTTGGGACAATAAATAGGATTGAAGTAAGGAATATGCTAATATTACCTAGCAGTATAGTTTATGGATGGGTTGCTCAGCTGTTGTCTTGAGCAATTTGTTTATCTATTTCAGCAGACTGCAAATATGACACCAATATCAGTAAACCCATATACCAAAAGGTCGTTCAGATTTTTTAGCAGAGGATACAGGAAACTCGCATGCTACGTTCATATTCTCCTCAACATTGGCTTCAGTGTAGTGTCATGTCTACTGCAGCATGAACCCATACTTTCCAGAAACAGTCCAAAGCATGAAACTACACTACCTATGATACAGAAGCTGTATTTGGAAAAAAGATCAGTTGATATACAGCATTGCTCCAACAATCTAGTCAAAACTTGATGATGAAACACTAAGAAATGGGTCAACGGCTGTGAGTAAAAAAAAACCTCAGTTTGGAAACAGCTCCCACAAAAGGAATAAACTAGAAAACAGAACCATAGCGAAAAACAATTTCCTGCTGAAACCTGAGCTACATTCACTAATAGAAACCTCCAATGCCATAAAGGAAGTGGCAAAATGCATTGTACTAGCTTCAACGGGCACTCACAGACTAATTACGAAAATGTAGAAAATGTTAGAAAAATTTTCCATAAAGAAAGCTAGAGTCATTCTCAGCTGACTTTATGTTAAAATCTGAGCTCCTCATCATTACTAACACAAAAGTTTCCACTTTCTCAATTTCCACTGAATTGATCCCTAAACACATGATCATTACTCAAACTACTTTCATATTTCATTCCAAAGGAAGAAAAAACACAAACAAATACCCAGAAAATAACTCTTCCAAGTTGAAATTCTGAACTCAGAAAACAGTTAAACTTCACAATGGCAAAAACCCATCTAACTATCGTCAGTTAATTTTTGAAATCTTAGCTCCTCACTGTATTGCTAGCACAAAATTTCAATTTTTTTTTTTACTTAAAAAGCAACAATAAACACTACATTGATCCCTAGAATAAAATGTTTAGTCCTCAAAACACTAAGTGAAAGAAAAAAAACAACAAAAGATGCTCAAATAAAGGGGAAATAAAGTGCTGCCACTCAAAATTCTGAGCTTAAAGGATCCTGAAACTTAACAATGAGAAAGAAAAACAAATCAAGAGATCGTATCTAGAGAGAAACAGTGATTCAATACCTCTACAATTCGGAGCAGTTCGGAGAGACAGAAGAGAGTGGCAACTCGGGTTTCTTTTTGAGGGACGTGAGTGCTTAAAATGGAGAACTTTTTTGTCAGCGAAGCTTACTTTAGAAATTTTTAATTTGAATAAATTATGACTTAAGTTTTAAATATATATGCTTAATATGACTTAAGTTTTAAATAAATTAAGTTTAAACAAACCAAATTGAATTTTAAATATATATATTTCTAAATCTGTGTTTAAATATTTTATTATGAAAATGGTTGTTATTTTTTGAGATAGAAAATATTTTATCTTATTTTATAAACAAATTTTATTATTTTGATAAAATAATAATAAATTTTTTATTATTTATAATTTTTAAAATTTTTAAAAAATTTTGTAAATTATTGTTAAAATTAATATAAAATATAATATAAAAATTGAGAAAATATTTTTTCATAATGGAAAAACAGTAAAAATATTATAAGTAAAATTATTTAGTCAAAAATATTTTAAAATAATTTTTATTTTAAAAAAAATTAATATAAGAAATTTTATTATATAATTTTCTTATATTTTTAAATTTGTAAAAATTATTATAATTATTAAAATTTATTAAAAATTATAAAATGAAATTTTAGAATTATAAAAATGTCAAAAGTAATGCCAAGCACTACATAGTTTTTGTGTTACAACGCTTTCAAAATATCCGGTGTATTTTAACTCTTGAAAAAGAAAAATTTAGCAAAAAATTCTAGAGGCTAAAACTTAAATAAAATATCAATTATTTATAGGGACCAAACTGAATAGTAATTGATTAATTTGATGATTATATTTTTTTAAAGTATGTTTGGATATATGTTAAAAAAATAAAAATAAAAAACTAGGTTGAAAAAATAATTAAAATACGGATAGAAAAAATAATTATTTAATTTTAATATTTGAATATATGAGTAAAAATAATAAATTAATTATATTTGAATAAATAAATAAATAAATAAGTAACGAAAATAAATATTTTATAAAAGATTTAAATATTTTTTATTTATATTAATCTAAATTTTATTAATATTTATATTAATTTAAGTTTTCAATCTAATTTATCTCAAATAAAAAAGTTTACAATTTATTTAATTAAAAATGTAACTAGGGAAGACGGGGGTGGTTTATTGGTTGATTGTGGTGCTTCCCGCTACCGTGTTTCTCTCATTCCTCCGGCTCTCTCCGCCGGCGAACCCAAACGAGCGAGCAAGAAGAAGAAAGAAATTGTTCTCCTGAAATTTGTGTCAAGAAAGTTCTAGAAAGAGAGAAAATCTTAAAAGAATTTTGTTAGAGGGATAGAGGGAGAGAAATGCGTACCAGAAGCAAGTCGAAACGAAAAGAATCAGAAGCTGAAGAGGCGCGGCATACACGTTAGTTTTTCTGAAACTTGACTTGAAATAGATTGGTTTTTTTATTGTAGAGTTTGTGTTGTTGCTTTGATATTCTCATCATATTGGGTACCCGATCGATGCTTCAAATTAATTATTTTTTGTAATTGTTCAGCCGAGGCGCTAAAGAAAAGGGTTTCCTCGTGGAAGAGTGGAAAGCGAAAGGTAAAAATCGTAACTTGGGTCTCTGTTCCATCTCAAGTTGATGATTTAAATTTGATTAGAGCTCATAGCGTTTGTTTGTTTCTCTTGCTTTATTGGATGTATACATGCTGTCAAATTCTTTTTCCAAACTGATGGATCATATGAAGCTTGTTTAGAACTTGCTTATTTGATAGTGGTGGTGTAGGACTTGCATGGTGAACAATTGGTTCTTCAAGAAGTTTCTGCCTCATTGTTTTGCTTCCTTAGTATGTTCTAAATGTAGTTTTGATTTTCTCCTCTCTATCAGGGAAAGGGCTCAGTAGAAGAACCAAAGGCAAATCCTGTTGAAGAAGTTTGTGAGGATGTTGGGGATGAGAAAAATGGAAGTGGAGAAGCAGGTTCATCAATGAAAGGAGATATAGGAAGCACTTTTCATATTGATCACAGTGAGATGGACTGGGAGGATGGTAACATGCATGTTACCGAGTTAAAAGAGCATCATTATGATAGTCTTAGAAATGGGGTAACTATTGAATTTTCGGACTTACCATCTCCCTCTCCGCAGAAGCTGCCTCGAAGAGCCTCTGCTAAAGAAAAGGTATTTTGCTCGGTTGTCAGTCTTTAAGGCAAGCAGTGTAAGATACAATACTGTGACTTATCGTTGTGTTTCTTGACTTGTGCATTTCAGGAAATAGCTGAGCTTGTGCATACGGTTCACTTGTTGTGCTTATTAGCACGAGGAAGGTTAGTCGACAATGCCTGCAATGATCCGTTAATTCAGGTGCTTAAATGCAACAGTTGTTTGTTACTTCTCCTTCATATGAACTACTAAAGATTTAAAAGATGTGTGTTTCAGTAATGTATTTGGCTTCCTGAGTTCCCACCTTCTAAAGCTTGGTTTTATATCTTTGCAAAGTTCATTGTCCAATTTTTCTTCTCTCAGTCAGTACAAATATGTAACTATACCTTGGAGAGTAAATTATCTAACCAAATGTTAAGAATAGCTCTGATTGGTCTCATAGCTTGACTATTGATAGGCTTAGATAGTGTCCTTAATTTTACAAAAATACTATTGATCATAGTATTGGTTGTTTTGAATTTAAATTTGAAACAACTACCAGTTATAACATGTCACACCGACTATGTTTGCATAATGGTGGTTTTACTCGTGAAGACTAGCATTGCTCATAATTTTAACTTTATTTTAGGTATCAGCATTTTGTTCTATAGAGAATAACTTTTAATGCAAAAGCCTTCTTGTTCAAATACTCTTTGTCCAGGTTTCTGGGTATTGTAGAGGGTTTACATTGGTATTTTTTGTAATCTGGGCATATTGTGTGGTTCTCTTACAATATTGAGTCAGATTGACCATATTTATAGGCCAGAAGTCTTATGTTAGGCCTCCAAGGGTGATGAAGATGTACCACGTCAATGGACACCCATGTCACTAGGACTTTTCAAATTCCAGCGAGGCCAGTGTCAGAGACTTGGATCCTTGTATAGGTTATGGGATATTTGTCCAACACTTCTCATTATTTTATGAGGACAGAGAAAATAGCATGTATACAATCTAGTAGGGGATTAGAGCATGAGTATTGGTTAACTTTTTGAGTAACAGTATTAATACTTGAAAATAATGATGGTTAGCATTTTAAATTAACATCAACCCCATACCTATTCTCCTTTTTTTAGGAGGATACTCTATTCTCCTTAGTCCTTACTATTGAACTACTGGCATACTTGAGACTGGGATACATATTCGTAAGTGACGCCTTTGTCCGGATAACATAGATGGACACTGAACATGTAATACCTTATCAAAGGGTTGAAGTGAGGGTACATAAAGCTATGTCTCTATTATTTGTTGATGTTTAACCAAGTAGAATTTTAGTGATTCTGGTCTAAGAAAAATTTATGCAGAATGACCTCTGTTAATACACTATATTTACGTGCAATATTTACCACGCTAAAAAACAAGTTGTAGAAGAAATATTGTTTGTTATGATTTCAATGACAACTTCGTTCATAATTTGGCATGTTTTGTTCATTGTGCTTGTGACTGTGAGTACACCTGCATTTACTGACCTACTGTCATAGTATTTTCTAATTAGAGCATACACACGTTCGAATGATGTTTTTGTTGGTCATAGAGGTATCTGTAGTGAGAGTCACCATAGAGCACCAGAACATTCAGGTGCTTGATTAGAAACACGTTTTAGGTCCAACATATATATTGTTGCATTCATTGGAATCTTCTTGAGTTCACATGGCTACAGTATAGGTGAGGATGTTAGAGGGATAGTTTGTTTGGGGTAGGATCAGGTAGCTTTTGGACTTTCTGTCAACTTTAGTGTATGTCTATTGACTTAGTTAGGATGATAGACTGTTCGTAGTGGAGATTGTGTCAATTCTACTTCTTTTGCTTTCGTTTAACTGGGATCAACGATTAGCTAAGCTGCACAGGAACCAATGTCACTTCCAGTATTCAAACTGCGCGCAGTTTACCATAGTTGGGTTTCTTGAATTCATTATCTCAAAACTTCATTCATCTTAGGTTTGTGAATAACCATCCATATAGCATTTGTATATGAGTTTTCCTTTTTCCCATGAATTGCATCACAATGCACCTTTTAAACTCCTTGAAAGTATAGTATAGTTTTTGATTAATTGATTCGTGGCCTTTTCTTCGAAGTTGCAAATCCAAGTAGGAAAAAGATCGTCTATGCTTAAATGGGAGTATGATTTATTCTGATAATATCATAAACTGTAGTTTGTCACTTAGAGAGGTATGCTACTTGCTATTATTTCTGACTTCTATAATCTGACACATTCTCTAATGACTTCAATCAATGATGCATCATATTCATCTTTCATTGTTGACCTTACACGATATAGCACATTAAAAACTACCTCTATCTACAGGCTTCTTTGCTTTCACTGTTGCCAAGCTACTTACATAAGGTGTCAGAATTTCCCATGCTTACAGCTTATAGATTGGGGTCCATTGTGAACTGGGTAAGGGTCCTATTGGAAGTTTGTGTTTGTTTGCCATTTTAAACTTCTAATAATGTTCTCACTCGTTACTAGATAACTATTCTTTGCAGTTCTCGAGCAATTTCTGTGTGGGAAACAAGGACCATGACAGGGGCTCTTTCAAATCGAATCTTGCATTCGCTCTTGAAAGTCGTGAAGGGACTGCCGAAGAGGTGACTATGTAGCTTTATTTTTCTTCTCAGTTGAGTTTGTGGTTTTGAGAAAAGTGGTTCTTTAGTGAGATAGTTGTGTCATACTCAAAATTTCTTAGGTAACTTTAGTAGTTCCTAGCTTATTTTTAGGGAAGATAATGTTTCAGTTAGAACTCAAGTGGTGCGCGTACTATCTTGCAACATATAACGAACCTTTCAGGTTGCCAACGTTCTCATGCATTCATTTTATTTTCTTCAAATACTTCAGCTACAAAATGATGTTGGCAAAACTGGTTTCTAGCACCTCTTGGAAACCATTAAACATGAGTATTATCGGCTCATTCTCGTGGTGTTCTAACTGCCCACTCATCAAGAGCAAGATGTCTTTAATCATCTCTCTTTGCACTTTGGAAAGTTCCACTGAGATAATCTGGACATTTATCCTTCTTGATATCATTCTTGTGCTTGAATATCATACTGTTTGTTCTTTGCTCTTATTCCTAACCCATACTTCAGCATTATTTGCTGATGTATACTTCTGCATCCAAGCCCTGCACTTGTCATACATGGCATGAAAGATTTTGTTTCTTGGTTATCTATTCAAGATTCTAAATACATGTTTCTAGTCTTTAGATGTGATGATATTTCTATTTATAGTGATTTCTTCTTTCTTACAAAGAAGAAATGTAAAGGGTAATCATTTTTATTTTGTATTTTGTCAATTTTTACAAGTCGTGCACTTGCCTTACATGGCAAAAGAGATTATTGTGTTGGTTATGTATTCACGACACTATATCCATGTCTTTATTTTTGCTTACAAGGAAGATCTTTTCTTCCTCTACAGGGTCATCACTGTTTTCATTGTTTTTATGTTTATTTTTAATGCCATTTCTAAGAAGTATAGCTGTCCATTGACAAGCAAGAAGAAAGATTAGCAAAATAGTTTATCTAATGTTTTAATGCATTTCAATAATAAATTGTAGTAAATGAATAACCACCCTTGATTTTCTTGAATGCTGAATATCAATGTATGTTCTATGTGTTTTTAATGATCTAACACATGAGCATAAAAGTGTTCTATGTGTTGTTGGACATGTCGCTTATACGTGTTGAAGAGTGTCTGATGAAGTGTTGTGTCCAGTACGTGTCAGACACGGACACGTCTTGGTAGAATGTCCGTGCTTCATAGAACCCCTGTTTTTTCTGATACTTACTATGGGAGATGTACAATGTATTGTTTATGACACCTTGTAGAAGTGCCCATGCTTCATAGACCCCCTTTTTTCTGAAACTTGATCATCCTATTACTATGGGAGATGCACAACGGATTGTATATGACATTTGCATTCCTGGACTTACTGTTGTCTCTCTTCATTCATGTTTAAACTTTAAACCATAATGTGTTGAGGTTATGAAAGCACAATTGTGTGTTACTGAACAGTTCTTTTTGAAATGACGTTAGTGCAAATTCTTAAATCAGCCCAATGCAAACATATAGTTTGTAAGTGTAGGATCTTTCTAGAATGACTTGGTATGTGTCAAGCCAACAAGATGGGGAGCTTCTATCAATCCATTCTCACCCTCGAGCCTCTTATTCTTGCCCTCAACAACCTATTTAATTTCCCACCAAAATGGGGATGAGAAGAGAGTTTATATGCTCTATGTTCAGTTGTACCTATTTACAAGTTTATATGCTCTACATTCAGATGTACCTTTTTCTGTGTTTGCTAATTGAAAATTTGGAATACAGGTTGCTGCTTTGGCAGTGGCTTTGTTCAGAGCTCTCAATTTAACAACTAGGTATGTTGTCTTAAGACTCTTAACAACTGCCTTGAACGTGTAATTTCCTAATTTAATTAATTCCAAGCATGTGGGTGGACTTCAACTTTTGCATGAAACTGCTTTTGAATCTATGGAGGACTGGAGCCCTCTTTCCCTTGGAATCTAGGTTCTTCTATTGATTTGGTCTAAGTAGGTCAAAATTGTTTAACCTTAATTGTAAATTTTAGCCTTGATAGTGATATAATTGTCATTTGCCTCACCGTAAATTTTAAAGGAATATTAACTTGAAATTTTTGAAGATTTAAACTGTTAGTGGCTATAGAGTTGGCATTGTCTTTTTGCTTCCTAGGTTTGTATCTGTACTGGATGTTGCCTCATTGAAACCAGATGCTGATCAAACGGAGGATGTGAAACAAAGGACTCCTAGGTTGAACACTCGGATATCTTCTTCTTCAAAAGCTGCAATGAGTCCTGTTCCTGGCCGCATCTCAGAACAAATTTCTTCATCATTAAAAAGGAAAGATGCCAGTGCCGGCAATGGCCATACATCTCCAAAAAGTAGCAAGTCCAACAGGAGAGAAGACAGTCCATCTCTAGTGAAGGGATTGTTCAAAACTTCAAATTCAAATAGACAGTCAGGTGACTGCAGTGCAGAAGCATCTCCCAGCAAAGCATCTCAAGATGAGGAATCTTCTACCGTTAATCAAGTTGAAAAATCAAAGAGGAAAGGGGATCTTGAGTTTGAATTGCAGTTAGAAATGGCGCTTTCTGCCACATCAGTAGCAGTTCCAGATGGGTGCTTAGATTTGAAAGAAGACGAAAATGGTGCTTCACATTCTGTTTGCTCCCCGTTGAGAAGATTGAGAAATGCTGATGCAGATGAAGATCAAGTCACTCATCATCATTCTGGTTCTGGTGATAGTGGTGCTGTCTGGTCAAGAAGATCAGGACCTCCGCTTTACTGGGCAGAAGTTTATTGTGACGGCGAGGAACCAACTGGACGGTGGGTTCATGTTGACGCTGCAAATCGAATTCTGGATGGGGAAGCGAAGGTAGAAGCTGCCGTCACTGCTGCCAGAAAGCAATTGAGATACGTTGTAGCTTTTGGTGGAGGTGGCGCCAAAGATGTTACTCGCAGGTTTGTGCTTCAATCTTACTATTTGTTATATGGTATCTAATGCTCACTATATATTTGGAATGTCACTGAATTCTCAACCAGTCCCTCTTTCACTCTTCAGCTTCACGAGTTATCGTCGATATGCCAAATAGTTGCATCTGTTTTTAACATATTGTAGTATATTCAACTCATTGTTTGTTATACTGCAGCTTCATGTATGAATTTGCAATTGTTTGTTATACTTATACTGCAGCTATCAAACAGCTATAGTCACGCACATGTGAGATAAAATGAACTGCCTGTATTTCGCACTACTCTTTTGAGCCAATGTTCATCTTATTGACTACAATAATAATGATCAAATTGGGTTTGAATGAGAGTTTTAGCCTTGCTGGAAATCATATGACCATACTATTTATTTTGATGGAACTTTCATAAAGTATTTTGAACATAAGCATGGTGTTTAAGTTATGGTTTTAACAACCAACATGGATTTATTTAGGCAATCCCACTCAGCAGGGATGAACTCTTGGTAGTGGTGATTGCAATTTATGTTGCTTTACTTTCAAGTTCTAAATTTCTAAAGGCAAAGTTTGTGTTTGTTCTGGTGTTTTTTTAAACTGTGACCATTTATTCTCTACGAAAATTCAGGTATTGTATGCAATGGTACAAAATTACTCCTCAACGGATAAGCTCAGATTGGTGGAGTTCAGTAATGGCGCCATTGAGGATGTTGGAATCAGGGGCAACCAGCACGACTGTTTATGTGGGAACATATGTCGAGAATCCTATGCCTAATACTGGTGAAAATGTAGAAAGGAGTCAGATTAACGAGCTGGATTGCAAAGGTTTAGATACAATTTCCACTGCCCAGAAAAACTCAGATTCCCTAAATTCTAGGGGAGTCGCAAGTAGGAGCTCACTCGAAGACATGGATCTGGAGACTAGGGCTTTAACAGAACCCCTTCCAACTAACCAGCAGGTATAGATTAAACATGAACTATTGTGTGGTGCAGTTAAAATTTGAGTCACCTGTTTTGACACGGTGTTTTATTTCATTCAGGCCTATAGGAATCATCATCTATATGCCATTGAAAAATGGCTCACCAAACATCAAATTCTTTATCCGAAAGGTCCTATTCTTGGTTTTTGTTCTGGATATCCTGTCTATCCTCGAACTTGTGTTCAAAATCTACAAACAAAGCATAGATGGTTGCGCGAGGGCTTGCAAGTCAAAGCTAATGAAGCTCCTGCTAAGGTTTGTCTAGTAGCCTAAACTGATTTTTTCTGCAAGTGTAAGTTTCTTATTGCCTTTAGTATTCCTCTCAGATAATTGAACGTTCCAAAAGCTCCTCATCAAAGATCCAAATATCTAAACCAAGTGCAACTGAAGAAGATGACATTGAAGAGAACGTAGAGCTTTATGGGAAATGGCAGCTGGAACCGTTACGTCTTCCCCATGCTGTAAATGGTATTGTGCCAAAGGTACTATACTTCTGTTTTTTTAGAACAGTTTTAACACTATGTTTCTTGACTGTCGTGGATTTCCTATATAGAATCTGTTACAAGTGTCTCTTGCACAACGATGTGTTTACGTGGTTGATCATATTTTTCATACTTCTATACCTATATTATATTCTATGCTGCTGATTCCTTGATTATTCTTGATTCTGACATCTAGATTCCGAAGTGCCATCTTTTACTAAAATCTTCTGTAAACATACTTGTATGACCTATTGCAAAAGCCTTATAGAAACTTTTTGAGCCTGTCTTTACTATCTCGATACATATGGCAAAATTTCTACCTCTGACCATAAGGTCTCTTCCTGCTTATCCAGAACGAGCGTGGTCAAGTGGATGCATGGTCTGAAAAGTGCCTTCCACCTGGTACGGTACACATGAGACTACCTAGACTGGTTCCGATTGTCAAAAGGCTTGAGATTGATTATGCTCCAGCAATGGTTGGATTTGAGTTCCGAAATGGCCGAGCAGCTCCGGTGTTTGAAGGACTAGTCGTCTGCACAGAGTTCAAAGATGCTATACTGGAGGTAATATCTACAACCTGTTTGTCTTACTCAGATAATTTGACAGCCCTAATTATACTTAAACTTGTTTCCCCTTCTTTTGAACTAGGCATATGCTGAAGAAGAAGAGAGGAGGCAAGCAGAAGAGAGAAAACGTAACGAAGCACAAGCTCTCTCCAGGTGGTATCAGCTACTATCTTCAATCGTTACACGACAGCGGTTGCAGAACTCTTACATGAACACTTCATCAAGTTATCATGAATCTTCTACGAAAACCACAAGCAGGGACCAACTTAGTTCGGGCAACAACAATTTCGATAACGGTTTATCATTAAACGAGCCAGTTGAAGAGAAGGGGCAGGACAGAAAGTCAGACTATGAAGGTGCTAATATTCACGAGCATTTCTACCCATTAGAGAACCAGAGTTTTGACGAAGAGACATCCGTACGGGTAAAACGTTGCCCCTGTGGATTCTCTGTTCAGGTAGAGGAGTTATAGAGTCGAAACCGTCCCAACACTTTCGTAAAGACTTTGTTGTAAGCTAGGTGTCTGTATCACTTAACAGATTGATCTCAAGTTTTTCGACGTGATTTTGTGGATGGTCAGCAACACAATTGCTTGTGTTCTACTGTGAATACCAATCACCGTCGAGCTTCTTAAAGCGTTAGCTTCAAATGTTAAGACATGTTCATCTATGTAACGATAAAGAGTTTATTTTAAACGTACGTAATTTTATTTTTTTGGCAAGATTTAAAGTTTCGAACAGTTCATATATTTTTAATTATACAAAAAATTTATAGGTCTATTTTTACGTGTGAAATTTTAATTTCAATTTTTTTATTTGTATTAATATAATTATATTTTTTAATTTTTAATATATTTTAAAAATTTATTGAAATATAAACACTAAATTTTATTTCTATTTTATTTTTTAAAAAATTTTATTTTTAATTTTTTATTTTTATGAAATTTAATTATGAACATTTGAAATATGGTCAAAGCCGAAGTTCTTTTTACAAATTAAGGGTTGTTTGTTGTCGGATTTTGAATTCAAACTTTGAGTGTGTTCTTTTGGTTTTGAAAGTGAGTTTTTTGGAAGTGAGTTTTTAAAAATGAGTTGTTAGAAATAGTATTATTGGAAGTGATGTGTTCTTTTTGTATTGAAAAATGTGTTAGAAGTGATTTCTTATGTTGTTTTTATAATAAAAAATAAGTTAGAAGTGACTTCTTAATAGAAAAGAAGTAACTTACGGGTGTAAAAAAACACACCCTTTATGTTTTGTTTTTCAATTTATTTTGGACTTAACTCCGTCTATGTTTTCTCGTAACCATTCCCAAATAATAGAGTAGGGTTGCGGTAGGTTAATAGTTAGCGTAAAATTTTATCGATTATAATAATATAAAACTATATAATCCAAATTTAGTTGGTTTTTTTTGTTAGATTTAATTTATAATCGAATAAAATAAAAAAAAATTATATAGCCCACTCCGTGCAGATAAGATAAAGATTTAGTTTTTCATTGCTATTGTATTTTATTTCAAATTTACCAAACTCAGATTTATTTTTTATCAAATGAAGTTTTACGGAAAATACTTTTATCAACTACAGCACATCCGTAGCTAAGTTACTATTTTGAAAATAAGTTACTAAAAATTAAATTTATAAAATAAATATAAAAAATTATTTAATAATGTGTTTTTAAATGCTTAAAGCAAGAATCTACAATTAGCATGTGATGCTACGCGGAAGCCAGCTGTACAAGTTATTTGGGGGCGATTGGTTCAACTCTTCGCCCGATATTTTATTTTAAATTTTAAATTTTATATTTTTTAATATATATTTTATAAATATATAAAAATTTATTTGAAAATTTAAATAGTGTAAAAAACTTTTATGTAAAAAAATTTTTATTAAATATTTTTATAGTTTTTGTAAAAAAAAGCTTATTTTTTGAAAAAAAAATCATTCATTTAAAAAAAAATTTATTTAATCAATACCAAACGCCTCTTTTCATTCTTTCCATTTTAGAATCTCAAACCCTACAAACAAAAAAAAAACCCTAACAAAAAGAAATCAAACTCAATAAAACCACCAGTATCGATAACGAATCTGGTCTCCAACCATTGGAAACCAACTCAACGCCGCCTCATCTTCGTCGGGGTTTTCAAATTTTTTATTAAAAATAAAATAATAATAATAATAATAATAATAATTTTTTAATTTTTAAATATTAAATAAATTTTATATAATATTATAAAATTTTATTTAAAAAAATAAAATAAAAAAACATTTTTTGGAAATGAAATATCAAACTCGGCAAAAGGTGTATTTCAAACGCCCGTAATTTTTTTTTTTTGGATCAAATTTTGAGTTTCGAACGGTTTATATATTTCAATTACATAAAAAATTTTAAAAATTCATTTCTTATGGAAAACTCTAATTCTAATCTTTTTATTTATACACTTTCTAATACAATTATATTTTTTATTTTTCAACATATTTCTAAAATTTATTAAAATACAAATACTAAACTTCACATACTTTATTTTCTAAAAAATTTTACATTTTATTTTTTATTTTTATGAAACTTTATTACGGATATTTAAAATAAGCTCAAAATCTCTCGTTCTCTCTCTCTTAACTAACTACGTTTCGTTTGATGCGTTTTTAATTTTATATAGTTAAAGTTTTTGAACTCTGTGTTAATGATTTCTCTGTTCAATGAATGCGTGCTGATGCTTTTGCAAAAGCAGCAAAAGAGTAAAACTTCTATAAGACGCTTTTGAAAATAAGATACTTTTTTAAAATATAATTTCTAGTGAAGTTTTATAAAATAAATTTAATTTTTAGCTTAAAAAGATTAATAGAAATTGTTTAGTAATAAAGATTAAGATTAATAAAAATCCATGATTTTTTAGTTTACTCGGAACTACTTTCCGTGTTCTAGTTTCAACTGTGTTGATGATTGAAGCCGCATCAAACATGATTTTTCTGCTAAAATCGTAAGTGAGATATAATACTGAAAGAATTAATCAATATAAAAATATTTTTTAAATCCGGACTATATATTAGAATGTCTAATTAATTCAAAATTTTAAATAAATAGATTATAAAATTTTAATAAATTATAAAATTCTCTAATATATTAATTATTTTATTTTCTTTTTATTTAATATAGAGCTAATTTACTCTATTTTAATCTAATAATTTCTTTTTTAAAACTGAGTCACTTATATTTTTTTTTTCATATGAGCATCACATTGTGTATCAAATACGTTGATCGTTAAAAATTCAGTAACTCAGCTTCTAGCATCATTACTTCACGCTAAAACTAGCCTTCAGAACCAAGTTGCTCTGAAATCGCCATAATGAGTTATGCTGTCTTAACTTACTCATTGCATTATCAATTAAAAATATAACATATACTGATCGCCACGTCTGCTCAACCAAAAGACAGTCATTACAGTCCAACTTGTTTTGAATTCTCGTTCGTATTTTTTGAAAGATATGTGAGTCACACTACTTTTAACCTATTCATCCACTATAAACGAGAGCTACTATATTGATCAGGCTCTGCACCAAACTATTGGCTCTGTTATTACTATTGGATAGCTACAATTCCCTAAGAGTTAACTAAAACAAAACACTTAAAGGGTCTGCCTCGTACACCAAAAAATTCAATTTAGCCTAAAAGTTTAAACAATGAATACTATAACTCTCTATTATATTAGCTATTATTTTATTATATTTTTATTCAATATGCGACTAATTTACTCACTATTAATGTAATAATAATAATAATACAAGAGCTGATAGTTTGGTTGAGAGTTCAATACACGTAGTAGCTCTCACTAATATGGGTGCTCATATTAAGAATAGTATAATTCACATGAAAGTGTGAGTAAGAATTCGGAGTAAGTTGAATTTTGATAGCTGGCTTTTTGTGCGCAGGAACGGTGCATAGGAGGCGACTGACTGTTAGCGAGACTCATTAGTTTCTATACGGTGAGTGATGATTTAGAGCAGATTATGATCCGAAGACTATCCCGTCATTTGAATAACAGTGTTACGAGTCAAGTGATTTAATTTTGAGCGATCAACGTCCTTGATTTGCGATAAAATGCTCGAATGAGAAAAAATATAGTCAACTCACTCTTACAATGACATTGCTAGGTTCAAAATGAATAAATTAATTACACATTGAATAAAAATAAAATAAAAATAGAATTATTATAATAAAGTTTTATAATTTATTGATTTAAATTTTTGGATTAGATTGAACTTTTTATATCGACAGAATTCGTTAAGTGTTTTATCTTGGTTTGACTGTTCCAGTGTTATATTTTTCCAACACAAATAGTGAGTGCTAGTGCTTTTGCAAAAGCAACAAAAAAGAACGAAGTTCTCTTCCTACTTCTTTGTGTAATTTCTCCAGCTTTAGAAATGTTCTCCCATTCTTTCAAAAACTCTTTCGCAAAATGGTGTCGTTGTGCAACAACTTAATATTTTTATGATTTCCTCATGAAAATTCATAAAAATAAGTTTAGACAAAATATTATTATATGAATCGAAATTTATATTATTTTGAGAAATCTCAACAATCCAATTTCATATCGATTGATTTCAAATTAATTAATAGTGTGAAATTATGCGACTTAATTTTAGAAAAGAGTTTATTTACTTCACTGAAAGTGATGAAAAGAGTTATATTTTTTTATTTTCTAAATAAATTTTGAACTTTTTGTAAACTCGTTCAGAAACAAATAAAAAATGCCCAATTTGTCCCACTACTAAAAGTTAAATTTTGTGACTTAAGTTGCAAAAAAAATTTCAAGAATTAATAAAAAGCTTTGATTGAGGCCTTGCAAAAGTTTTAATAATTAATGTCTTTGAATTAAAGTTCTTCTAATGCTTGTAGGCAAAGTTCAGATTGCTTATTAAAAATAAAATTTTTAAATATAAATAACTTAAAAATTTTTAAAAATAATTTTTTTTTTAATTTAAAGAATAATAAAAATAAGTAATAATAAAAATTTAAATATAGAATTTTATATTTTTTAAAAATTTAAAAATATTATGTAGAATGTTATAAAAGCTATTGAAAATTTGAAATGAAAATAAATTAAAAAGCACTTCCCCGTTGCATCAACTTAGATTCATTTCCATTTTTCTTTGCAAGATACGTGCATATATTTTTTTGAAAATATATTTTTATGAAAATAATAAGAACGACTAAGAATTTATGTCCACAACGTTGAATAGAAGTCATCCAAATAAGTTGAGTTATTTCAAAACTGAGTTACTAGAACCCATTCGCAGTGTTTACTTAAGATTGAGTTAGTAAAGAATTGAGTTTTAAAAAGTGGACAAAAAATTGAGTATAAAATATGTTTGCAATATTAAATTTATAAAACTAAAAATAGAAAGTCATCCAAAAATATTTTTTATGAAAAATTACTTTGAAAATATTTACGATTATAGATGCAAACATGGGCAGCCTTTTCAACCCGCTTTGCCCTGGTCAAATGACATAATTGGGTTCCGGTGAGTCGACCTAGTTCGGACAACCGGGTTAGCTTTGGCCTGCCAAAGAAAGTTAGAATCGGTTCGACCCACATGCTTATTTTATTTTATTATTATTATATATCATTTGGTGTGCTACAAAGTATTAAAGGAAGCAAGTAAAAGAAAATTGTATAAGGTTAACGTAAAACATTACGAATGATTTTATAACAATGTTTATACAATTATACATTTTGACTTATTTTCAGAATATTTTTGTTTAAAATAATTCTAAAAATTGTTTTATAAGATCGTAATTATGAGTTGTATGCTGCATTCTTTTAAATACAAATTTTTATGTTTAATACAAGTTAGCACATCAACCATCTCACAAACTAGTTATATTCCTCGGCCTTTAATTATTGCTAAATATCATTCAGAAACACTTGAGGCAGTATAGTGAAGATATTATTTGCTAACTGAAAAAATACTAGATATCTTGTTGAATGCATTTTTCACTAATTCAAAATGTTAATGGTAAAAATGATAGTATCTCATTCAAGGTATTTGTTCAAATCCGATGAAGATTGAAACTACTTGAAGTCAAAGTTGGTGTTAATGTTGTGTCAAGCTTAATGGAAATTAAAAAATAATTGATCATTTTTTTCTTCTTAATTTGATAGGTTGTCACTTATTTTTATTAATTCTTTAAATTACCAAACCTAACCTCATAAAGATTATATACTTCATACAAATTTACGTGCTTTAATAATTTGTGATTGAATATCAAAAATATTCAAATACATACTAATGAGTAAAAGTATTAGTAAAGTAAAAAAATATGAATTTAGGATATTACTACAACAAAACAATATAAAAAGTAATATTAGACAAATATGTTTTTATTTTGTTTATTTTAATTTCTACTATAGGTCTAAATATTTGCTATATGCGAATGCAATATGAGCGACATAAAACTTGGATGTAAAACTAATGAAGAAGTAGAATAGTAAACAAATCACGTAATAAAAGAGTAGCAAAAAAAAATCTAAAATGTTCACAATTTTTAGTGATAATCTAATGATCATCAGTAAATATGTTATTGCATATTCTTATATTATAAAAATAGTAAGCACAATTTTGTAATCTAATTATTTTTTAATATTAACAAGTAGAATTAGATATTACTTGCATATTAAGGGTGAACTTTCGAGATCTTAAATATTCGACTATGCAAATTTTTTAAATTCAGCAAGTACTGGTTTGAGCTAGTAAACACAATTTGTTTACTTACTCAGTTTCATACCAGCTCCTTACCTAATTACGAATAAGTTGATAATATGGTAAACACAATATTGATGCAGTAAAGTTCCATTCTATGAGCTTAGTTTCACTACAAGAAACTGAATCGCTTTTGTGTTGGCTACAGTATTATCTAGTGTGATAGATATAATACGGTTACTTATGCCGAAATCTTATGCTACATTTATAATGCATTAAGAAATTTTTTTTCATCATATGTACAATCAATAAATTAAAAGCAATAATTCTTTTTTATCTAACCCATTGCGAATCTATTAATGTGCAGCAATACTTAAATAATCTTACTTAGTCTACCTTTCAAGATAACAAATATTAATACAATACAAAATATAATGAAGATTGTTCTGCTAATGTAGTGTTCTACTAATACAAGATATCAGATTTAAATATAGTCGTACTTTATTGTAATGAGCAATAATATCACTTATCGTGGTTGTTATTTATTTAAAATTATTGAATATGCTCTTCATAAAAAAATAATTTATCAAAATTAATAGGCAAATGTATAGCACAAATCGAATGAGTTACAGTTTTGCTAGCATTATTAGATAAGTACTTATCAAGCTATTTATTAAATTGAAGTTGAGTTTGTGAACACTCCTTCCCAATTCTTTTATTCATAGCACATCTTTTATCATGAGTTATTAAAAATTAGGTTTCCGCGCTATGATTAGCATTTAAAAAAATTTTGCAAAAATTATATCTCATTATTTCTTATCTAGTACTACCCTCTTATATTATATATTTGACAGTAAATTATTTTCAGATTTCAAAAATTGTAGCTTTTAAATATTTTGTTGTTGTAAATGCTGGACGCTGAAGTCGAATTATTTAGATCCATTTGATATAAGTACTAAGAAACTTTTTGGTAGAAATTTTTTCATTATATTAAAGGAATTTCGTACCATCTTTTATATGGGCAATATCTATATTTTCCAAGTTTTGATTGTCTATACCATTTATATCAAAATTAATAGCACAAATAGTTAAATCTATTTGATATAAATATCCAAAATAAGAACACTACAAAATATTCTTTTATAATGTAAAAAATATGAGTTTAAGAATTTGAAGAAAATAGGAGAGGTAAAATTTGGTGTGTGAAATTAAAGAAAGATACAAAGTATTTATAAAAGGCGAAGACTAATGTAAATTGTATTTTATACTTATAAAAAAATTCTAACCGTCACTGGTCAGAATTTAAACGTTGAGATCAGTTAACTTTCAAATTCTAATGGTTAGAGGTTAGATCTACCGCCAATAATTAGGATTTGACTCTTAAGTCAAATCAGATCAGCGGGTCGATATTGACCTGCTCAACGGTCAAAGTTAATCGATCATCGATTGACAGCTAATGTTGACTAATCAAGGGTCAATATTTTCAGATATTGACATGCTCGTCATGCCGATAAAGTCAGACCCTATACCGTCTTCTGGATGAGACCAGATCAATCTAATTTTGTCACTATTTATAGACCAAATGAGCAGTTATTTGAGTAGCTTAAGTAGATTATGAATCTGGTATGCTTAATTTGGTATATACTTTTATCTATACAGTATGGTGAAGTAAACTAGCACGAAGTGATCTAAAAATCTAATGGTCCGCCCAAAAAGATAAGTACTCAATATCTTACTCGTAACTTTTGTTCTAATAGTTTTTGTATTTCAATAATTTTTTTATAATTTTAACAAAATATTCGATATAAAATTAGGTTATTTACTAAATGGTATTAAGACAAAAGAAACAATATTTGCATAATGTTAGAATTAAATTTAATTATTGTAGAATTACTCCGTTTGGTTTATGATTGATATGATTATTTTTACCTCTTCCTTATTTCTTTTGATTAATGTTTGGAATTGCTTATCAATTTCAATAAGCTTCTTTTTAATTCCAAAAAAATTATGCATAATTTGTTAGAAATAAGTTTTAAAAATATGAAAAATATAAACAAAATATAGATTATAAAATAATTATATATATAATTTATATTTTTAAAATATTTATAAATAATATCTTTAAAAGTTTTTTTTTTAGAAAAACTTTTTTTTAAGAAGCACTTCCAAACACTTCTAAAATAATAGTAAAATTGAATTTATATTTCTGACTCACTCAGGTGGGAAAAATTTTAATTTATTATTAGGGTTTTGATTGAGAATAATAATGGAACACGGAGGTTGAGAGGTTATGTCAAAAGAGTTTAATAATATTTATTTTTAGAGTTAGTTAATCAAATTCTTATTGCTTCTTTGATTATTGAATCATTATGTTAATTACATTTCAATTATTGATATACTAATAGTGCATAATTAAATTCTTTTCTTATTTAATGAATCCATTTTAATTTTTGGAAATGTTTAACTTTTTTCCTTTTGCTTGACTTTTTAGCTTTCTCTTCTTTCAGAAAAACAAAACCAAAAAAATAAATCAACCAGCTTTCAACAAAGCTGCTTTTAATTATTCCACATTTTATTCACATTACTTTGCTTTAAAGATCTTTTTAATTTTCAATTTTAATAAAACAATTTTAAACTTGCGTTAGTGAAAAATTTTAATAAGTATTTTATATTTGAAAAAAAATTTATAAAAACCAAGAACAACATTGCATTTGCAATCATGTAATGATAATTGAATTATTCTACTACAGAAACTAAGTTTTTCCAGCTATTAAACAGAAGAAAATTATTCAATTTAATTTACAGCCTGTTGAAATAATTATATATAAGCAGCAGCTTCTGAATTATGAAGGGATAATTAGTTTATGAATAAAGGATCAGGTAAAACTGTTTAAATTTTTTTATGAAAATGTATTTTTAAAATAAAAAATAACAATTATATTTTATTTAATTTTATTAATAAATTTTTATAATGTTTCAAAATATTAAATTTTAAAAATATTAATTTATTATTTATTATTTTTATCTTTTGTAATCAAAATAATAATATTTATTTATCAAAATAAATAAAAATAGTTTTTGTTTTAAAAAATATTTTTAAAAGTACTTTCAATATAAAAGGCAAAAATTTATATTTTTTTATTGATAATGAAATAAATAGTAGTGGAAATCATGTGCTATCCTATAGAATAAAGTTTTCAACTACCAACAAGAGTGATCTGATTTCTTGAGCTTTTTTAAATACATTTTTTGTTTGAATAAGCTGCTTGCCAACTGTTACCAGAAATACTTTTTAAAGCAATCAACATTTCCCAGTAATATGTTTGTACTAAAAAGAACATTAAAGCTCACTGACTTCAACATGCTTCCCTTAAAACCAGCTTCTGAAATGCAACAAAAACTTTTGAACTTGAACAAGAAATTTTACCAAAATTTTGCAACTCACTTTCCAAAACAACCAAATGTTACCAAAATTTTTTTAAAATGTCTCACATATATATTTCTAAAGAAAACTAAAAGGTCATCTAAAAAAATAAATTTTTTTTTAAAATATTTAAAATTTAAAAATATTATAAAATTTATTTAAAAAATAAGGATTTAAAATAAAATTAAAAGTTTTTGAACAAGTAATGCCAAACATGAACTAAACAAACTGAAACAAATACACGTATCGATTGAAGAAAACTTGGAGATAAACAATAATCACACAACAATTTGATACAATTTGAAAAGGTTTAACTTTGAAAGAAGTAATTACAACAATGAATGCTACCACCAACCAACCTCTTGTCCCTAGCCAAAATAATAATTCTTACAAACTGAGGGAAATCGATAACGATAACCAGATAATTATTCAGCTCTAACAAAGATCGACAACCCCCTTTAAAAATCAAGAAAATTAAAGCGGAAAAAGAAAATTTAATATAGCAACCCCATATAGAAATAACAAAAAGAGGAGAAAAACTTATGAAGAAATAAACCACACTTCTTACTCGTAGAACATAAAGAAAATAATCACCATTTTGCTCTTCTGAAGATTTTTCATTCATGAATGTTTTACCTTCCATCAAGATTTTGTTCTTCGTTAAAGTAAATTTGCAGGAGGTGGAGTAGACCTTCCTGCGGAATCAATCTTCTTCGATGGTAGATCATCTGCATCACCAGATGTATGTGGAAGAATGTGCTTCTCCTGCTCAGCCGCACCTAAGCTTGCATGATGAATCTCTTCTATTCTGACCACAACTTCAGACATCGAAGGCCTTCTATCAGGATACTGAGCGGAACAATCTATAGCAAGCTGAAGTAGCTGGACCATTTCTTCCTCGACATTATGATACCTTAATAGATCAAGATCAAACACTTCTGAAGTCCATTCTTCACGGACAACTGACTGAACCCATCTAGGCAAATCGACACCTTCCTCATTGAGCAGTGCTTGTGCGGGAGCCTTGCCTGTGAGCAACTCAAGAAGTAGTACACCAAAGCTATACACATCCGCTTTCTGTGAGATTTTTCTAGCGTCGGTGACTTCAGGGGCACGGTAACCGCCTGCACGGTTAGGAGTTGAGCTTGCCCCGACAAGATGAGCTAGCCCATGGTCAGATACACGGGCATCATGCGATTTGGCAAGGAGGATGTTGGAGGACTTAATGTTGCCATGTGAAGCGGTTGGGCTTGTTGAGTGAATGTACTCAATTCCGCGTGCAGCTGCAAGGGCAATCGCTGTTCTTGATTCCCAGTCAAGAGGTGTCCGTCCGGATCCTCTGTTACCTGTTTGATCACAAGATCATTTATGTAAATTTCAGCATTAATTTCATTATATCAAACAAAATGCTTGATTTTTCATAAAATTCAGTCAAGAAAGACTACCAATTAAGAAACACATTGCCAATCCAAATTCTTTAAATCTATACAAAGAAAAGGAGTTGATCAAATTGGCTCAAACATAAGCAATTCAGAAGATTTTTGCGTTTCAAAAACCTTTATTCTGACAAAAGGAAAACAAATCTTGAAAGCGAAGTAGTCAAACTAGACTACTCAAGATTCAGAATGTACCCACAGAGCTACAAAACTATCTCAAAATCAGAATGTTTTAAGACTAAATTCATGGATATTGCAAGTAAGGAATTCACCAAAATTAGACAGCGAGCTGAGAAAGACTAACCATGGAGTAGAGCGGAAAGGCTGCCCATTGGCATGTAATCATAGACAAGCAGCTTCTCATCTTTGCTGTAATAATAAGCCCTCAATGGTACAAGATTCGGGTGATCCAAAGCTCCGACGGCTTCGATCTTCTCCCTGAACTCCATCTCCGGCAAGTTAACATCGCGAAGCCGTTTAACCGCCACGGCCTCTCCGTTTTCTAAAACAGCTTTGTATGCAGTTCCGAATGTTCCTTTACCAAGAACTTCAGCAGATGCTCTTAACAGGTCTTCAAGGTCAAACACTGGGCGTCCTCTGCCGCAGAAAACCAACTTCTTCGCGCCCGCTGTTGATCCTGACGCTCCAGCTGCTACTGCTGCTGTACCTGCAGCTGCTGTACCCGCTACTGCTGCCGCAGATGAACTGTTAGCGTGAGTGTAACCGAAACCGTTTGCATTGTCTCCTTTATCACGGAGGGCGATTTCGGCTTCTCTGGATTTAGGCATTGTCGCAGCTTCACTTCTTTCTCTTCTACGGCAGATCAAGAATAAGACAGCAATCAGAAGCAGAACGATGGCGGTAGCACCAATGGCGATCCCGGCAATCGCTCCACCAGAAAGCTTACTCTTACTCTTTCTAACACCAGCTCCACTACCATTGTCACGGCCGGCGAAGACATTGCCGGAAGAAGGAGAAGGAGATGGGGCGATTTCGCCAGGGCAGAGACCGAGTGGCCCGCCACAAAGCTGCATACCGAGGAAAGCGTTCGCTGGCATCTTCCGAAGCTTGGCCGGAATCGAACCGTTGAATTGATTAAAGCTAACATTAAACTGTACTAGATTCGGCAAGTCAATGTTTGGGATCTGGCCGGAAAGCTTGTTGTTTTCCATGTAAAGCGTCGCGAGGCGAGTGAAGTTTCCGAAACTTTCCGGAATGTCGCTGGTGAACGAGTTATCAGCAAGATTCAGTCGAATAAGATTAGGCAACTGAACTAAGAAATCCGGTACCGACCCGGAAAATTTGTTATGCTGCAAGTAAATGTTCCGAAGCTCGCGAGCAGAAACAATGTCGGAGGGTATAGATCCGGTTAACGCATTGTATCGCAAGCTGAGAGTTCGAAGTGAAGAAAGATTACCAAATACTCCTACCGGAAGATCTCCGATGAGACCAACACCAGGGAGATGGACAGCAGTTACACGACTGTCGGAACATTCGATTCCCGGCCATTGACATGTAGGCACTGAAGTATTCCATGGAAGAACTGAAGGACCAACGGCGGCGCGAAGAGAGAGCAGCGCCGCGGTGTCGCCAGTAAGATCTTGGCGAGATGGTTGAGGGAAGAATGAGAGAAGAAGAAAGATGAAGTAGAGCATGATTGTTGCTGTTGTTGTTTTCTTCTTCTTCTCCATTAGAGAAGATGAAGATTGAAGGTTTTTAGCTTTAGTTTAGTTTTTGGTGTTCTTCCATGGAAGAAGAGAAAAAGAGTGGTACTGCTTTTTCTTTTTGGGATATGTCTTTTCTTTTTCTCTTTTTTTATTTTGAGGAGTTGTGTGAGAATGAGTTGGAATTTTAGGGATTTGGAGAATTGAAAATAGAAATTTGAATAAAAATTTATTTATCTTTTACCAATTATTGGAGGTTGGTGAATTGCAAAACTGGGCTTGTATTGATTGAGTTTTGTATTACTAAATGTTTAAACTTTCTGCTATGTGATAAAATAATTATGTTTTGGAGAATTATTGGAATTTTTTTATTCTTCACAAGTTCACAACTATTTTGATATAAGTAATATTTTTTATTTGTTTTTTTATTTTTCTATTAATTTTTAGTTTACATTTTTCAATAATTATAAAATTTTTTAAGTTTTAAAAATATAAAAAGTTTAAATAATAAAATATTTTTATTATTTGTTTATAATTAGTGTAAATAAAAATAATAAAATTATGTAATAAATATAAAAATATTTTTTTATTTTAGAATTATTTTTTCTGTTGCTGCTGGTGTCACCAATCAGTTATGATTGAGCGATACAAAGTTAAAAGTGCAATTTAAAAGTTGCTGGGACTCCGTTTGGAGTTGCTTATAGATATTGTTTTTTCTTTTTAAAAAATTTAAAATAAAATTAAAAAATTTGTTTATAAATTTAAAATATACAAATAAATTATATATTTAAAATCATTATATATATGTTAATTATTTAAAATAAAACAAACTTAGTTTTAAAAAAAAGTTATTAAAATTTTTCATTAAAAATATTTGTTTCTAAGCAATTCCAAGCAAATCTATCTACTACCAACCGATCACCACCTAAATAAATTACAAAAATTAAGAGTGATTGATTACAAAATGAATCAATAAACATAAATCGATTAATTAATTAAAACATATAATCTAAGTTCATTAGGAGTAATTAAAATAGAAAAAATTATTTTAAAAAATATTTTATGTTGAAATATTTTGAAATTAGATTTGACTTCATTTACTTAAAAAAATTAATAAAACTTTTATAATATATAATTTATCTTAATTTTTAAAAGTTTAATAAAAATTATAAAATATTTATTAAATAAAAAAAGTTGCAAGATGAAAACTTTTGCCCAAACGTACTCTTTTCGCCGTAAATAATTTAAAAATACAATTTCTATAAAATAAGTTTTTAAAAATTAAAAGAATATACCGGAAAGATAGAAGAAGATGTTAATTAACTGTAGATGTTGGTTTGCAGTTGGAACGAGCGGGCGTTTGGTTCAATTTTTTTATAATACTTTTTTTTTTAAATTTTTAATTATATATTTTTTATATATATTTTATAAGTATTTAAAATTTTATTTTAAAATTTAAAAAAATTTACGTAATAAAATTTTTTAATTACATATTTTTATTATTTTTTATATAAAAAAATAAAACTTATTTTTAAAAAAATAAAAATATTTTTTATTTTTTTATTTCATAAATAATTTCAAACGGACTGAAGTTTGCTAATTTGGAAGGAACTTTTGGATATTTGGTATTTCTTTATTTCTTTCTTATTTTTTGTTTCTAATTTTATTTAATATTTTTAAAAAAATTTTAAAATATTTTATTAATTTTTTAAAATTGTATCATATTCATTCTTAAATTTTGTAAAAATATTCTTTGAAGCAATACCAAATTGAATACTCGGGGCCAAAACGCAGTACAAAACAGTTACAGGTTGTACCTTATACACCAAATAAAAAAAAACGAAAAAAAAAATTTTGAGAGCGTTTGGCTTTGTATTTTCTCAACAAAATTGTTTATTTTTTATTATATATTTTTTAATATATATTGTATAAATATTTAAAAGATTTATTTAAAAATTTAACAAGTGTAAAAAAATTTTATTTAATGAAATTTTTTTATGCATATTTTTATTTATTTAAATAAAAAAATAAAACTCATTTTTTAAAAAAATAAAAATATTTTCTATTTTAAAATTTTTATTTTATAAACACTTTTAAACTTTCCATTTAACTCTCCAATCGGACTAACTTTAATTAATCCTATTCGGGCTTTCCGAAATTGCGTCGTAATGTGGAGCATGTTAGTTGCTACTGTAGAAACTTGTTTCTGTCGGAACAAACGTCAGCCGTTAGATGAGATCGGATGAGGAAGAGACCGTACGGACTTGAAATGTTTAAGGTTATCTTTTAATTACTTCAAACTCTGATTATTTCCTAAATTTTAGTTTCGATATTTTTAAGTGTTTAATTATTGAAGTTTACTTTCATTTTTATTTCAAAATTTAGGTAATTTATATCTTTTTATCATTTTATAAAATTTCATCAACATTTAATTTTATAAAAATACTTTAGCAAAATTCTTGTGCTACTTTTAAAAAGTTTGTGGGACCCAAGCGCAGTAGTCATGCTATTGCCAAATATTATGATTGGTTGAGACCTTTTAATGTTTGCGTAATCTGGGCCTAATGTTTATATTTGGTAAAATGTGAACCTTCGATAGTTGCAAGCAAGGTCTCAGTCAGAACTTTTAGCAGACTATCGAAAAACTGTTGAGATTAATTAGCAAAACTATTGAGAGAATTAGGGCGTGTTTTAAATGATCGTAACTGAGTTTCATAAAAGTGAAAAATAAAGAATAGAGTTTCTTAAAAAATAAAATAGAAGTGAAGTTCGGTGTTTGTATTTCAATAATTTTTGAAAATATATTGAAAATTAAAAAATATAATTACATTAGGAAGTATATAAATAAAAAAGTTGGAATTGTAGTTTCGCATATGAAATTGAAGTTTTGAATTTTTTATGTAATTGAAACATATGAACTGTTCGGAACTCAAAATCTGATAGAAGAAAATAGAGTTATGGCCATTTGAAACACGCCCTTATATGATTGGCATTCTATTCTTTCAAAATTTCATTTCAATTTTTTATTTTACATTTTTTAATATACCTTTTACCAGTATTTAGGAACTTTTTTCAAAAAATTTAATTAAATTAAAAAAACTTTATATAATAAGATTTTTTTATTAATTATTTATTTTTAAATTTAAAAAACTTATTTTAAAAAACAAAATAATTTTTTCAAAAAAATTCTATTTAAAAAATACTTTTGTTTGGTCTTCTCCATCTAAATTTAATAAACTGAACACTCCTAATAGCTAACAAATGGTTAGAAGAATGGTATTGTACATCATCAAAGCCTTTAACATGTAATTCTGGATTTATGGGAGCGTACATTACTATGAAAAAAACATAATCTTGTTCCAAATGGGCAAAGGTTACATTTTGAATTATATAAAATCGTTTTTTCCGCCGAATTTTGAAATCAAATTTACTTTTTATATTTACCTCAAAACTCATCCTTAATTAACTTTTTTGTCAAACTCATTTTTATAAAATTTTATTCCACAAAATTTATTTTCCACTTATTAAAAGACACTCTGAAAGTTATTTTTATAAAAAATTTTTCACAAAATTTATTTTCTATTTATAAAAATGGAAAATATTTTTATCTTTTTTAAAAAACGAACTCTATTTTATTTTACTTCAAAAAAATAATAAAAATATATAATAAAAAAATTTTATTCCGTAAAATTTTTTTAATTTTTTAAATTTTTAAATAAATTTTTTATATATTTATAAAAAATATATTAAAAAAATAAAATAAAAAATAGTTTTTGAAAAGCTAAACTAAACGCGCTCTAAATCGGACTAAACGGGACGAACTTGTAGCTCAAATTTGCAGCCCGATCCAATTTATGAGGTGATTGATTTGGTCGGGCCGGGATTACATTTCTGATAGAGTACGCACTTTCGGCTCGGTCAATTTGTTTTAAACAATATTTTATTTCTAATTTATAATCATTATATTTTCATACTTTATATTCAAATTTGAAATTTTCAGTTTCACATTGTTAAAAGTATCTCTTACTTAATTGTTTAAATAATTCATCTCCTTTCACATTGTTTAAAAATATCTCTCACTTAATTATATGATATAATTTTTAAAAAGTTTAAATACACTTTCAAAATATCTTCTTAATAGTGCTTTTAGAGAAAAATAATTTTTTATAGATTTTTTAGATTTCTTACAATTTGCGATTATAAAACTCCCCAATGTAACAATATGGTACATATCCAGATTTGGATCCGAATACTTTATCCAACATACACCACATTATTAGTTATTATTATTTTATTTATATGTATTAAAATGTTTAAAATAATAACTAAGTTACGTAAAACAATTAAAATTAAAAGTATAAATTTTCTATATAGTAATTAAAAATATATTTAAATTTAAAACAATACGATTAAAAATAAAGTTTATGCTTACGTGCCAAGTTTTGGTTTGTTATTACTCTTAAATGGTGTAAGACATCCACGCCGAATCCATTTCCTGAGCTTTTCGCTGATTATAAAACCGCCTTTAACCCTTCGCGAGATCGATCTCGGAATCATTTGTTCGTTCTTTCGCTTGATCTGTTGATCGGTTAATCTCGACTGTGAGATCTCGATCGGATGGCTCTGGAGTGGGTTGTTCTCGGCTACGCGGCGGCGGCGGAGGCGGTCATGCTGGTGATGCTAACCCTACCGGGACTCCGTGGACTCAGGCGAGGTCTCGTCTCAGTGACACGCAGCGCACTGAAGCCAATGCTCGCCGTAGTCCCGTTCTGCTTGTTTCTGTTGCTAGATATCTACTGGAAATACGAGACACGTGTCAGCTGTGAAAATGAGCACTGCACTCCGGTGGAGCACTTGAGGCACCAGAAGTCGATTATCAAATCGCAGAGGAACGCGATCTTGATCGCTGCGGCGTTGATGCTTTACTGGCTTTTGTTCGCTGTTACTAGCCTTGTTCAACGTATTCAGATGCTCTCGGAACGCGTGGAGAAGCTCAAGCGCCAGGAGTAATCCAATCCATCTCCATGAGGTTTTTCTATGCTAATTACTAGAAATTTCTTCAGTTGCTGTTGTTGTTTTGGTTGTAATAGATCTGGGGAGGACAGATCTGTGAAAAGTTTTGAAATACGATCCGGTTGATCATGTTGAATGATTTTAATATCTTAATCTCCTTGAAATGAAATGATTTTAATATCTTAATCTGATTGGATTGAAATATGATCTAAATGGATCCCGTAGCCAAGTCACTATCACTTTAGTTTGATTTGGTTGCTTACCGTAATTAGATTGTATGTACAATTACAAATGTTTCTCTATTTCCGGAAATAGTAGATTGTTGTTACTTTGGTTTTATTATGCGAATTGATGCAATTGATGGTGTATACAGAAAAAAGTGTTCTACTGTATTTTTTTATGGTATTATGGCATTGATATGATGTTAATGCTTTGTTGATCCATCTATGTTCAAAGAAGTTATGGTACTACCTTTTTTTTAGTTTCTTGTACTCCAAATAGTGTTTGTTGTTTGTCATTAGGCAGCCTGTTTCGTGTTTTATTTTTGGATTCTCCAGTGCGTCTTGTTTTCATCATCTACTAGTTCGGTTATACTTGTAGTGAGATTCTACTGCGCTTGTGAATTAGAATTAAGAACTAAGTCCACTATGACTACTACTTATCAATTTGCCATTGAACAAAGACACCTGTAGGATTTAGGCCATTATTTGTGGAATAGGATTTTCATAATTATATTCCTTCAATAGAAACACCTGTAAGCTTTTGGACTCTGCAGATCTTTGGAGTCTGCCTTTTGACATTGTGAATGAATTGCTTATTATGAAGAAACATATCATCTGCTTTGACCAACTCCGAGCAGAACCTGAGTGGGCTGTATGTAAATAAGAAAATGGGACTAGTAGAATATCATCTGTAACTAGTCAGTACTGGATATTTACCTGTGGATTACGAACATGCAATGTGTCTAAAGCAAGCAAAATGCCTTCGTTTCTTGCCACCATTTACTCAAAAGAAAAGTGTTGCTAATTTCAATGTGCTATGTGTGCTACAGGGCTTTGGTACTCTTAGTTTGTATTTATTTATCAACCGCGTTACCTGTTTAAGAAATATTTGGACCTTGTTTAGATGTTCCTAGAAAATTTTTTGACGGCTTAACTCTTTGATTGAAACCTTGGAGAAGCACTTGTAGAGCCCCTCTACCATAGATTGATGAGGTTGATACCTTACTATCTTCTGTGGTATGAAAGTTGGGGATTGGACATTTCTTTTGCTGTTTATTAATTTGCTTGCTTTATAACTTTCAGAATGGAAAAACCTGCTCTTTTCCGAGTTTGTTATTTTCTTTGAAGTGTGCGCTTCGTTCTGTTGTTGACATCTTGTTTTAGAGGGTTATTTTGTAAAGCTGCATTCTTCTCTACGCTATTGGTGAAGCATCTATGATATTAGCCATCCACAACTAGGTTTTGTTTTTTTGTTACCAGGCGATCAATCTTGTGGTGATTGTTTTGAGTTATTATCCTAATAAAGATGGCTAATGCCCGTCTCTACAATGTGTTAGATGTGTTCATATCTGTTAAGAGTGGTTTAGACTAGGCTGTTCATTCTGGTTATTTCTTGATGTTGTGTTATCCTTGCGCTTGCCCCTGAATAACATCTTCTTTTTGTAATCGGTACTAGAAAATATTAGTCGAATAGAGGTCTTTCATATTTTTGCTTTTCTGAAGCATTCTTTGATATTGTCCTTAGCCACAATGATTAGATGCATATCCTTCCTCAAATATGCAGTTATACTGAATCCTATTGGGTTTTTACCAGTTTTCCAATTCCTTACCAGCTTCTAGCATGGGAACTATTAGTACTCACAGAAACATGGTTGTTCCATGCTTTGAAGAACAAAGGTAATAACTCTACTAATCCATGTGATGATATTGAAGTTACAGTAAATAATAAATAAATAAAAATTAAAAAAAAAACATTTAGTTTCTGAATTTGAAATGAAATAAGTTAAATAGTTAATATATCATGAGCATCGAAGTTTCAAGGTATAACGAGGAATTATCTTGTCATAACTCATAAAAAACGTATGTCATCCTTGTTATCAAAAAATAAGGATAACAAATTGCAAACCAATAAACACATCAATCATTTAGAATCATAATTTAATTAAGCATTATGATCAAATACCAATGCTAAAGATTTGAATTAGAGTGAATTAATGATTTGAATCAAGTTATGCTGATTTGTACAATCATCATATTTTTAGCAAAGGAATAGCAGCTATCTATGTGCTATATCTCAAGGACTAGAAGTTTGATCTACCGAGCTAAATAGCCATCCCGAGAAGATCAATTCCAGCACCGATATTTCAGAAAAGGATTCTAATATGCTCAAAATTCCAACCGAAACTTAGGATTGCGTCAAATTAGATCAATCTAGAAGCAACATCACCATCAATAGCAACTGTAATTCTCAATAAATAGAAGATCAAAACTGAAAGACAAACTAGTATGGGTGGTAATTTGAATTCATGGGTTGATTTCGAGTCGATCCATTTAATAATCGGATTAAATTCGTTCAACCCTATTCCAACTCATAAATTTATACGGGTCAAAATTGTTTAATCCTAATCCAATCTATTAATAACCGGGTCGACCTATTTAATAATTAAAATTATTAATTTTTAATTCTATAGTTTTAAAATTCAGTAAATTTATAATATCAGTTATAATGAAAGTGCACGATATTTTTAATGATGAAATATAGTGAATGTCCGTCAAAATGTGTATTTTTTAGTATCTTAATCAGTTCTTAAAATATCCAAAAAAAAAATTTTTTTATTTTTATTTTTTGAAAATGTGTTTACAGCTGAAATTTTATAATTATCAATATATATTAAATAATTTTGATAAAATTTTGGAAAAATATAGCTATCTAACAAAATTTTATTAAAAATTTTTATACGAAATTCAAATTCATTATTACAGAAACACCTACATAGTAATACTTTCGATAATATTATAATTCTCATCTTATACTATTTTACTAAAATATAAAAATAATAATTAATTATAAATACTATTATTACTATATAATTTAATATTTTATAAATTATTATTATCGATGATTTTTATTATTAATATTTAATATACAATAAAGAAAAAATCAAATATTATTCTTTCAAAATATAATAATTCGAGTTGGTAGGTAAATTTCGGATTAATCCGAGTCAATCTATTTAATAACCAGGTCCAATTGGTTCAATTCTAACCCAATTAATATATTTACACGGGTCAAATTTTTTAACCCTAACACTGATTAAGTGGGTCGATTTTGGGTCGGGTCATATATTATCACCCTTCCAAACTAGCTAACAAGGACATAGTTAACTGAATTGTAGAAAACATCTCAACATTCAGATTATCTCAATTTTCCAGCAATGTTCATCGATCAAGCTCCAGGGGAGCATTTACACATCATCCACTACTACTCCATTGCAATTACATAGCACAATTTTACAATGAAATCATCTACTACAATTACATATTATTCTCCAGCTGATAGAAAAGAAGTTCAGAGATATGGAAGATTTTCAGAGAAAGGTTCATGCTTCAGATTATCATACTAATCATAACAACACATATACAAAGCAACTCTTATTTAAAAAAAAAATGCCAACACTTCCATGAAGGCTTATTTTATACCATAACATTGTATTTAAGAGATCTTTGGAAGTACTTAGTGAAAATAAGTTTTTCTAAAAAAATATATTTTAAAAATTTTGAAAAAAATTCTATTTTTATTTTAAAAATATAATAATAATAATAATAATCTCACAATGTAAATTTTTTTAGACTTTTTAAATTTTTGCTTAAAAAATTTTGTAGAATATTCTATAAATTTTATTAAGAAAAATGAAGTAAAAAAATGGAGTGAAAAAGAGATTATAAGCTCTTTCAAACATCCACAAAAAAAAAATTAAAGAAAAATGTAAAAGTCAATATTTTCACTTTGGTCAAAATCCGCATTTCATTCTAAACCTAATGATGAACGATGAGATTCTAGAATTCCAATTTAGAATCTCAATTAATGAATGAAACGGTTAGAAGTATTTGGTCAGACATTTCATTTTCAGCATCAAAAAATTTTGGTCGGCAGCAACAAAGCCCACATTTTCAAACAACCAATTGGTCAGACATGGGCTTTTTTTTTAAAAAATAAAAAAAAGGTCTGCAACAATTTATGAAATATTCATTATACTGAGTCAACATATATTAGAGATAAATTATACATTATTAAATAAAAAAATATATACAAGTCAATTAATTAAAAATTTTATAAAACTTAGTAACATATATATTTTTAATATTAAAAAATATTTTAACTAAATTAGCAACTCTATATTTATATATGGATAAATATATATACACATTGTTATTTTAGATGCATATCAGTCAAAATAAGGTGAGTAGAAAACTCAAAATTCGATTATCATCATCGAATATAAAGAATTATAAGCCATAAACACATCGATAAAATTTCAGTTCAATCGGATCTTAAATCAGTTTACATCAGCCTCTTGACAAACTTTATATATATATTCACTTATCAATTAATTAATAATAATAATATACTATATTTATTATTCTAAAATCGACAGTCTTCTCCGCCAAAGCCTGTCGGCACCAGTTTTAACTATTTTAATAATAAATTATATCAAAAAAATTAGTAATTTCTCATTAATTATTAATGGATTTTCCCTCGCTTGTACAGTTATTTTTTTTTAAAAAAAACAAAAGAAAGAAAAGTAGAAGTTTCAATTCTTTGAAATTAAATTAAGGGTTTGACAATCGAGAATTCAAGCCGCTGACAAAACTAATGATTCAAAAAAAAAAAAAACCAAACATAAGTAGTCTTCTATATTGTAATAAATAAGGAAGTCTTACACTTGAAGAAATAAAACGGAAAGACGAGTGAAGAAAACGTAGAAGTCTATCCAGTTCAAACGAGACCTCCCTCTCTCTTTCCAATTCTAATCTTATATATGTTATATATTTCTCTCCATTACTTTCATTCTCTGAATTCATCTCCCTCTTTAAACAGTTTCTCTTTTCTTTGAATCAGCAAGCAGCTTATATTCTTTCTGTTCAAAACTAGAGATATCATGGTTGTTGTTGTTGTTGTGCAAGGTAAACATGTTGAACAAGCAGGACAGAGATTTAGGGTTGGTAGCTGCTGCAAGACAAGGAAGAGCACTGCAGCGGTACAGCGCCGACGGCGGACGGCTCATTGTTGGGTGTGCACTGTTTACTTTTGTTCAGTTTATATGTTTATATTAATATAATATATAAGAAAGGTATAAAAGTACTCTCTTTTTAGGAGCATTTCGGAGCACTCAGCTCTCCAGTTTTTGATCGGTGAGATTTTAAAATTCAAGATTCATTCTTGGATATAACATAAAAGTTAAAAAATTACTGATAAAATTTTAATTCAATCCGACCATCTATCAACTTTCGTTTGATATTTAATCAAGATGGCAAAAAAAAAATATCCAATATATCTATTTGGAGTTTTTAATTTCTATCATCCTTATTAAATAATCGGATGAAGATCGTGTGTTCAGATTGGGCTAAATTTTTTTAATATAGTGTTAACTTATAGTTATTCATATGTAATAGTGAATATTTGAATTTAAAAAGCTTACTAACCATAAACTAGAGATAAAGTGCTCGAAAGTGCTCTAGGAGTAATCCTCCATATATATATATATATATATGGTTTACGATATAAGCACTCCCCTCTCACTGTATATAGTTCTTTGCACTCCCTCAATATTTCTAACCGTCCGATTGTTTGATTGTTTTGTTTGAGAGCAGGTGTGTTCCATATAGATTGAAAGATGACAGGAGAATTGATGATCCGGTGGAGCAAGTAGTTGAGCTTCTTGTGATTTCTTCTCAAAAGGGTCATGGAATTATGTTCCCAAAGGTAATAGGTGTTTGTTTCAATCTGGTTATGATTGGGCAGAAATATTGGAAGCAATGAGTTGGTAATTTCGCCTTAATTTGTTGCTTTTTCTTGCCATTTTGCCATCATAGTAATCAAATTTTTTGTTAATTATAATTTGGTAGCATTTTTCATTTGTACTAACTACTAACTGTTGTTAGATTGCGAAGGGTTTGAATTCACATTGTGATAATCTCATTTTTTTCTACTTATTGTTAAACTTTCTTTCAAAATATTTTAGAACAGAATGGCGCAAGTGTTTTGGTTTTAGTTTTTTTTTTTCTTGCACTTAAGCTTCAATGTGTTTTAATCTTTGTAGGGAGGTTGGGAAATTGATGAGACCGAAAAGCAAGCAGCCGCTCGCGAAGCTATGGAAGAAGCAGGTGTTCTGGGAAATATTGAGGTACAGAATTCTTTATATTACCAAATAAGTTCATTTTGTTCCAATGCCAATAATCTCACATACAAAAACATTTTCCTAAGAGTTCTTCTCTTATGAAATTCTTTTATGCTAAAGGTCAGCCTAGGCAATTGGACATACAATAGTAAAAGATACGGTATTCCCTATGAGGTGATCATGTTTCCCTTGAATGTCACTGATGTGCTCGAGCTTTGGCCTGAAGTTGATCTTCGCAAAAGAAGATGGGTAAGTAGAGCCTAACGGTTTCGAAATGCATAATTCGCAAATATAGTTCAGGCGCGGAGAGTAACGGAATATCTTACAATGTTTCTGCTGATGTAGGTAACGGTAGATGAAGCACTGAAAGAATGCCAGCATTCCTGGATGAAAGAAGCATTGCAGAGATTGCTGTCGCGCCTTTCAAATTCAAGAAGGCCAACAGCAGCCGTTGAAGCAAAATGCTAAATCTTTGATGGTCGATGATTGCAACATTGTGACAGAGGGAAGCTGCTTTTGCTTGAAGACATATAGTCCTGATCATACTCTCAATTGATTCATAATGATTTGTATCCTAAAATGAGATTGTTGTTGGAAGTTTGCTGCAAAAGGTAAAGAACAGAATGGCAGCAGAAGCCGATTCAAGTCAGAGTCATGAAGCAAATGGTACCACTTGAATCATCATCAAACGAAACCTGAATTGAAAATGTCAGATTATGGTGATGGCTGAAGATAATATGACTCAAAGCCTTTAGCTGACAACCGAAAAGCCTTGCTCCAGAACCATGCAGTGAACAAAATGTTGAGTTCTACTTAGAGTGTGTTTTAATTAGTAGATAAGTTCGATAAGTTCGAAGTAAACTGAAACTTAAAGTGAATTCGAACTCAAAATCTGGTCAAAGAAAATGAGTTACACCTTAACACATTAAGCACAAGGCATGGAAATCGATTTCTACCGGTGCTGAAGTACCATCTTAGCAACGTCTGTCACATGGTTCTATAGATTGTACGAAATACACTTTCAAAGCGTACACTTTATACTGGAATAGAATCTTGAAATAAACATTTTGCTCACATACTTGAATCTTCTGAGATACTTACATACAAAACGTTTTGATAGGCAACGTGAATTACTTATAAAATTTTGATTATCATACACCAGTATTCATTTTATATGACCTAAATCCCATTCAATACCTATCTTGTGACGACGATGCTCGTACTAACAATGGACAATGCAGTTAAAGAACCTGTATGCTGAAAATACGTAGCACTTCTTTCACCAGAGATTTTAAACTTGTACTTCGAACTAAAAGAGTTCAAAATAGACACCCACCGCAAAGAACTTCGCCTGACCATAATTTTGCTCAGCTGTTTCTGTTGGTTAGCATCGCAGAGCATTACATGATGGACAGTAGTGGTACTACTACTACTACTAACTCTGTAGGTACCTACAACAAGCACTATTCAAGCATTTCGCAACTAAAACCCCGCTTTTTCAGTTAGATTTGACTTTGAGGTGCTACTATGAGCTGTTCCAGTTGCTGAAACCTGTAGTTGATCATTCAGGTTTCATCGCATCTTCTTGATTATTTTCAGCTTTACCATCCTCAACAACATGAACAACACCAAGTTGATCACTTTTAGGATCCTCAGCAGTGGGATCTATGATGCAAGACATTGCAACAAGGGGTTCAGCACTGTCTGAAACTAAAACTTCACTAGACTCAGCAACAGGCGCTCTAGCCTCTGAAGGACAATCATCACTCGTCCTCACAACCACCTCAGTCCTCTGAACTTCAGCAAGCTTCTCAATACCCTCAGATTCCTGAACAGCTTGTGATGAGATTGAGCAACCACCCACTGTTACCTTTGCTATCTCTACTTCAGATGTAGCATAACACATGCTATTCTTGCCCTTCGCGACACCAGCATCCTCAGTTACCTCAGCCTCAGACAAACAATCACGTAATCCTTCGCTTACCTCAGCCTTCTCTACCTTAGCGCCTGTGCAGACATTGTCTTCATTCTTGACATCAGCATCATTAAATATCTGAACAGGCTCCGGAAAACAATCACCTAATCCCCTCGTCTCATCAGCCTTCTCCACTTCAGGTGTTCTGACACAGACATTATCAACGCCTTCGGGGAGATCAGCATCGTCAGTTACCTGAGCCTCTGACAAGTAACCACCTAGTCTTTCACTCACCTCAAGCTTCTCTACCCTAGGTGCGTCTGTGCAGACACCGTCTTCATTCTTGATTTCAGTATCATTAAATACCTGAATACGCTCTAAAAATGAATCACCTAAGCCGCTTGTCTCCTCAGTCTTCTGTCCTTCAGGTGTTGTGACACATACACTATCAATGCCTTCTGGCCCACCAGCATCCTCAGTTACCTGAGCCACTGACAAGCAATCACCTAGTCTTTCAGCCACTTCAAGCTTCTCTACCCTAGATGCGCCTGCGCAGAGATCGTCTTCTCCATTCTTGACATCAGCATAATGCCAAACCTGAAGAGACTCTGAAAAAGAATCACCTAATCCCTTTGTCTCCTCAGCTTTCTCTACTTCAGGTGTTGTGACACTGACATAATCATTGCCTTCCGCCACACCAGCATCCTCAGATACGTTAGCATCTGAAAAGTGATCACCCAGTCTTTCGGTCACCTCAAGCTTCTCTACCCTAGGTGCGTCTAAGAAGTGATTGTCTTCATTCTCGACATCATCATCAGCAACTACATGAGCACGCTCTGAAAAACAATCACCTAATCCCCTCATCTCCTCAGCCTTCTCTCCTTCAGGTGTTGTGACACATACACAATCTTTGCCTTCTGGGGCACCAGCATCCTCAGTTACCTGAGCCACTGACAAGCAATCACCAAGTCTTTCAGTCACCTCAGGCTTCTCTACCCTAGGTGTGTCTGTGCAGAGATCATCTTCTCCATTCTTGACATCAGCATCACCGCAAACCTGAAGAGACTCTGAGTCACCTAATCCCTTTGTCTCCTCAGGCTTCTTTACTTCAGGTGTTATGACACAGACATTACCATTGCCTTCTGCAACACCAGCATCTTCAGATAGCTGAGCCTCTGATAAGCAGTCACCTGTTATCCCAGTCTCCTCAGCATTCTCTACTTCAGGTGTTGCGATACAGATATGATTGCTCCTTGAAACACTAGCATCTTCACATAGCTGATCCTCTGACAAGAAATCACCAAGTCTTTGGGTCACCTCAGCCTTTTCTACTCTAGGTGTGTCAACATAGTGAATATTACTTTCCCTCCTATAATCAGCAGGATTCTCAGAAATCTGAATAGCATCAGATAAACAATCAGCGACGCCAATATCGTAAGCCTTCTGTACTTCGAGTGCTGCAACACAGACATTTTCTTTGCCATCAGAATCCTCCAATATAACCTCCACCTTCTCCTCTCCAGGTGTGGTGACACCCTCTGAAACACCCACATCCTCAGATGACTTAACTGCGTCTGGTATGCTATAATATGGTCTTTCAGTCGCCTCAGCATTCCCTACTTCAGGTTTATCAACACTCATTGTAAGACCGGCTTTTTCAGATATCTTACTGGTATCCATTATGCTATCGTCTAGTCTTTCAATCCCCTTCTGGAAGCTATCATCTAGTCTCTCAGTCACCTCAGCATTCTCTAGTTCAGGTTTATCACCACTTGTTGCATGAGCTGCTTTCGCAGATATCTTAACAGTATCCGTTAGCTTGTATAGTCCTTCAATCACCTCCAGCGAGCTATCGTCCAGTCTTTCAGTCATCCCAGCATTCTCTGCTTCAGGTTTATCGATACTCATTGTAAGACCACAGTTTTCAGACATCTTAATGGTATCCGTTAAGCTGCCATTTAGTATTTCAATCACCTCAACATTCTCCACTTCGGGTTTATCAACACCCATAGTTAGACCAGAATTTCCAGAAATCTGAACAGCCGCCTGTAAGCAATCATCTACTCTTTCTGTTGTCTCAGCAATATGAGCTCCAGCTGTAGTGATGTCCTCTGTAAAATCAGGATCCTCAGATCTATGAACAGTCTCCAATAAGGAATCGTCTAGTCTTTCGTTCATGTCAGCCTTCTCTTGTCCCAGTTTGGTATTGATGCCCTTCTTAACATCAGATTCCTCTGCTATTTGAACAGACTCACATAAGTAATAATCTACTCTTTCAGTTACCTCAGCCTCCTCTGCTGCCGGCAACTCAGTAGGGACATCACCTTTGCCCTTAGTAACAACGGCTTTACCAGATGTCTGAACAATCTCGGACAAACAAGCAGTACTCCCAGTATCCCCAGGCTTCTCTATTGCAGCCTCTAATGAAGAGTCACCTACATTTCCAGTTTCCTGAGCCTTCTCGACTTCAACTACATCTAAACAGATGCCATTTCTAACATCAGCTTCCCCAGATATCTGAACAACAGTTGATAACAAATCCTCTACATTCTCAGCCACCTCGTTCCTATCCACTGCAGGTGCATTGACACAGACAATATCTTTTCCCTCAGACGCATCCGCTTCATCAGATTGCTGAGCATTCTGTTCTCTAGTTATTGCGACATCAAAAGGAGACCCACTCATTCTACAACTCTCCTCAACTGGGTTGCCATCTCTCAAAGATCTGAAGGCATGAACCTCCGTACCATCACTCGCATTCTCCTCGCTAGAGGTACCAATCGTCGCTGTAGATGCTGGAAGCACACAAGCATCGCCTATGTTTCTAGAAATGTCCTCTGCAACTCCCTCTCTAGAAGCATCACGACTATTAATCACAGCAGCATCAGTGCCAATCATCTGAGGGGAACTAGTAGTAGAATGAGATCCATTCATACCGTCCAACTGGCCAACTCTCTCTCCAATACAATGCAGGAAAGGATCTCTAGATAAACCAGCAATCTCATAAGAAGGAATTTCAGAACCATTATTGGCTGTATTTGTGGCATTGGGAAGACCAGAAGCAGTAATTTCAGAAGCAATGACTGAATTGTCCGAATTGCTATCAGGGACCCCTGCACACAATCAATTTGCTCAAGCACACGTCACAAACATAAGATCCTAGTTGGATGGAGTAGCAAAAACAAATCAAATTTTCACCCAGCTTAACACTTACCGGTTGTGTCTGCAGCATCCAGCACGCACCTGCCGCAACCTTTTAGTTCTGTATCATTAGGAGCAGATGTGGACAGGAGAGAGCTATTCTCACTCTGAGCTACACCAGTGTCTCCTACATCTTCGCTAGCATCTGCAGGGTGCTTGAGCTCCTCTACAGTTAATAGAAACAGACACCAGATTAGATGGAAAACTAAACAATCAAGCTGGTTTCACCTAGTGAACCTCCAGCAAGGGCTGTAGCAGGCCAATTCCTACTTTTCCAACTACACAAGAGATGGAAAGCGAAATTCTAGTATCATTGGACTTACCGCCTGCTATAAGATCAGATTCGCCATGATTAACTGTTGATGTGGTCAAAGAATATTCACCACATACATAGGTTTTTCTGTCCATATCAGTCATTTCAGTAGAACTGAGATTCGTAGCATTATCTTCTTCATTAGAAATAGATGCTGAAGGTGATAGTCCACCCTGTGTCTGAGTGAATTTCTCAACATTACTACAAATAGTCAACTTTTCATGTTGTTTGCTAGCAACTTCAGGATGAGCAAGAGCACTATGATCATGCACAGAACTCTGTGGAGCAAATCTTTCCTCATTAAGCTGACTTGAAATGGTATCAGTCTCCTCAGTCCCAGAGATTGAGGAAGATGGTTTCTTAATCATCAGTGGAGCATCAACCTTTGTTTCAGTGTCATATGGTGGTAAAGAGCAAGTCTGTTGCCCAGAGGTTTCATCCAATTCTCCTTTTTGACTAGTAGAAACTTGACTAGGTTCTGTATGAATAGCAATGGGGTTCTGAGGTGTGTCAGTTGCATGTGGCAGCTGTTTGGCATAATCATCTGATAATTTTCCTGAATCTCCAAGTGTTTTGCCATTTATAAATGATTTGTCAGAAAGTGAAGGATAGTTCAACTGACCTTGTAAAATGTCAGCACTGGACTTCAAGGAAGGCTTACTATGAAGAGATTCCTCCAATATGGCTGTGTTATTATCCAATAAGATTTCACTGATGGCATGTCTTCCTCCATCAGCCTTCATGTCCTTCATTTGAGCTAGTACAGGTTCCGCTGAAGAATGACGAATGTTGACCGAAGATCTGGAATCCTCTAAATCTTTGTCTGCAGGACTAATGCCACTTGTAAAGATGCTAGCCACTTCAGGTGCTGAGTGATTTAGCTGAGTACAAGCAACGCTAGGCAAATCAGCCTTATCAAGAGAAATAAGCTCTTGGCTATTTAGCGCATCACTTTCATGAAGATTGGAATGTCTCTGCTCAATACAAGAATTTGAATTGTTGATGTCACTCTCTGGTATCTCTGCAACAATTATTGCTGACCCTGTATTTTGTTTTGTAACTTTACTTTGTCTAGTAACACTTGTTGACCCTTCAACCTGTTTTAGTGCAAGGATTTCACAGTTTGCTGTAGCAGAACTACGGTTTCTCGTCTCCCTCGCAGCTGCCTTTTTGCTTATGACAGAACCCTTACTTTCTGTTCCTCTTTTAATTGCACATGATTTTGCACTGACATCTTTTCCTGAAGGAAGTGGCACCTCACCTGAGGCAGGAAAAGCATCACTCTTGTCAGAAGACAACTCCAGCACTTTTCTTGAAGTTGTAACATCTTGCTGATTTGTAACTTCAACAGTTTTCAGACCTGAAGCAGGATGCATGTGGTGGTTGTCGTTATTGCCGGCCAGGACAAGCTGCGCACCCTCTGGTGCTGTCACACTATTTTTAAGGGAAGAACCGCCAGGTTTCATCTCCTTCTGCAATTGGACATCAACAATAGCTGGCAATTCCTGGGAGCGTTTTGAACTGCAGGTATCCTGTGAGTCAGATAGATTTGGCTGCTCAATATGAGCCTTTTCTGATATTTTAGCTTCTTGAACCTCTATTTGTTTGGTCTGCACAGAGGATTGAAGTCTTTGTTCACTAAGTTCTTGTGCCTCGACAATAACAGCTGGGGAATCCACCTTAGATGGCAAAACAGAAGGAGGATCTCTGCTTACTTCGACTCCTGTGTTATCTGGCACAGCGCTTTCATTTGAGGGAAGGTGTTCTTCATGCTTATATGACCAACTAGATGCTTTTACTGAATCCAGGACAACTTGTCCAGCTCCATCTTTTCCTCTTGCAACTCCAGGAACTGCATTATTTTCAGGAATACTGGTGGTCGAGGTATAATTATGTTTCCTTCCACGTTTACGAGGTGTCTCTCCAGCCTGAGGCTTCCGTCCCTGACCTTCATGTGGCCTTGTAGGGCCTGCTAAAGGTAATGCAACCGTGGTCAGCCTAGCAGTTTGTGATTGAGTAATCTCACTTTCTTCTTTAGCAGCATCAGAGACAGGCACTGCAGCAACTGTTGTCATAGTAGGCGTTGTCTCTGAATTTGGTAGCGATTCTTGTTTCTCGTTAGATAATGCAGGAGGATGAAGAGCAGAAGCCGATGCTGGTAGGAGAGGGGTAGGGACCTCTGCTACTGCCCCTCCTCTCTTTGGTCTACCCCTTCCCCTCCTTACTGGAGTATCTTTGAACGGAACAGGCTCTACAGGCGTGGTCTGCTGATCGTTTAATGGCACCGGTACTCCTTCTATGGCAGTTACCTCTTTTGGCAATTCTGCAGGCTGAGGAAACTTAACAGAATCAACTTGGCAAAGTTTCTCAAATTCTTCTTCTGTCCATTGGTCTTCGTAAGAGCGAACCTGTAGAAGAGAAGAAGAAGAATAAGAAGAAGAAGAAGAAGAAGAAGAAGACGACGAAGAATGTTAACTACGTATCTATACTAGAACGTTATTGGCAAACCTCACGAGCACGTTTGCCCCTCCCGTAATGTTGTGTATCAAGACCACCAAGATATCCACGTTTACGCTTTACACCTCCAGTGGATCTTACAGCCACACTCGGTGTCTCATCCAACTTCATAACCTTGTAGAAGGCCCTCAGATCCTCCTCCTTGACAAGACGTGAAGGCATTGGTAAGAGATCCAAACCATCCTTTGCTCTTCCCTCCACTATTCTCTGCCATGCTACCTGAATAGTAAAGCATTCAATCATATTACATGATCAATTAAGGATCATGTAACCAAACACGCAGTTCAGACACAACTATTTAGACTAAATTTGGAAAACAAACCATCTCTCCTTCACGCCTTTGTTTGTCAACCCACTCAAAGACATCTATCTCAGATTCACTGCAATAATCATTACACATATAATTATTAAACAAGCAAGTAAAAGACATCAACATGTCCAACACCAAAGTGAAACAAATTTTAATAATCTTAAGGTGTGAAAACAAAATAGCATAGCACAGAGAAGCTTACCTTCGAGCTATGAGATCATTTAGAGCATCATCATCTAAAACTGGAGCTGCTTCTTCTTTCTTACATTCTCTTAAGAGATTTTCTAAATATTCTCTACGATCTTCGGCACTATGAGATAGTAAAGACAAATCAAATGAAACTGTGCATGATGATTTATTCCGTAATGCCATTTACTAAAAGGCTATTGAAAACTTAAAGGTCACCTTGTATTATTGTCAAAAAAACCTGCAGTTATACTCTGATTGGCAACACCCAATTTGTGCTCAGCAGCAGCTCTCACATGTTCTTCTACAGTGCGCACCTATTCAACAATGCCAAGCACAAAAGTTACGGAGTGATTTTGCATGCATCCACAAAGAATCAAGCCATACTTTTAAGCTGTCATGTATAATGCATCCCAGTTTCCAATTTCTTTTTATGTTATATGAGGGGCACTAAGAATACAACTTTGAAAGAATCCAATGGTGTATATGGATGTGAGAATTCACTATTACCATTCTACTATTATAGAGTTTCAGATCCAAGCACTTTAATATATGGTTATCAGAGAAGTATATTAACCATATACATTATATTATTAAGATTATGAAGATACTAGACTTCTATCTTGCATATTGAGACCTCCTCCCTAATTCAAAGTATAAATCACCAGTTATCCTTGCCATTGACTATTTTGACACTAGTTTAAATCACAAGTTTATATGCTTGCCACAATAAGCTCCAAGAATTCATGAAGCATTTCACCATGACTCAGCCCCCAAAAAAAAACTAGAAGGATTGAGAATGTCAAACATGAATCCCAATTATGCGCATAGCAAACATGGATACAACTAAATTTCAAAGATCTTACGGCAAGAAAAACAGTGAGTTAAGGTTCTGTTTCCACACAGTTATTAACTTAAGACCAAGTTGATAAATCAAATATGTGTTACATGTTAATTGTCACGGTATGGCTATTTTGGCTATTCTCTCCATCAAAATTACCTTGGTAAAATGGTGACATAATGCATGTGAGTACATGACACAGAGAGAGAGAGAGAGGGGACATCTAAGGAGTACTTGTGTACTTATATTTGTTCATGTAGGATCGGATCTCTACATTAAAAATTAGCTAATTTTTTAGGGGTTAGCATTCTCCACTTACAAACACATACTCATTTCAACATCCGGCAATGTGGGACAATTAAGTAGCATGGGTTGTTAAGCCCATCAAACTAGGATCCATTCGGTCAAACCCAAGTCGAGTTGCTGACACACCTCCAAATTAACTAGTCTATGTATCACTTGGATACAATTTCAGACCCTACGCTACTAATCCGACCATAATCCATCAAACTAGTGCGCCTTTTAGTCGGGCCCACCAATCTCTCCCCAACAACATGCTGGATAGCTCAACCTACCGGACTTTGATACCAATTGTATGATCGAATCTTCACAATAAAAAAATTGGCCAACCTATTAATAGTTAGCATCCCCACTTATAAGCACATATCCATTCTAGTACCTAACCAATGTGGGACTATTAAAGAGCGTTGGTTGTTAAGCCCACAAAGCCAGAGTTCAGTTGGGCCAACTCAAAGCGAATTACTAGCCCACTTCTAAATTAGCTAGCCCGTTTTTTATTTTGGCACCACCTCAGACCCCTAGCTACTAATAACCCTGACCCACCAAGCTAGTCCGTATTTCTTAGCCCATCAAACCCTACACGCTACTAACAGGACCTAGTCTAACTTGGAGACCCAACATTTCCTTTTGATAAACACAAGTGTGTTTACAGACAATAAATCAACCTCAAAACAGCTCAGTCGATGCTAGTTATATAAAATATGCACATTAGTCAACACAGTAAATAATCACGCTTTCATGAAATAGACAACAGGATACAAAATTGCATGCAGGTAGATGTGTAACCCCTTATCAGGTTCAATTTGTATGATAATCTTCTAAGGATGTAGGGCCTTGTGTCAACATGCACAATTAAGAGTTTATACGTACTAAACTCATACGTTGCATGGCATTTGCTCTGTGTTGTTGACCACAATATTGACATATGAAAAACTCGGTCTTTATACTGGGATCATCATCTCAATATGTAGTCTCCAGCTAACCACCTTCAACAGATGCTTGAGCTCTATTTCAGCTAAACTACCAACATTAGCACAGCTAAGAACTAATGACAAGACATGAACAGATAAATGGGAAAAGCAAAGACATGACTTGAAGAGGAATAGAGCTTCATGCAACTATTCAGTACACTGCTAAAGAAGGTGGGTCCATGACAAGACATGAACAGATAAATGGGAAAAGCAAAGACATGACTTGAAGAGGAATAGAGCCTGATGCAACTAGTCAGTACACTGCTAAAGAAGGTGGGTCCAGCATAACATTAACAGGAGTATAATTTTTAGTAAATTAATTAGGGAGCTCTTGCGAGGCAAAAAGCTTACTGTTTCCAAACGTAAAACAAGCACATCCTTCTTCTGACCAATTCTATGAGCTCTAGCCTGAGCTTGCAAGTCAACCTGCAAAGATATGATCATAAAGACATTCCAGAGAATGGCTAAAAGTATCAAAAAGGGAAACAAATATCAAGTATTGCCTGAGGGTTCCAATCTGTATCAAATATGATAACTGTATCAGCTGCTTGTAGATTAACACCAACACCTCCAGCTCGAATGCTACAGTAGACACATCGAGTCAAAACAACATTTGCAAATTACATGACCTGATAGAGCAGTGAAGTGCAGAAACATAAAAGCGCTAAATTAAGCTGGTAAAACAATCAGACTAGTTCCATGAGCGATACATTAATGAATCGAAGAGATGACTACTTTCGTGAAATAACAGCATTACAAGGTGAAAAAAGAACCATATGACTAGACATGAAAGCTCCTTTTCAATTCTACATAATCAACTACCTCAAGAGAAATATAAATGCCTCAGAGTCAGGACGGTTAAACTCATCGATGAGGCCTCCCCTATCGCTTCCTGAAGTTTGCCCATCTAATCGAAGGTACTTGTATTCTTTCCAAGTTAAATAGTCCTCCATAACATTCAACAATCTAGTCATTGTTGAGAACAAAAGAACCTGGAATATCAACTTTTAAGTAAGAAACAGTCGTTTCATGAATGGAAAATCAATGTGCTTAATAAGAAAGTGGAACTTGCAAATGACAAAATGTCAGACTCAACTCCATGTTACCAATCATATGTTCTAAAGAGACTCAAATGTCAAAAAGATAGGCAAAGACAATCCTCCAAAAACAACTTTCCAATGTGAGAAGAAAATGACCAAGCAGTTCTTATCTTCACTACAAAACAAAGAAAATAGGCACTATATTCTTCAATGCTTTAATGACAGAAACCATACCTGTGTAAATAAAACTAAACTTAAGTAACCAGGCAGTAGAGAAAAATAGATTATGCTGCTTACAAACTTCCAATAACCAAACATATGTTCTCAAAGTAATTGCCTCTTGCTTAGAGTGCAGCTCAGAAATAAAGGACAAGGAGCTGCATTTTTTAGAAAATTAAAAGCATTCATAGCACAAAATGAGATGCACATGCATGCAAACACTCCAGGACTCCTATATTGCACTGAAGAAACCCTTGCAATTGTGTAAGTTGGCAAACACTTAGAGAAAAGGTTGTTACATGCACCAAGTGTTTTTTAAGCATTGCAAGCATGGTTAGAAAAGGCTTCTATACTAGGTGTAGGAGTATCGCCCACTCTCACAATAAAGTGACATTTTAGAGGCCATGGTTCTTTGAGTACCTAAAAATTGAAAAAATAAAGTAATGTTCTAGAGGCTATTTGAAATCCATCAAACAGCATTCTGCACTATAATATCCGCAGACGCACAATAAGAGTTGATAAGCAGACGCCTCCTTATTCGTTCCCCTTGTTAATGCAGAAAGTAAAAAATCTAGGCACATAATAAGAGTAGCCTCTGTTTATAAACAAAAGACAGAATAATTTTAGCATTCACATCCAATTATTGTGAAAGACCAGTTAATAATAGCACAGTATTAGCCTCGCAGAGATGGTAATCTAAGGGAAAGAACATGGCTCTCATCAATGCTAACTGCAACCTATTCTGCTTTTCTAAAGCAATACAGAATGAATTTTTCATATAAAAACAAAAGCACAATTAAATGCTACTGAATAAGATATCTTGAATTTATGAAACTGAAAAATTGAAAAATAAAAATTAAACGTAGCATGTTCACCATAAAGGAAACAACTACTCTAGATAAAATTGAAACAAACAGATGCATGCCTGAGAAGGGGCAAAGCATGACTTGCCAACAAAGTATAAAGTCTCAAGAAGATTCTTAAAGTATCACATACCCGATGACCAGTGGCCTTTAACTTAGGAAGCAACCTGTCCAACATCTCCAACTTTCCACAAAGCCTCACAATAGGTGGCAAATAATGAACTGGTATTAAGGTAACAACCTAGAAGGATTTGTAATGAGGTTATGATGTAAAATATGGTAAATTTAATTCCCTGAAACATTAAAAGGTACCCACAGGCTTACCTCTTCTGCATGAAGCTGGCTAAGATATGGATGATTGCATATATTACGTAACTCCATAACAGTGTTTTGTATAGAGCGACCCTATCATTCAAAGAACAGGAACTATAAGTAGACAGTCCCGAACATGGAAACACCAGGAAGTAGATTAAGACAATGAAACAATGAGAATACCTTCGAGCTACCAATTGAGCCGAGGTTTCCCTCAACCCTCTTCATCAAGAGTTTCTGATAAGCAGATGCCTCGCATCGTATAAGTCTCTCAATTTTCTCTGGCAATTCATTCTCGACCTACCAAATGAATAGGCACATGAGAATTATTTGTCTAAACAGTCTTGTAATAATATATGGTCTTAAGAAGCCAACTCCACATTATATGCAAATACTTCAGATAAGTAAAAGAAATAATTCCCAGAAATTTTATATTTTTAAGTGGAGGTGCTCAGCTTTAAAAAAAGAATTGAGGGGCTCTTTGGGAGTGCTTACGAAAAGTACTTTTCTGAAATTGAGAATATTTTGTCCTATTTCGAAAAAAGAGTTCTGCTTTATTATCTAAAAAAACATAAATAAATAAGTAATAATAAGATCTTACGGTGTAGAATTTTTCTGTACTTTCTAAATTTTTTAAATAAATTCTGTAAAATATTGTAGAAAGTTTATTTAAAAACGTGAAGATGAAAAAGTTGGAAAGTGCTTTTCTAGAAAGCAATGCCAAATGCACCCTGAACTCGTAACTTCTTGAGTCTACAAGAAGCTTGATGCAACCAATTTTCATATTTAGCATGTAAGAAATGATGAGGTTCATTCCAAATGCCAGCATATTTTTCAATAATCATCACGAAGGATGAACGAAATCAGCCTATGCAAGTGAACTTTCAATCAAGCTATGACACGAAAGGTGCACAAGTTACATCAAGTGTAGAAGAGGGCTGAGTTAGTGGAGTTTGTGGGAGTTTATGAGGGTGTTTAGCTGTCTAGTTAGTTAACTAGAACAAGAATGTAAATTTGTTTAGTTAAGAGAGTTTAGGAAGTGAAAAGTAGCAAACTCTTCCCAATCCAAGAATTTCTAGGATTTGAAAGGGGTGAGTTAGCTGAATTGTGACATAAAAGAAAAACAAAATTTAACTCCCTCCATCTTGATAGATGCACCTAAATACTTCTCACTTTGATGTTCTTCTGGAGGGTTAGGCAAGTTAGCTTCACTAACCCGCCTAACCCAGCATTTAACCTCCAAACAAATGGCCCCTAAGGGTCAATTTTGGAAAATCTTTGTCTACAGCCTAATCTAAAGCATAAAAAGAAACTGGCAACAAAATTTCGCACTATTGTTTATTGTTTTGCTCTCCATAAAGTAAATAAATGGTTGGCATAAGAACTACGAAATGCACTGCCTCACTGGTGTCACAATGAAAGATAAAAGCATATAAATTTGCTTGTAGTTAATCTATTAAGTTTTACATCATATTCAATGACTATATTCCTGAAAGATTGAAAGAAGTTAAAATCAGTCTTAAGAGGGGACCAGGGCTAATACATACATGAAAATACAAAACAGCAGTAGTACTGTGAAATTCATACCTTATGCTTCAGTCTTCGGAGTACAAAGGGCCGGAGAACTTGATGAAGACGATTTATAATCAAAAGATTTTCTTCTTCAGAGAGTAGAGCCTATAGCAACAATCACTTTAGCACTTTACAATGAATCTACCTAACAAACAATTATACAAAGAATTCGACAATTAGGACATGAGCAAAAAGCATATACTTACTTCATCTGGTGAATTGTCTATGTTGCTCTCAAACGGTTTGTTGAACCATTGTGAGAAATCTTCTGATGAATTAAATATATTTGGAAGCAAGAAATTAAGAAGTGCCCAAAGCTCGTCAAGATTGTTCTACAAAACATATATATAGCACAAGCATATCATCATTAGCATTAAACCAACAAAAGCTATTTTTAGCAAGCATGAAAGTTACTACAAATATCAAACAACACAATAAATATTTAGCAAAAGCAAACAGTATCATAACGTTAAAACTATCAGAAACAAGAAATTCAAAGTCACAATACAAACTTGGGCTCAGCAAAAAGAGAAGTATGCCTAATCAAGAGCACACTTCATGGTAGCAAACAGAATTACCTGCAATGGAGTCCCTGTCAAAAGAAGGCGATGTGAACTTTGATAGTGCTTCAAGTCTGCATTCAGTTTACATGATGCATTCTTTATGCGATGACCCTCATCAATTATAATGTAATGCCAATGAACTTTGCTTAGTTTTGGCCTGTCATGCTTGTTCATCAGGTACTCATAGGTTGTTAAGAGGACATTGAATTTGTGGTTAGCAATTCTCTCTCTGGAGCAAAAAGAGTATATCAAAACGCTAGCTATATGGAACATTGAAGAAACAGACTGCTGTTAGTTCCGCTTACTTAAATAGCTTGCGCCTTTCTTCAGGAGGACCAGCGTATGAAATTTTGTTTATACTAGGTGCCCAGAAGGTAAGCTCAGATTCCCATCCTGGTAGGACAGATGATGGCACTACCACCAGAAATGGTCCTCTATCATGTTTAGTTTCCATAAGATAACATAACAAAGCAATAACCTGCATGAAGGAAGCTATCAGCGTGACTTGGGAGTACAGAATTTATAAACAAATGAAACAAAAGAACCTGTTGGGATTAGAAATACACACTTGAACTGTTTTCCCAAGACCCATTTCATCAGCAAGGATTCCATTCAAGTGGTTGTTATATAGAGAGACCAACCACCGTAGTCCATTCATCTGGTACCTAAAGGAGGCAAAACGATCTTATAAATCTCAAAGGTGCAAAAGCAGTAAGTTAATCCGAGTTATTATGACGACTTTCATTATGCAAACAAACAGATAAATTATTCGGTCAATGTCTGCTACTCACTCCCTTAACTTTCCACCCTCTAGAGAAGTTGGCTGCTCATTGATGCTCTCTTTGACTCTGTAATAATGTAAAACGTACGAGTCATCAATAAATGTTGGGTTACAATAATCTTTACAGCATAACCAAACTGGAATAACATTAATTGTAATCTAAAAAACGCTTCATGATTACATGCATAAGTCCTAGCAAGCTCCTTTATAGCTTCAAGAAACTAGATAGCCATCATCATCAGCATAACCTTTCAAAACACTGAGAACAGGATGCATGCATACAACTCTAATATATAGATTAGAAAATCGAACCTATTACTAATGCAGGTTTAGGAATTAGGTACTTTGGTGAGATTTTGAAAAATGTCGGTTTACAAAGGGTCTGACTACAAAATGCAAGTCATAGATATTTAAGAATGATCACAGTGTTTGAACTGTCTTTTGATGGACCTAATATTTAAATTGTTCATCAAAAAGTGTACCCGGGATTAAAATGGACTATACAACTATGGCAGATAGATGAACATAAAATATGATTTTTAAGATTACTGCATAGAAAATAGGTGAGGAAAAGAGATATAACAAATGAACAATTATTATTTGGAAAGTTTACATTCCAAGTACCTCAAAGAGTAAACATGAGTCTTTAAAGACAGGGTTCAGAAACGACTAGAAGTTTTTGGGGCTGTTTGGTTCTCCGTTTCAAAAGCTGCTTATCAGCTTTTCTCAACTTTTCTCCATTTCACGTTTTTCAATACATATTTTATTAGTATATAAAAAATTAATTTAAAAATTTAGAAAGTGTAGAAAAATTCTACGAAGTGAGATCTTTTTATTGCATATTTTTATTATTTTTTTTGAAGTAAAAAAAATATAGCTCGTTTTTCAAAAAAAGACAAAAATACCCTCCATTTCATAAGCAATCCCAAACGCACCCTTTATCTAGCGCAAGTAAGCAACAGATTGTGGACACTATTCAGATAAGATGTCCACCAACAGTGAAATTACTAGCTTCACTCAGGAGTTTACAACAATTTTTTTGACTGCTCATGACTCATATAAGCCATAGCATGGATCATGCAACAATCGTCGAGATAACGATGAAAGACAGCAAACATAAGGTAAGAAAAGAGACACCCAAAGGAAACAGATGTACAAGAAATCATGGATTACAACAAATTTTAATTGTGGAATAGAGAGGGTTAGGAAAGACTTTAATTTTACAATAAGAAAGGAATCTCAATGCAAATAACAAAGGACGGTTAAAGCAAATAAAAATAAAAAAGATGAGAAGTTAGGCTATCTACTTGCATGACTCATTAAATGCTGATATTAGAAGAAAGATCTCAGAAGAATCCATATTTTGTGACAAAGAAAATCTTAGGTTATAGTAAAAAACTATACTAATCACCTTAAACAGATGAAGTGATGCTTTTAACAAATTTTAACTGTCAATTTAATAATTACTTTAACAAAGTAATTGCTAATTTTAAAAAAGTAACCGTTTAAGTTTAACTGACAATTTAACAATTATTTATGCAGGATGCTTTTCCCATCATGCATAATACATCTTACTTTATAATAAAGAAATCTAAAGCAAACCAAAATTCCAAGATGTACACAATCATTTAACTAAAAACTAAATAATACTAAATAATATTTTTGCATAGCACATTTGGCAAGGCTCTGTTTGAAATAAACCAACAAAAGTTGATACTTACGTGTGCGCCATCATGTAATACTTTTCGTTGCTCTCAAGATAGTGCTGCAACAAATGAGAGGAAAACCATGTTAAGAAAAAAGAACGCCATGAAAGAATCAAAACAAGCACTTGCCTGGTCACTTTCATCATCATTGTCAATTGTGATCTCATTTTTCTCAACAATATTTGTTTGCCGGGCTTCATCCATTTCCATCCCAAACTTCCTTGCCATAGTCTTAGCACCCTGCAGCTTTGCACCAAGCTTCTGGAGATATTTTTCAGTTTCCTTAAGTAGCTGCTTAACACGGTCTGATTTTGCATCCTGCATGAGCAATTTGGTGAACGCAAGTAGATGGCTAACAAAATGAAGAGTAATCAAATTAACTAGAACACAGTTATACCTTAACCATTCTGAGATATCCCTCAACATCATTGTTCTTTAAGAGGTTAATTTTCTCCCTCTGAATTCTGTCAATCTTTTCACGATGTATACGCTCCTTCCTCTTGTGGTACTCCTTAACAAATTTATTAAAAAACCTCCATCGCTCTCTCTTAATTTTGAAACCATCCTCCAGCCTATCCCTGCAATCCAAAGTAGGCAAGACAAGAAGTGATTTTACTTTTACTAAAAGAAACAACAGAGGGATAATTAACTAGTACTCCATAAGCACAAATTCTTCTTAAGCAACCATGCCTTTGTACATAACTTATTAGACACTATGGTTTTGAAAAGCCATAAAAGTATAAAATTGAAGTTCATAACGGTCTACAAACACACCTGTGAGCTTCAACTTCACTGAAGAATTCCTTCTGTCTTTCACGAATTCTTTTTTGCCTCTCTTCTTTCATTTTCTGTTCAAATTTCTCAAGTTGCTTAATGCGTCGCCCATGTCGAATTTTCTTGACTGACTTCAGGCGTTCCAAATCAGATGAGACAGGCTTAAAGAAGTCATTCAAAAACTCACTGACAAATTATTTAAACATATAAAATTGTTAGATCTCTTTTTGGAGATAATAAAATTGTTAGATTAAAATCTATATATTTTAGGAAATAAACAAGTTAAAAGTTCAATCTACCAGGAAACTTAATAAAACAGTTCAGTTACAATTAAACTAATTAAAGTTAAACTGGTTTAAGAAATTGTACCTGCGCAAACGGCGCTGTAGTTTCAAAAGTTGAAGCTTTTTCAGCTCAATAACACTTTTTGTCTTTGCAGATATATCTTCAGAGGAACTAACATTTTCCTGAACAAGAAATTGACGAAATGGATAACCATCAGAAAAGAAATTCAAAAAAAAAAAAAAAAATCTTGATACTAACTTTGTAGACACAATAATATGTGTATATCAGCTTAGCCGCATACTAATTTTGATGCATTATATCAAATATGGTAACGCGAGAATTTGGACAACGTAATGAAGGAAAAGGGACATACAGCTAGTTTCTAGAATTAACTTGGAAAAAGACTTGCTAATGCTGTCACATGTGTGCTTAGTCCTCCATCTGTCACCACATCCATTCATGTAGCACAGATTTATTAAGGAATGAAATTTTCGCAGGTGGGAAGACTGTCTTAACTATTGAAGGGTCTTTTGGCAATATTTCCAAGCAGATTTGACAGCAAGAAACATTGATCATGAATGGCAATCAAATATAGGAATCTAACCACCAGAGCCAATCATACCCTCCTTCCATGCATGCGCACAAAAGAAAGACCTAACTTGACATTATCTAGCACTGCCCTAACTTGACATTATCTAGAACCACTGACACTCAATTTCCAAGTTACCCTAGACCTGGCTCTAGTAGTTTTACAATGCTGCATCATTAAGATCTTAACATGCTAATCTTATGTTGCAACTGTACCTTCAACTTTTCAAAGCGTTTGGCAATACTTAGTTCAGCTTTCCTCTGCTTTAACATCCACCTTTGCTCTTCAGATTGTCTCCTTTTCCTCTGATCTCGTATCCACTTTTCCAATGTTGTGTACATTGGAGGAGAAGCAGAAAGCTCGTCAGGCAGTGAAGCATCTTCAACTCCGTGATTGGCAAATGTATCAGTTACTCCATCTTCAGATTTATCGCCAACATGTGTAGCATTAACTGGATTAAAATCATACTGCTGTCGGATATCTTGCTTTTGAGAGACAGGTAACCACTGATAATTTGAGCCATTAATTCCAGGGCATGTATTGGATATCCCTGATTCTGAAGTTGTACGAACCCTCCCAGATTCGCCAATCTGAGAAATGTACATATTAGCATCCTTTACCTGCTCACCCCTGGGATATGAGAATTCATTGCCTTGCGACTCCTCTTTTCCAATAACAGAAGCAGAAGAATGATGAACAGTATTAGCCTCTACTATAAGAAAGTCTGGCTTCTGGAATCTTTCTGCACTACCAATGTTATAAGCAAGATGAGCATCTGGTCTTTTCAATTCTTCTTTATGCAGCACGGCAGGAATAGCAGCCGGTTCTTGTGGGAGTTCATCATGAACCCCTACTGCAAACATGCTGGAACCCTCGACCTTATGTAAGTTAGTTGTCTGCTCTAGAAAAGGTCCTGAACCTTGAAATACTCCCTCATTTCCGTCCCTTTCTGCTTTAGTAAAAGTTTTGGCTTTCTTCATAAAACTCTCAGTGTCCTTTAAGGAGGAATCTGTCTCAATTATACTTCCAGCAGATGAAGTTCCTTGGCTTATTTTGGTAACATCAGGCCTGTTGGGTACGTCAGAACTATCACGACTAATACGAGCTTCTTTGGTGAATGTATCAACAGATCCTCCATCATTCTGTCCCGCATAGCTTCCTTCTGCTTTGAATATAAATTTCAGCGGTCTATGTTATGGCGTAAATTAGAAAAAATGAAAATAAAAAGAATAATCCTAATATGGTGATGTTTTCATGTTACCTCCTCTTGTGTAGCCACCAGCTAATGCAACATCAAGGTGCACTTTCCTTGGCGTCAAATTGTTTCTGTAATGTAAATGTGAGTCAAATGATGCTGATACCACTGAATAGAATAGTTCTTATATAAAGATTCACTTAGCTCAAAACATGAAGGAAAATTCATGCCTGAATGCAAGAAACACAAGGCACTGAGCACGCAGTTGTTTCAGTTGATGTTCCATGAAAGGCACGCTCAATGTGGATGAGGCTGAACCATAACTACTATCCCTGGAAGCCAAACTTCCAAGTAACCTGCTGGCTTTATTGTAACTTGGATCACCTTGTAAATCAGCATCTGATACTGGTCTACCAAAGAAAGTTTGGTTCGTGTATGCTACCTCTGAATTCCCTGATCTGTACTCCTTGTTCTGACACTCCTGTAGACCACTACCCTGGTGGAAACAACTAGCATGTCAATAGAAGAAGAAGAAGAACTTATTTACATATCAACACAAGTGGTATAATCACCTAACAAACTAAGGCTCCTGATAAAAGAAAAAAGGCAACACTAGGTGTTATCCAACTCACAAACTTATTATCAACTCAGCAGAAGACCCATAAGAAAAGATGACCATTAGCAGTAAAAATTGATGTCAGAGACATAAAGCTACTTGTTATGTACAATGGAAGAGAGAGAGGCCAGATAACGTCTGAGCCTAAATTAGCAGGCATAACTAGAATTCATAATGCATGTGTCACCTCAAATTGCAATTAAGTTCTTTCTCATCTCTGCAATTCAAGTGAAAGACCATTTAGTTTTCAAATGTCAAGCATAACCATTACCATGATTAACATAACTAATCTGTGAACTAGTATATCAACTTCATACAGCACTAACAGTCCAAGTATTATACCATAAAGAGGCAATTATAGGATAAGATATTATAATGATTCCCACCTTCACGTCTAGTCTAAACAATGGCTTTGTGCGTCAGGCTTGATAGCAGGTAGGGCCAATTAAAATTTGCAGATCAGCAGTTTAAGGTCAGCTCATGTAGGACAGTAAGGAAGAATAAAAAGGAGGGAGTTTATTTAGGAGCAGTAAAGAGAAAGAAACTCCTATATCTAAACTCAAACTACAGAAGCTTCCTTGCACAAGCATCACAACGAATAACTAAGTGTAGGTCAAACTCAGTGGAAGTTCCATCATCTGATATATTTATGGCAAACGCAAACTCGCTATCCTCACATTCTCACAACGTAAATCATTCCACCAAACACCAATTGAGCAATTTAAGGTTTTTAATATAGTGCTGATTAAAATATATACCAACAGCAAGGTTAGTAAACCACTCATATTTTGAACAATGCAAGTAAACAATCTTGTCCTCAATGCAGATAACCATTTATAGGTTATACGAACAAGTTCCAGAACTAAACTCATGTTTCTTCTACTAAGTAATTCTGGAGAGAGATAAAATTGTACGAGTCAAACCTGAATGGCGTGGAGACTCGCTGCTGGCTGTGAGGGGCCACCAGCAAGACCATATTTCTGACTGTCAGATTCACCTAATAGACCTTTAGTGGAAGTAAAAGCAGGCATTTCCATTTTTGGATTTATACCCATCACGTTCTTACCCTTCTCCAGCACCTGAGAATCATAATTCTCAGAATTTCCTTCTTTGTAAAATTTAGGAATGTCCTTAACCTCCAACAAAGAGTTGCCATAACACTCAGCTGCAGAAAAGCTAGGCTTTCCAATTTGGGGGGTAAGAGCACCTGAAGCTCCAGCGTTCATGTTTCCAGCATTTTGTGCATGCATTGCAGCCAGTTTAAATTCACTATTGACATCCTGAGCTGGCACCATGAAACCTGAAGCAATAGGAGATTGGTTACCTGATTGAGAAACAAACTGATTGTGGTTCCAGGGATAAGAAGAACCCAGTATATTGGCTCTTGCAGGAAGTAATCCTCCTTTTTGTGATCCATAAACATTAGAAGAAGACACCTCTCCTTCCTCAGGAAGTCTCAAAGAAGGGCTGGCAGCAAACGTGTTCAAATACTTTGCTTTCTCCATAGCCTTATCAGAGTTGCCTTGGGTTGCTTCTTGATTTGTTGTGAATGAAGATCCCTGACCACTAGAAAATAGAAAATGCTCCTGCTTACTAGTATGGTCAACAGGGTTCATTTGTGAATCGGTACCTGTTTTAGTTTTATTAGCCTGTCTACCCTTCCTACTGCTAAAAACATCAGACTGCTTAGGATTATCAGATTCTCCACCTTCTGATGTTTGTGAATGTCCCCTTTTCCTCTTACCAGCAGGCCTTTTAGTATCTTTCTTGTTTATAAGCTTATCGCAATTGGCTGAATCAAGTTTATCCTGCGAATTTGTTGAGCGAGAATCCTCTGTTGGGATGCTTGCTGCACTGTCATGCTCAGATGACCTGGCACCTCTCTGACCAACAGACGATTGATGAACATCAAAGCCCATATCACCAGCTCCAAAAAGACCCAAGCCTGACCTGTTTGAAGCACGCAGCTCATGCCTAACTCCACATACTGGAGGAAGAGCTCCTTCAGAAACATTTAAAGTTCCGTGTCTTTGAAGAGAAGCAGAGTTTCCTTCCTCCCTTGGCTGATTACTAGTCACAGCTTGCCATGAAGTAGTAGGCACGCCAGTCATAGCCGAATGGTTCTCTGCTTTGTCCTTACCTTTCATTTGGACATGACTAGGATCTCCATTTCGAGACCCACCAGATAAAGGAAGGCGAGATGATCTCAAAGCATCCATGTCAAGCCCATGTTGACTAACAACAGTTTCCATAGCCCTGTTGAGATTTTATATATTTAAACAAAAAAACTACCAAGGCAATCACACTCGTTCAAGGATTTATCATATATTTGGTAATGTACAAAAACTTTTGTCAAGTACAGATACCATTTACTATGAGGTTTTATATAGAAGAATTTTTTGTAGTAATACTTTGCTAGCAAATCCATAAACTGAGTCCTTAAAGGAGTTACCTTGATATAACCTGATACGGCAATGATTGCTCCTTTCCACTTAACTTCATGTGGTGACATATCTGAGGCAGAACAGAGTAGATCATATGTTAATCCAACAAACAATCTCGATTGCTACAGCAATGAGCATGTGACAGTATGACATACCACATACAGCTTAGTTGCAAGTTTCATAGGCTCATCCTTTGACTCTTGGATAAGCTTATGCAAAAGTTTGGCGGCCTCCATTTCAACATGTTGAGAGTTTGCCATTTTTACCTAAAATATGAGAGCACAAGAAGGGACCAAAGCATTAGATTAAGGACACATTTTTTTACATATACAAGCACAACAAAGACTAGTAGCAAGCTTGTCGTACCTATATGCCATCAGCCTCTTTAGATCAACATAAGAAAGTCATAAACTAGGAAAAAGTTTCACTCACATACTTAGGTAAATACATAATGTCATGTTCTGCAGCTAATGAACTAAAAATGTCTCTAAAGATGCTCAAGATCCATTCCATATTTCATCTCAGGGCATATGTTAAAGAGTTCTCCTCCATATCGACATAAAACCTCATGCAGAACTTTCGAATAAAGGTCAGGCCATATTGCTTACATTTCCTGCTAACTATTTATCAAGTTTGTCAATTCCTCATAAGAGCAAAAGAACCAACTTCCACTAGCAAGTTAAAGAGCTAAGATGGTTTATTAGGAGGGAAATTTTTGGCCCACAATGAAAGGGTACAAGCTATGAAACAAAAGAACCAACTGTTTTCTCATAATTCTAACCTCAGATGAATTAAAGCTAGGCAATGATTAGGACATAGGTCGCAACCACTCATTGAACTAGAGCGATTCTTAAATCAGGATTTACAAAAGAGGCAGAAACAACTCATAGATCTAGAGCAATTCTTAAATCACCAACGTTTTCACCTAAAAATAGAAATCAAACAATGAAATTGTATAACAGAAACAAAACTGAATCCATCTTCGACCTACAGTAGCAATCAGTTTTCATTGATAAATTAAACAAGTCTTTCAAGTAAACAACACATTTCAAGTTTGTAACTCTGAAAAACACCTACATACACCAAAAACGTAGCGTCTTTAGATAAAGCCCGTCTTTCCAGAAAAATTTTGATCTTGTGGGAATAAAGCAGATTTTTTGGGCGTTGAGAACACTGTTTCTGAGACCTGCCCTAGAACAAATCTTAAATTTCCCAATTCGAACTACTGCAGTAATCCACGCAGATACTAACTAATCCACGCAGATATTAACTACAACTAAAATTCGAGAAACCAATGCCTAATTACATCAACTACCACAAAAACCGCTCAAGAGGAAGGTAATAATCTTAAAAATCCAATCTGAACAAAGCTGAACTAAAGAGAACGCGACAAACAAGAAGGGTTCACCTTTAGCTAGAAATTGAATCTTTGAGGAAATTGAACTTCGATTTAGGTAGAAGTAACGGCACCGGAGCGTGAGCTCGATAAAACTTCCGCCATTAAAAATGTTTCGAAGCGAAAGCGGAGCTCAGAGAATGTTACCGGGGAGTTTTTTTATTTGTTTTGAGAAAATATAAAGAAAACGAATGAGAGAGAAAATACATTTTTGCAAAACAAGCCCAATAAAAAGTATCTAATTAATAGTCGATCTAATTTGTATTTGTTGAGTGACTGATAGAGATATTCGGAATTGTTTATGAAAAAAAAGAAATTTCGAAAACATAAATACTTTTTGAGAAATAAGATCAATTTTTATCAAAAAAGTATAAATAATTAATAATAAAATTTTATGATATAGAATTTTTTTAATTTTTAAAACTATTTATAAATATTATAAAATTTATTAAAAAATATGAAATCAAAATTTAGAATTAAAAAAATTAAAAAATAATTCTTGATATCACCGAAATGACATATTTGAAATTTTTTAGAACAATGTTTCGGAGTGTTTTTTAAATAAATTTTTAAAATAGAAAATATTTTTAAAAAACAAATTTTATTTTTTTATTTCTAAAAATAATAAATAATAAAAATTTTTATTTTTATACTTTTTAAATTTTTAAATAAATTCTTCAAATATTTTTTGAAATGCTTCGCCCAACATCCAGGGGCGTTTGGGAGTGCTTATAAAATAGAGCTTTTCTGAAATAGCAGGTATTTTTATCTTTTTTGAAAAATAAGTTCTATTTTTTTTACTTCCACAAAAATAATAAAAATATGCAATAAAAAGATCTCACTCCGTAAAATTTTTCTACACTTTCTAAATTTATAAATAAACTTTTTATATATTTTAAAAATATATATTAGAAAATGTGAAATAGAGAAAAGTTAAGAAAAGCTGATAAGTAGCTTTTCAAACGCAGCCCCGAACATGGACCTACTCGTGTAATAACAAGCTTTTCTTAGGAATTGTTGCTTCTCCGTAAAGTATACTGACAGTGAATTATTTTGGACAAAAATTCACTTCAAATAATTTTTATTTTAGTTTCACAAATTTACTTTTATAAATTTACTTCTTAACAATTTAGTCTTTAAAATTTTACTTTTCAGAAATTAGATTTTGAATCACTTACCGATAAAAAAAGCACACCCTTTGTTATACATAACGGCGTGTTTCAAATAACCGTAACTGAGTTTCGTAAAAATAAAAAGTAAAAATTAGAATTTTTTGAAAAATAAAATAGAAGTGAAGTTTAGAGTTTATATTTCAATAGTTTTTGAAAGTGTGTTGAAAATTAAAAGATATAATTGTATTGAAAAGTGTGCAAATAAAAAATTTAGAATTAGAGTTTCGTACGTAGAAGTGAACTTCTGAATTTTTTGTGTAATTGAAACATATGAACTGTTCGAGACTCAAAATCTAGCCCAAAAAAATAAAATTACGGATGTTTGAAATACGCTCTAAATAATTGAGCGATTAGGTAGGTTGTGAGTTGCAGCGCTACTCAAATTTTAATGCGTTGGTTGTGAGTAAAGATAAAAATATGGGCCGAAACTCACGATCCAAACAAATAGTCTAGAAAATGGTTGGCCCAAGCCATGAATAGTGAATAGATCGGGCCGATCTGATCCGATTCATTAGATAGTATAGAATTAATTTTGTTTGCTCAATTATTGTTTAAATTGACTAATCAATATTAATAGTAGATTTGATAAATATGGTATAAAAAAATTTTAAATTTTGAGTTAAAAATTATAATTATTTTGTTGATGTCATCATAATATTATTTTTGCTGTCATTTTAAATTTTAAAATTTCTATTCTTTATTTATTATATCAAAAGAATTTTAAAAAATTAAAAATTTAGGCAAGCCAACGGGTAGAATGGGTTAAAAATATTCGTCGGAGCAGGTTGGCTCGACTCGGTTTACTCATTTGGCTGGGCTGCTTTTTTTTGCATCTCTAGGGGTGCGTTTGTTTTTGTTTTTTTCCAACAAAATTTTTCAATTTTTTATTTCACGTTTTTCAATACATATTTTATAAGTATTAAAAAATTTATTTAAAAATTAGAAAGTGTAGAAAAATTTTATATAATGAGATCTTTTTATTGCATTTTTTTGATTATTTTTTTGGAAGTAAAAAAAAAATAGAACTCATTTTTCAAAAATACAAAAATATTTTTTATTTTAAAAAAATTCTATTTCATAAGCAATCCCAAACGTAACTCAGTGGATACATACTACCATTGCTTGGATTACTTATTATGAAATATCTAGTACCGTTACATTTCAGTTTTTTGTACAACTAATAAATTTTTACATGTACAAAGAAATGAAAACATATAATTGTATTGAGCAGGAGCATTTTCTTTTTCACAAAAATTGATTTTATGAAAAGTGATTCTATAAAAATTGAGTTTTTTAAAAATAAGTCTTGAAACTAAATTATTGTAAAAAGTTACTCTAAGAGCGTGTTTTTTTATACCACAAAATTTTATTTTTTTCAAATTCAATTTTAATATAAAATAAAAATTTTCTATTAAGATTTTTTAATTTAATTACAAAACTTATTATTGAACGAGAAAACTTTTGAATGAAAAAGATTTGCACATGAAGTGGCTTTTTTGAAAAATATTTTTAAAAAAAGAGTTATTGAAAATTTGAAATTAAATTATTGTAAAAGAAATAAAAACTTACCAAGATTAATTTTTTTGACCAAAAATAAATAAATAAATAAATAAAATCACTTCGAGTAAGGAACACATCTTTATTTTACGATGCTCGAGTTCAAATGGATTTCCTGCTATGTAAGTATTAACTTTTTTATCTAAAATAATAATAATAATATATAAATTGTATAAATATAATTTTTTGTACTTTCAAAATTTTCTTTATAAATTATGTATACTATTATAAAAAATTATTAAAAAAGTGAATTATTTTCTTTTTTTTTAATAAAAGCAATTGATAAGTGAATCCAATTATTACCTAAAAATTCCACCTTCAAACACTCAATCTGAAAAAGGTGTATTTTCATCCTATCGACTTTGGGTGCGTTTGGCATACCATTTGAAAAACTACTTTTCAAATTTTTTTTTATTATATATTTTTTAATACATATTTTATAAATATTTAGAAAATTTATTCAAAAATTTAGACAATGTAAAAAAATTGTACGTAATGAAATCTTTTTATTATATATTTTTATTATTTTTTTGAAAGTAGAAAAAATAGAGCTCGTTTTTAAAAAAGAACAAAAATATCCTCTATTTTAAAAAAGCTCAATTTCATAAGCAATCCCAAACGCATCCTTTATGCAACGAGAGAGGATGCAAACGAGTTGGAGCCCTCAAGAAAGTTCCCACAATAACTCTCCTTGCTCATAAATTCACAAATTATGAAGGGATTCTTTGTTATTTGTTTGCTTCTTAATTACAACAACAAAAAAAAAACTCCCAAAATATTTCTTTTACATTCATGATACTTAAAGGGAAGCAAAAAGAGGCTTTATTTTGTAAGAAGTTGCACGAAGTTAACTGCTCCTTTATATGCAACAAACATTAAGTTCTTTAAATGGTTCAGAAATATTTGCATTATAACAACCAGCATTGTCTACTCAAGCTGAGAGACTATCATACACTTGCTGTTGAAATTACATAAATTTTGATACATGCATCTGCTTACACAACACTGCTCTCTAGTAATCTAAGGGTTCAACAGCCGTCCGAAAAAGAAGAATATAAACCTTGTCGATGGAGAAATACAAAAAGCCACCTAAAGAATGCGTAACATATGAACCGAAGCTTGTGCCAACTATGCAGTGCCATGCAGGTCCGTATGATGCATCGAATTCCTGCAACAGAAACAGAGGTAGACTTCATGATCATGGGCTTGGTATACACCTTAGAAATACAATCTAGCATAATAGGTAGCATGTTCTTGTGCAAAATTTAAAAGACAAACAACCAGCATGTTTATACTCACTTAAGAAAATGTCAAAATACTATTATTTAAAGACAAACAACCAGTTAATTATTATTTAAATTTAATAGAAAAGCACAAGGTTTCACAAAATTGTCAAATAGCATGAAATTGTATAATACATAATCACATTTCACTTCTACATAACCAAAGGCAATCATCAAAAAGGTTCCTCCATAGTAAATGATGTCCAACAGTTATCAGGTCCTACCTACCTAAGCAAAGACTATGCATAGCAATACTTGCGCTTACTTGCATAGCAATCGTAAAAGCAAAAGAGGAGCATGAAGTAAAAAAAAGACATGACAAAAAATAGATGTATAGCTTGACATATGAGCTTGGTAACACACAAGTAGCAATATGATATACAACAATTTCTTGAACAACGTTCTTTACTATATATATAGAGGATAAGATTAACTGTTATGACCACAATAGATACAGTTCTAAATAATTTCTTGGTCAAGTAACTATCTCATGTTCTTAAAATATATACACAAGAAAGAAATGTTTAGTGGTAAATGTCACCATCTACAAGTGATGCATAGAAGTGTTTCCAGAGAGAACACTTTGCAAGTAGATTTGGCAATAACATATCGAGTTATAAGATAAAACTACGCAAACAGTTGGGAGTAATACTATAGATGAACAATACGTGCAAGTACATGCATGCTTGCGATGCTTAAGGAATCCATTGCAATTCCTCCATATAAAGAACAATGTCCTCACAAAAACCTTATCCACCATCTTCAAAATCAGTGACAATCTTTATGAATATTACCAGTAGCTATTACCTGGTGGGAGTTTCTAGTTCCTACTTTGACGCAATACCTTAAACATAGGCAAAAGTTAGTCTAAGGTCAACCGATTCTTGTACCTTAGTCTAAGTCAACCATACAGGTTTGTTACAATTACGTCACTGCCAGAGATGCACCTAAGCATGATCTGAAAGGACACGACACGCAATATTAAAATGAGATAGTTCTGTATATTTTTGTAAAGTCCAAAGAGGGCAAGAACATCTTTTTTTCCAATTTTTATCCTCTTTGTAGAGGTACTAACTGTTCTTGTCAAACATTGAAAAATCTGTGCATCATGTAGAAAAACACTGGCACTTGGAAAGTCGGATTATGAGCAGAATTCTGATTTCTTAAACCATCTAGATGATATTCTAGCGCATTATTGGAAATGAAGACATTTAAACCTTGTCTATATAACTTCAAAACTTAAAAGACAAAAGAGCAAAATATATAAAGGCTCATGACAAGAACATAGTGCCAATTTGCAAGTTAGCAACAAAAACTTATGTACACCACTCAAAAGTTCCAAAGTTTGCAGCTAAGCAACCTACTAGGGCGCCAAACCAGATTATGGATTTTGTACACCAAATTCCAACATATTCGTGAAAATGAGTGCAAGAATTGCGATATTTGAGTGTGCAATTTGTGAAACCCTTAACACGGTGGACATAGGATTATGGCCTAAAATACCAAAAGCATTGATATAAACATTGTTATTAGCATTTTAATATGTTCGGACAGCATACAATAAAAGCATGCCTTGCAAATATATTGTTCATAAGTTAATTAACAAGGCTATACTTGCATTCTTAAAGCTGGCGATTATAGTGCAAAACTACGGTTATTTGAAACCTTATCCATCACTCCTCCAAATGATCCATGTTACAAACTAAGGAAGGCATCTTGACAAAGTAGAAAGGCCGCAAGTTTTGGATAAGGAACCCATATCCTATCCTAGGTATCCAAGTGCATTGGCACAAATTCTATTTTCCCGATTCCAAGTAACATAACAGTAAATTCCTGTCTTAGCCTGTAAGTTTTTTGGCATAATATACTTGATCTATGAAGCTTGCAATATGAGAGAAAATTTCATGAGATTCTTCAGTTCTATGGATACCATCCTTAAACATCGTAAAATTCTTTTTTGTAAAGTTTTTTTTTCTTTTTAATACCTATGCCGACATCTTTGAATGAATGCACTATAAGAAAGCAACCTGGCAAAAAGGACTTCGACATTTCTGAGACTGACTGCAATGAATGAGGCACTAGGGAAGCCACTAGGAATGGGAGTACAACATTCAAGCAAATGTCAAGTAGCATTTTGTGCAATGTAGACATCAAGCTTGTTGAAGCAGATACAGAATAAAATAAACTACTTATCAAGCTATTCATATTCATGATGGGATCCACAAAAGACTTTGAAGAGCATACAAACAAAGCTAGTTATCATAACAAAACTACAGCAGGACTGTGAAACATATCACAGCGATTAATTCTTTAAAAATTAAATTATGAGTATCGGCATGGCTAGATATAAAAAAGCATTCACAAGTAGAGACAATAAATCCGATTAACCAACAGAACAACGATTTACTGAAGACCAAGGATATAAGAAGAGGACAAGATTTACTGAAACAATTGATGGCCAGCATTGAGCCTTGTTTCACCTATCTACATCAAGTGAGCAACGTCTTAAATTTCAGTGCAGTGCACCAAAAATAATATGACAACATTAATCAACAAACAATTAAACCAGCAGCATGCACATCAACAAAGCTCACCTTCTCGAATCACAAAACAAAGCACAGCAGCTTGAAATGCCCTATAATATTCTCAATTACGAAAGAAACACATCAATAAAGCTTGCCTCCTTGAATCACAACTACAAAGCACAGCAGCTTAACTGCAACATCCTTGAAAATGAAGTAAGCTTTCAATGTCAAACAATTCATTACGGAAATCATATATGTTTCTAACAATCAACGACCTAGAAAGACAGTTACACAGCAGCTTACTAAAAACTAAAGTAAATTATTAACTAAAACAAATATAAACCAGCAGATTCATGTAAGGTAGTTAAAAATCTTACCTTTTTCAGCGCAAGTGCAAGTATTTTGCGATCAAGTTTCTTCATTTCAGCAAGCGTCTCTCTCACACACCTCACCGCTCTCCGCTGTAGTGTCGGCGCCATGTCCGCCGCTCTAATCTTCACTTTCAAATTCCATTCCTTTTCAACCTGCTTCTCCTGCCGTGATTCCTTCTTCTCTGATTTCAAATTCAGTTTCTCTGATACTAAATCAGAAGAAATCGGTAGTTGTTGATCGATATGACTAGAATCAAGAGGTGGTGGTGGGGATTTGGAGATTCGAGTATTTTGAATTAGGAAACTGAGATACTTGCTCCGCCACTCGAGCTCGGCAGTGGCCGAATCCATGACTGATTCTTCACTACGACAACAACATGTTCTCAATCAACCAATCGATGAATCAAAAGAAGAAACAAATTTTCAAAAATCAAGATTTCGAGAAACAAACAAATCGAATAGTGTTCTTTTTCATTTTTCTAAAAAACTTTTTCCTTTGGGTTTTGTTCATCATGCTTGGTTAGAATTTTTTTTTTAACTTTATATTTCCTCTTTATGCGGAGTTGTGGCGATGGAAACAAACATCGGTAAACGAGAGCCCAACCAATCGTCCCATCTTGTATTGCGTACTTGTGTTAGTGATGTGACTTCATTATTTTGGTTATGTTTGGAACAATTTTTTTATATTTTTAAATAAAGTTTATATAATATTTTATAGAATTTTTAGTTATTTATATCATAAATTTTTTAATATTATTTTTAATATTTTTTAAAATAAAAAACTAAGACTTATTTTTAAAATATTTTTTAAAAAAATTCCTTTTGAATAAGCATCTTCTCTTTTCTATTTTAAATTTCGAATTTCGAATAATTAAATGTAATTAAATATAAAATATTTATTCATATTTTAGTATTTTGTTTGGGGCTGTTTTCGCATTGGACTTGTTTATCGATAAAATAAATACTTTTTTAAAATAAAATAAATAAAATTTGAAATAATTTTTCATACAAAATTTATTGTTAAATTTTAATTAAAAAATTTATTTTTAATACAAAATAAATGTAAATTTTATTTTTTAATATATTTTAAATATTTAAAAATATTTTTTAAAAAAATGATTTTTTTAATATATTTTAAATATTTAAAAATATTTTTTAAAAAAGTGATTTTTTTTAAGATAAAAAGGCGGATTGCGTCTTGGGTGTATAAATCATTTTCAAAATAGACGGTACGCTGCATGGTCTCACATATAAAAGTTTTTTATATATAAGATTATTTCTAAAAGTTAGACTATATAGATAAATTATATGTCACAAAATTATGTATGTTTAGCCATTTTTATCTTAAAAAATTACACTCTTTCAACAGTATTATTTATAATAATTTATTTGATATAATATATTTTTTTATAAGTTATTTACTTTATAAAAATTGCACCCCAAATGTGGTACATAGACATAATTGTGAGACAAAATTAGGAAGCGCGTTTGATTTAGCTTTTTAAAAGCTACTTATCAATTTTTTTTATTTTATATTTTTTAATACATATTTTAGAAATATATAAAAATTTTATTTAAAAATTTAGAAAGTATAAAAAATTCTACGAAGTGAGATTTTTTTATTGCATATTTTATTATTTTTTTGGAAGTAAAAAAAATAAAGTTCTTTTCTCAAAAAAGACAAAATATTTTTTGTTTTAAAAGAGCTCTATTTTATAAGCACTCCCAAACATCCCTAAGCAGCGAAGTAAAGTGGGTGCCTAGCAAAAAGGTTTTAATTAAGGGCATCACCATACTTATAATTACGATAAGAGCATATTTTAATTGTAATAAATTTTATTTTTTTTTCAGATTTTAAGTTTCATTATTTTATATATTTTAATTTTCACTAGATTCAACTTGCACTCGCACTCTACTTCCATCAAAATTTAACTCTAAATTTGTTTCATATTTATATCAATTGCCACTTCAAATTATACTTTTATTGAACTCGAATTTTCACCGAATTTTATTTTCACAAAACTCATTTTTATGAAACTCACTTTCATATAATTAAATCATGTCTTCAAACTAAGAACAATTTTTTTTGCTTCAAAGAGATTATTCAATCTCTATTTCCTTTACGAACTAAGGAGTGTTTGATAATATATTTGGCACTGTTTTTTATTTTAAAAAACTTTCACAGTTCTTAATTAATTATCTATAGTATTGTATATAATATTTTATTAAAAGTTACATATGAATTGTATACTATATATCTTTATATGCATAATTTTGATTATTTTTTAGATAAAAATTCAAGCTCATTAGAGAAAAATCTCACTACTTTTTATTCTATAATATCTCTTTATCATAAACACTACTAAACACTCTCTAATACAATTTGCTTGCAAGGATATTATTTGAGCAATTAAACAGACAAAATGGACCAGTTCGATTCTTCTTTTTGGACTCTTTTCAAAATAAAGATATTTAGTTTATGAGAATTAAGTTAAGATTGTTGCTAAAGCATTTGTCGAAGCAAAAAATTTAAAAAATACACTAGTATATATTATTATATATTAAAATATTTATTTATATATTATATTTTTTTTGGATATTGACTCTATATAAGAGTATTCTATATTGATTGTACCGAAAATCATCTTCGGGTAGATATTTGACGGCTCTATGAAGATAAATTAATAAAAAGCACTTGTACAAAATTTTATACATATAAAAAAAAAACTTAGTCTTGAAATTAAATAGATGAAAAATTTTATATAGAGTTAACTTTCTCATGCAATTTATATTTCAATTATAATTATCATCTTTATAGTTGTACTCGTCGGAGCTTTTATTTTTATTTTTCATCATCACCACGAGAATGCAATGTGCTTTTTGAATAAATAGCTCTCTTAAACAACACCTTAATTATTTTCATCAGAAACCTTACAGAATTTTTGAAGTTTGCAGTACATTTGAATTATGGTTCTACTCCGACAATATATATGAATTTTTAATTTGTTATCCTATTCGGTGAAGCTCTATTTCAGTTTTCATGATTACATAAATGGGCGCTATTAGTTAGTTAAAAGTAAAATTTTCAAACATAAATAAAAAAAAATCATTAGGAAATAATTTTTGATAAAAAAATTATTTTAAAATTATTGAAAAATATTATAATAAAATTTTTAAAATAAAATAATAAATTAGTTGGCGAGTGCTGTTATACACGATGAAAGAATATTGTATATTATAATATGGAGTATAATAGGGTTTAATTGGAAGTGGTTCGTTTGCTTGTTGTAATTTTTTATTTGATTTTATTATACATAAAGTTTTTGGAAAGCTTAACTGTCATGGAGATGCTTTGTATTAATGATATCATGTGATTAGAGAGAGGTTAGCCTCATGCCTCGTTGTACTAGGGTCAACAAGTATTCCATAGGAAGCTTTTCAGAATATTTTAAAATAAAGATCTTTTAAAATTTAAAATATTTTTAATTTTTAAAAAATAATTTTTATTTTTTTATTGAAAAGCCGTATAGGTGAAAATCTCATGATCCAATTGATCAAGTCGTGTAGGAACTAGGAACAAGGTTCAAATTCTCAGTCGGTTGAATGTCTCTTATTATTTAAAATTTTTTTATATTTTTTAAAATTTTAAACAAATTTTTTACATATTTATAAAAAATATATTTAAAAATTAAAAATTAAAAAATTAATATTGAAAATAACTAATGCCAAACGCCTCTTATATGCTTTCTATTTTTTAGGTATAGCTCATGTAGTAGCTTTCTATACAGAGATATTTGAAAGTATTTACAAAATAAAATAATTTTAAAGAATTTTTGAAAAAAGTATGATTTTTATTAAAATTAATAAAAATTTATATGTAAAAATTTAGGATATATAATTTGTTAAAATTTAAAAATATATAAATATTATAAAAATTTATTAAAAATACAAAATATTTCTTAATAGTACTTCAAAATTAATTTCAAATATTGCAGATATTTTATTCATAAATGAATTTACAAAATATTTAGAAATAAAATTTTTGAAAAAACTCACTTTTAAATTATTTTTAAAATAGAAAACATTATTAAAATATATTTTGTTGATATAAAAGAATGACTTATAAATCCAAATTTACTTTTTAAATAATTTTATTTTCTATTCTCTTCCTCAAGAGCTTCTATAAATTGATCACTTCTTTCGGTTTTAATAATTTGTCACAAATTGTAAGTATATACTTAAAAATTAAAACACCTAAAAAAAATGGTCAACGACTAAAAAAACTTAGTCGTAATTACTATTGACGGCAGAAAAATATTGGTCGGCAAAACTTAACCGTCGCTTTAATTACGACCGACTTAAAAACGAATACATGACACAAAATTAAACTTTTTCAATGCATAAGTTAAAGTTGTTGAAAATGATAACGTTCAACATTTAAAGTAAGGAGACGTTTGGCTTTTATTTTTTAAATTTTTTATAATAGGAAAAAATAGAGAAATTTTTTTTATTTATGATCAAAATAACTTTCAAATTTTAAATTTTTACTACTAAATATAAAATATTATGAGTTAAAAATATTTTTTTTATAAGATATCATTAATACAAAGCGTATCAATTTCCACCGATTCAGATAAAAAATTTTTAAAGAATTTTTATCTCATTTTTCTTCATATTTTACAGTAAAATTAAATTTTAAAATCATTTCAGCTATAAATTGAAAAAAGTGCTTTTATTATTTCCCTTTTATGTAAGTAAAATATATAGAAAATATCACAGATTATTATTATTATTTATTATTTTGAGATAAAAAATATAATTTATTTGTCAAAATATTTTCAAATATTTTTTTATTCTAAAAACAAGTATTTCATACTCACAATAACTTATTTCGGTTTCACATTAATTATAGTCAAAGTCTTCCCTCATGTTCACACACATTCTACTAATTAATTTCATTCAACAAATTAAAAACATTAAATCACATAAGGAAATTATTAAAAAGGAAAGTAATTACTTACAAGCTCCTAATTTTAGAATGAAGAATAACTCATTAAGACTTAAAAATTCCATTTTAATAGTTTATATTCCATTGACCAATTTTGTAAACGTATTTTTTAATATATAGAGATTAGATACATTTAAATTTATCAATAGCAAAAAAAATTAAAAAAATTTGAAGGAAAAAAACTTGCAGAATTTAATCTCTTCTATTTTAATATATGGTAACTGCCTCTAAATTATTCTCCACTCATTAATATAAAACCTAAACAGCATTCAGAAAAAACTCCACCCCTTCTTCAAACCCTAAAAAATTATCAGAAAAATGGCGAACTCCAAATTCTTCATCTTGTTAATCTTCACCATTTCATCTCCAGCCTATGCTAATACATTGTCGCCGACACCTTCATCATCACCGACGACGACGGCGTTGATCGAATCATCATGCAAAACAACTCAGTACCCATCCCTATGCATCTCATCTCTATCCCCTTACGCCTCCACCTTGGAACAGAACCCAGCAGCCATCGCTTGTGCCGCCACCAGCGTCGCTCTTTCCGAACTCCAGTCACTCAAATCTTCATTATCAACGATCCATCAGCCTTCTGCGGAATCTTCTTCTTCCCGTAAGGAGATGGCGTTGAAAGATTGCGTCGACGACGTGAGAGACGCAGCAGATTTGACGAAGAGTTCTTTGAAAGAACTGCTGCGCATTGCTGATGGCGGGTTGAGTGAAACAGTGGTTGAGTGGAAGGTTTCGAACGCGCAGACTTGGATGAGTGCCGCGTTGACGAACGAAGATACTTGTACTGATGGATTGAAGCCGGAGTTGGCCGGTGCCGGTGATCCGATGGAAGGAGTTGTGAAAAGCGTTGACAAGGTTAAGATGTTCTCTTGCAATGCTTTGGCTCTTATCAACAATTTGAGGCATTAGTTAATTATGTTGTTTGTTTAATGCTGCTATCTTATTTTGTTTCTTTTCTTTTGAAAGATTTTTAGGGTTTGATTTTGATTTGTGAGAAACAGGAAGATCTGAAACTGTTATTTAATTTCATGAAATTTTCATGAAAGATTAACTGATCTAATTGACTTTTTAAATATATGTTTTCTTCCAGAAGAGTTAATATATTTATAGTGATAGAACATTGCAAAAAAAAATATAAACTAAAAATAGAAATGGGGAAAGCTATTGAATGCGGAGCTAAGAGCTCGTTTGAAAAAGCGTTAGACAAAAAGTTTTATTTTAAATTTTTATTTTAAATTTTTTTAATATATTTTTTATAAATATTTAAAAAGTATAAAAATTTTATGTAGTAATATATAGTTTTATATTTAATATTTCTTTAAAATAAAAAAATAAAAAATTATTTTATTTTATAAAAACTTTATTTTAAAAAAAATCTCATACGCTATTTGAAATTTCATCGCAGACTTGCTTTATTAATTTTAATCATTCTTGTTATACACTTAACATAGTGGATGATATCTGGAATTATAATAAATAAATAGAAGATCGATTGATAGTGTTTAAAATAAAAAATTTTTTAAAAATAGTTTATATTAAGCTTTCTTTAAAACATCGTTTAACTTTTTTACCAAATTTTTAAAAAAAATTATAGATACAAAAATTGTATACTATATAATTTAAAATGAGTATGTGAAAATAAATTTGTAAAAACAAATACCGAAATTTATCCAAAACTTATTTTTTATAAATTATTTTTATTTAACTTTTTTAAATAAAAAATAAGACTTATTTAAAAATTTCTTAAATACTTTTTTATAGAAAAATTTATTTTCAATAAGTACTCCCAACATTCCGAAGATTTATTAGAAAAAGCACAACTCATTAGCATAAAAAAGGTAAGAAAAAGGAACAAGTGAAAGTTAATTGCAGTTATATTATTCCCTTCTTTAGAAGCAAAGTTTCCCAATCATCAATAGTTACTCCCTTCTTTAGAGCCAAGTTTACTGATTGATTTTTAAAAAAGAACTTCACCAATTAGTTAATCTTCAGCTACATTTTAATGTATTCTTTTTAAGAAAATGACTTTTCAAGAAGTGATTTTTTTTAACAGAAAAATTATTAAAAATAGGTTATAAAAATCATTATTAAAAGATAATATATGAGTCATAATATTGGATCAAAAAAAGTCACTTCTCATAATTAAAAAAATTCTATATATTTAAAAAAAATTTAGAAACAAACTCTATATATTTATCTAGAAGAATAACAACAATAATTAATATTCAGACCTCATGTAAATTTTTTTTATATTTTCTAAAATTTTAACAAATTCTATAAATATTTTAAAATTTTTATTAAAAAAGATAAACGTCCACTTAAAAAACACACTTTTTGAGTTCACAATCCAGACAAATACAACAACAAAGTACAAACCAAATTTTAAGGGAATCATTTTGTGAGTAATTTTAAAATAATTTTTTTTTGAAATAAAAAATAATTTTTCTTTTTTTATTTAAAAAAATAATAAAATAAATAATAAAAATTTTAGTGCTTAAAATTCTTATATATTTTCAAAAAGTTTAAATAAATTCTCTAAATATTTATAAAAAATATATTAACAGTATTTTTTATACAATAGATATTTTTTATAATTTATTAGAAAATATAAAATTAAATATTTAAAAATAATACTTTTTATTTTTTATTTTTGTTGGATTATACAACAGATTTAGGAAAAAATTTAATTTCTTTAAATCCTTCAAATAACTCTCATTATAATTCAAGGTGACTATTAACTCCTACTTAATTCCTGTTAGGTACACAGCCAGGCAGTTAAGGTTTAAGGCCACACTGTATCAAAAGACTGTGACCAGATGTTTTTTTTATTGCTTCAGAATTAAGATGTCCAAAGTCAGTGTGAAGAAATAATAATAAACTCTACCAAAGCAATTTATTAATTTTATTTTATATTTTTAGTAAATTTTTTATAATATTTAAATTTATTTAAAAATTTTAAAGTATAAAAAAAATTGTAATAAAATTTTTTATTACTTATTTTTTAATAATTAAAATAATAAAACTCAATTATGAAAATATGATAAATATATTTTCTAGTTTAAAAAATCTACTTTTAAAAGCACTCCTAAAGTATTGAAACCCTACAAAAAACTTTCTATCTCCTTAAACATAAAACCCTTTGTGTTATGGATGTTAACAGCTGGGTCATGTGCTTATGAGAAGAATCATCTCAAAAGCTCACATAAGCAAGCACGGTCTTTCTGTTTAAAAAGACAATCTAGCTTTTATTTTTTGAAAAATTATTTGTACAATATGCTATTTATTAGTTGTAATATTTTTTAGTAAATTTAGTTGCTTCTTTCTACAGATCTCTCCTTATTGCAATATTATTACCGATTTTTTTTTAACACATAATCTCTTTCTTCCTACAGTTGTGTGCGTGATCTCTTCAGCTGCGCACGATCGCTGCTCCTGATTCTACACATTTTAACCACGCCAATGCCAATCTCCATAGGCTCTTGCGATGTTGTGCAAGATGCCAATTTCCACCTCTTTGGTGCACCGATCTCTTCTTACTCTAGGTTCAATCAACCGAGCTTCGATCTTTGCTCCTACTTTCTGAGTAATTGCTTCTTTTGCACACAATCAACAGCCCACTAATCTTTATTCTTGACGTTGCATTTTTTGACTACGCATTATTGCTTCTTCCATGCATGATATTAATCTCCATTACTCAGATCTCTGCTCCTACTCCTCGTGCGATTACTTCTTCTGCGTGTGATTAGCCGCTTTTCTGACTCTATTTTTTACAGTTGTTTCTTTCACGTCTTGATCAATTTACGTGCCTATATTCAAGATTGTCAAAATCGAAATTTTAGATAGGATCGTTTCGTTTGAGCATGATCATAAAATCGGGATTTTAAAATAAAATCGTAAAATTTTACATACCGATAAATTTTATAATTTTTTTTTTCAATACCACTAAGGATCTTTTATAAAAGCTTTTCTAATATTATTTCTAAAAAAGTTTTAGTACATTTAAAAAATTTAAACTTATTTTAAATTTTATAAAAAAATTTCTCTATATTTTAGAAACTTTTTCAAAATTATACTTTTCAGAAAACTTTCAAAATTTTATATAAAACTCTCTAAAATTTTATAAAAATTTCTTTCAAATATAGTTAATTACAAAATTTTCTTCAAAAGTAAAATCGTGTAAGATCGAAATCTTACCGATTTTAATATTTAAATCGAAATCAATGTGGATTTTATTCAAAAAAAGATTTTAACTTGAGATCGGAATCGTTTGGGTGAAGTAAAATCATAGAATTTTAAAATTTAAATCGGGATTTTGATAACCTTGCCTATATCTACTCATGATTTTGCGATTTTGCATGATTTCGTATGTGAGAAATTTCATTTAAACTTGTGACTTCATGGCATTATATCATAATTTTAAATTGTCCGTATTTTTACCAAACCTCTAAGAGGCAATCCCTTTTCTTGTATGAAAAAAGTTGGGTATCGTCTATTATTCTCCTCTATCTCCTGCTTGAGAGGATATTAAAAAAATTAAAATATTTATTTTAAAAAATATTATTTAGTATTTAGTTTTTATTTGTGCAATATTTCTTCTGTTATATATTTTTTATTTTTTTCTAATTTTTTAACTGATATGAATAAATCTAGTTTTCAATTCAAGAACTTAATTAACTAAGAATCTTAATTCAGTATCATAATATTGTAAAATTGCCAATTACCTCAGAGGAGTGGCAGTGTAACCTTGTAAAAAAAACGAGTAAATCTATCTCCATCGCACTTTTAAGTGAGAGTTCAGATGTTTGGGAGTGCTTATTAGAAATGAGCTTTTTGAAAAAGAAAGATATTTTAGAAATTTTTAAAAAACGATCTCTAATTTTTTTACTTCAAAAAATAATAATAATAATAACTAATAAAAAAATTTTACAACGTGAATTTTTTTGTACTATTAAAATATTAAAAAAAAATTTATAAAATATTTTAGAAACTTTATTGGAAAGAATGAAATAAAAAGTTGAGGAAGAAAAACTCTCCCAAACATGGCCCATAAATCTTGTGTAGGCCTTGGCTTTAACATAGGCTTCCAATATACAATCTATCTACATTTGATTTATACCAGCTTTGATTGCTAGAAATAGTTTGGGATAATATAAATACATCATCTCAAAATGGAGTGCTGAGGATGAATAGTAGATTTTAAAAAGTAGATACTTGCGAGGAGATTTTTGCATTTTATAAAAGTAGATACACGCCTTTAATTTTCTAATAAATCTTATATTTAAAAAAGAGGAGGAATAAGAGCACTCCTTCCTTATGAGCATTTTCAGGCTTTTTTTTTTGGGTTTATGGCCAGAGTGACCTCCAAATCTAATCTCCACGGTTGGATATGAAGAAATATGATTTAAAAACCTACTCATAAAATTTCAGTTCAATCGGACCACGAATTCACCTCCATCCGATCACTTGATTAAAATGACAGAAATGGTACAACATATATATTTAAAAATTTTTTTACTTTCTGTTATCTTGATCAAATGAATAGATGAAGGTGAATTCGTAGTCCGATTGAATTGAAATTTTATCGGTATATTTTTCACTCATAGTTCTTCATATTCAATGGTGAAGATTAAATTTGGACATAACTCCGGCTATAAATCAGGAAAGAAGTGCCCGAAAGTGCCTCTAAAAAGAGAGTGCTCTTATCCCTCCTCTTTAAAAAATTATATATATATATATATATTGCATATTATATAATCTTTATATTTATAAAATTTGTTATTTTTTAGGTCTCATAAGTTAAGCTCATTTTTTAGAAGTTCTAAAATAAGCTTCGCTCTAGTAAAGTTCTTTATTTTAAGCACTCCAAAAGTTCTCCAAATGTTATTTAGTTCAATTTAGCTTGGGAATAATAACTCATTCAGAAAATTGAGCTGACAGTCTAAAATCAATCAACGATAGAAAGACAAGTCTACTAATTTATAAAGCGAGAGCAGTTAAATGAACTAAGAAGCGGCTCAACAAGAGGCGCTAAACTAGCAATATTAGACAGCCCTTACCAAACGCATTAGGCCCTTGTACCATATTACAACTACAATATAATACCAATCAATTAAATGAGAAGAGGTTCAAAAAAATTTGTGTTGTAGTGAATTGGCATTGCTTATACACTCTTTTTCATTCCATTTTAATTTTACGTTTTCAATAAATTTTCTAGCACATTGTATGTAATTTTTAAAAAAATTTTAAAAATACATAAATATATTTAGATCGTGAGATTTTATTATTAGTTCCTATTATTAGTTTTTAAGATAAAAAAATATAACTTATTTTTCAAAAATTCTAATAATATCTTTGGTTTAAAAAAGCTTATTTTCGAAGCACTCCTAAATATTCAATCTATACTAGTGGTTAATATGGGGATATTGGATCATATGGTTGTTGCAGAGTTGCATGAGCTACTAGAACCAGGATACTCCTTTGTTGTGTGTTTTGCATCTTCCGAAGATTTTCCTATCCTCTCTTCTGTGCTAGTTGCATTGCAATGGTCAGCACTCTAAGGTACCGTTACCCCGTTCGCGCATATTTTACTTACGTAAAAGTTTCTAAAAAATAAGTTCCCAGGAAGTGAGTTATTGAGTTGTAAAAATAAATTTCTAAATAAATTTAAAATTTTGACAGAAGAAAGTTACTGTTAAGTAAACAAGCTCTACATGTATGAAGCAGGACAGTCGCAGATGTAAGAACTCTACAAGTAGCTGCCGACAGTTGAAGACTCAGAAGTCCATAGCAAACTTTGCGTTATCACAACTGCAAATCTGATGAAGTAAAATCTGGAAACTCTCCATTGCATTATACAACTGAAACATCAATGGAAAGTTGCACGTTACCTTCAAGATGTAATGAAAGGGCACCAAAGCATAAGGTTACACTTCGAAAACAAATTAACCTACTGTGCGTTCCTAACAAAACCCTTGCACCACTTACATTAGGGGTCAAACAAAGAAACAAACTACACCCAACAATAGCATAGTTAACCTAGTGATTACTATCAGGATGCAGGACAGCGTTCAAATAACTACACAACATATGAAGTTCCCAGTACTGCCCGGGGGACCATTCAAACTGTATAATAGCCAACAACATCCATGAAGATCCGGAGTTCAATCACCGTCAATGCAACAATGGAGTATCGAGACAGCATTACATCTTTGTTACGAACCCTATATTTTACCACTAGTTCGCAAAGTCCAACATATTCATGATCTAGTAGTCAGACGTAAAATGAATGCAGGAAAGAGGACCAACCACTATGACAAACATCAAATTCCAAACTCTAGCATTCTCAATGTACAGACCAGACATCACATACAGCATAAAGTTAGTGCCACGTTTTTAAACAAATCTTGAGTCAACTCAAGACTAGAGGAATCCGCCAGGAAAGAGAAACAAGCCACAACCATAACACTGCAATGCAATTCATTATCCCTATAATTGTCCAACTTTGGCAGCGAGGATGGGTTCGATAAGAGCCATGGTATCCACTATGATGTGTTCATTGCATTGGTGTGATAGTTCTCCAGCTCTTTGTCTAGCTCCTTTGCAGATTTCTCAACAGCCTGCTTGTTTCCACGTCCATGCCCACCACGACCACCACGGCTGCCTCCTCGGCCTCTACTTCGCTGAAAACCTCCACGGTCACGCCTGCTAACGCAAATAAGATTATCAGACATAGTGCAACATAAAATCACTTACAAAGAAAAGTTGCTAATTAGTACTACATCCTTTTCCAAAAGCATTGAGTCGGCTAAGAAAACTGTAAGCTAAACTTAGATCTTTTACAATTGATATTAATGTCACAACTTCGACTAGTTCTGTCACTAACACAACAAAACAACAGCCTCTCTGGTCAACCTAAGGCAATGAATCAGCCACTTTAATCAAATAGTCAGAGCTTTGCTAAAATCGTGATTGAACTTGACCACACCACCAACCTAATGAAACTAATCGACCTAATGCATTCATCTCTAGACATCCACCACACATATCTCCAGCCTAATCTTTTTAAATGGCATTCAACAACTATCTTTTAAAAAGGTTAGCCATCATATCAATAAGATGGCTGAAACTAACACTCACCCTGTAGGGCGGCCTTCGAAACCACCACGTCCAAAAGAACTTGAACCACCCCGCCTTACTCCCGTCCTGAGAAAAGAGCAAGATCATAAAGTTATCTTAGTTCCATCGTTTTTGGTTAATAAGTTGTTGTAGTTCTTTGAAATGTACTAAGAAACACTACAAATTTTGGGTTGTAAGGAAAACTTCTTTAAACAACTCAAACTGATAGTGGTTCCCTTCCAATTCCTACTTCTTCACATTTGCCTAATTTAGTACTTTTATTATTACAAATAGCAGCTCGCAGCACAAGGTTAAAAGAAGAGTTCCCCGAAGTCACCAATCTAGAAGCAAACGAATTAAAAGAAAGCCAAAAGAAAACACCAGTATTCAGAAATCCAATAAGTCTCTTCATTTCATCCTCATTCAAAAAATTCTGTAGAAAGCAGCCAAGTTGGACCATAGGAATTTCAAAGTTAAAAGGTACCTGCCTTTCCATTTTTCAGTTAAAAAACTTTATAATTAACACATGTACAGTGGCAAACTTTATAATTAACCTTAACACTGGAGTTACATGATGCAAGTAAGAGCTCAGTACATTACTTATGCATATAGGACATTACTTATACATTACTTCGTGCCAGTAGAGTCTGACCACTATTTGCACAAAGGATTTTAATTAACATGCTAGTACAGAAACTTTGAAAGTAGGAATAAGTAATAATGCAATTACACGTTGCAAGTACAAGTTAACACACATAGGTATCAATTTTAGAGAAGACCTTGGTAGAGTAAGTTGGCTTACACTCACTAGACAGGGAAGTGAAATAAAACATCCAACAAGTGAATAAAGATGCATTACATTAAGCATGTAAAAGTTTCTCATACATATGTGGTCAGAACAGAAAGAAAACTACAGATGCTGCATAGATATTATAGAAAAATCAACAAAATAATCTAATATGAAACATGAATTTATGATATGCTAATAAAAGAGGATTTGACATATTAGAAGACGGTAGCTTACGTCATTACAACAGTCCTCCTGCCTCTTCCTGCAGGTCCACCAACCACATTAACACGTGCAGTAGGAAGGCTCACACTGCTGCCTATCTCTTCTATTTTCATGGGTTTCCCATCCAAATTTACATTGTTATAACGTTTCAAAGCAGCCATGCCATCACTTCTCCTTAAATAGACAACTTCTGCAGTACCCTGCAGATGCAAATAAATCATGAATCCATAAGCAAGATATGTTCTCATAATAATGTGTAGTGACTGCCAATACAGGAGAAATGAGCATTTTTATTTTGTATCATAATCTGAAGACAACAGAGACATACATTCAATATGCATAGGTAAAAGCATAAACGTGAAACAAAACATATGGTACTTTTAGGTAGTCTTGAAACATCCTTTGAAAAGGTGATGATAGCGCTCTACTCTATAACAATGCTAGTATCATCTCACAGCAGTGTTCAGAAGAGAATAAGCAATCTATGATTATTCATCCATACACGTTACAAGAACTTACACTTGGACGACCATTTCTGTCATAATGGACTGCACATTTCTTGAGCTCACCGACCTCGGAGAACAGCTCCTAGTAGAGATACACCAGACTTAATGGCTGAAGATTCAACTCTCAAGCTAGATTCTAAAGCATAAGGCATCCAATATACCTTTATATCCTCATTAGACACCCTGTAATCCAAGTTAGAGATGTACAACTTCACGCCCGTTTCAACTCCTGGATATCCAACAGCCATCATGCTGTCATGGAAAAAATCATGCCGCCACACTGCATCCTTCACTCTACCGAATGACTGATAACAAGTTTGGAAACGTCCAAAATAAAATCGGTCAGCGTGAAAATGTTAAATAACTAAAAGCTGGTATCTTCAAAGTCAATCAGATATCTCAAGTTATCAAAAGAAGTGCCTAACTTTTGAAGTCAAGTTTCTAGATGATTTTAGGCCCATGCATTACTACCATGCAGAATAACTTCTAATGCCCATAGTTACTAGCAAGCCATATGGATATGGAAGTATGTAGGCATTTCCACCAATAACACATGCCGTAACTAAGTTACTGATGGAGACAGTTGTGAACTTCTGATAGCTCCTCAGTAAAATTCCTCCAGAAAGACACCAAAAGGATACCAAGTACTTCCAGATTTTATCTGACTGGTCTGTTCCTCAATTGGCATTGATATTCTTTGAATCATCCTCTTTAATAGACCTTAGGAATGTGGAAGCACCGAGATCTTTCACCTCTAGTTGTTTCACTCTTTACCACCAAAATGAACAAAACAAAGTATCCTCTCCTCCTCGTGTTTGATTTCTAATCAAGTGAGATGCCTGTATCTACGCAAAAAACAGCAGTAGTATTTGGCTTGCCTTTGCAATCTTATAAGAAGAAGGGCGTGCATTAACAGAAAGAGGCCCTTGACGACCCCTCCCCCTTCCACGAAAGTTACTGCCTCTTCCACGGCCCCATCCATGTCCACGCCCGTGGCCTCTGCCTCTTCCTCTTTCACTGCCATTTCTGTTCTTGATCAGATCATTGAGAGACATATCCAATGATGTAGTCATCCAACTAACATAAAGACTTAAGGATGTGATATCAGTTCACTATAACCTGCAGAAAGGGAAAAGAAAAATGTTTCATCCAAATTCCATCTAAGAATAATCACACAGGCAATACAAATTAATCCATAAACAAAAATATAAGAAGATATGTATTTCAAAATTACTAGCACAATTAGCACAAATGGTAATACTCACTGAGGCATTCAAACCGATAAACAGTGAAACTTAACAGAAAATCAACTTACATCCACATAGCAAGGAGCAACTAGTATCGAAAACATACATCTGTGAAATTTTGTTAGCGTATAAGAAACAAACGTTTTTAACTAACAAACCACAGCATTACATATTTGGCAAAATATGTATGTCATCTATGTCCAACGGATCCGGATAACACAACCTACATCAGTTGCACAACCATAAGAAAAGACATCCATATGCTCTTATCTATATTTTATTAATCAAATATATAATTTTGGCCTCAATATCTCACAATATCAATGGATACATTACACCGGTAACAGCGCTCTCATTCTCTAGACTAAAGTTTCTCTACATAGTAAGCTATAAGTTTTGAAATATTAAAATTTTACTACAGCTTGGCCTAGTCAACCTCATTGAATCATTTCATCTCAGAAATAGCAAGTACCCATGCAATTAACTCAAATTCTTCTATGTAAACATTAACTCTTGCTACAACAACAGCAGATCCTAGCAAAAAAAAAAAAAACTAATTCATTTTTCATAATCAGGTGAAGAGCAAAATCTATTAAATAGATAGAGCAACGACGTATAACAAGAAAGTAGACAGCCTTCAAAGCTTGCTGTAATTAAATGTTTAGGCTTACTAAGAACACTACAGAAACCAAATCGCCAAACTACCGATACTAACCTACATCTGATACTCAGTTAACATTTATTATATTTGAAGAAGAAAAAAAAAGTAAGAAACAAAAACAGGTAACTCCGCCTATGTTTTTTTGTAGCCGGTCCCAAGCCCGGATAAAGGAGGAGGGTTGTGGTAGGTTGACAACTAGCGTATAACTTTGTCAATTCTAATAACATGAATCCATTTAATCCAAATTTCGGTGAGGCATACCCTACTAGCGGCACGCTGCACCGGAGTCTGAGTGTAGTGAGAAATGAGCAAGGGTTTGCTAGGGCGTGCCCTAAAAGGCAACCAATAGATCAACGCTCGGGGATGTCGACAAATAAGCAAGGGCTATCGCAATCTAGTGGCCGGAAGCGGCTAAAAAAGCTAGTCCAAGATACTACGGATAGATTAGGAGTTTGAAATATTGGAACGCTAACCTGCAAATCTTTAGAATTGGTTGAAGTTATGTGGGTGGGTGAGAAGACGAGAAATAAGAAACACAGGTTATAAACTTTGGTATAGGTAAAGTGAATAACATGAAATGTATAGGGGTTATCATAGAACCAGGTCTAGAAAATGAGGTTGTTGAGTGAAGCAGGTTTGAGATAGGATTATATTAGTTAGATTGCTTTTAGGGGCGGAGTCGGTTAGTTTTATTCATACTTATGCCCCTCAAATATGACTAGATATTCTCAAAATAACAATTTTGGGACGACATGAATAGGTTAATTCAGACAATTCCTAAAAATGATAAATTTTTGTCAAAGGTGATTTGAATGACCACGTAGGGAAAGATAGGTAGGAAAGAGTTTACGGACATTTTGGTTATGGAAGTCATAATGAAAAAGGTAACACTATCTTAGATTTTAGTTTGGTTTTATAAATTGACTTAACAAATACGCATTTTAAAAAACGAGACACTCACCTTATAACCTATAGGAATGGGTAAACACGCAGCCAAATAGATTATGTTCTCATCAGGCACACAGTTAAACTCTCTCCAGTGTAAGATAATTACTGGAGAGAGTTTAACTGCAGACATACGCTAGTTATATTGGATATTGTCTTTAAAAAATGAAAGAGACATAACAAATCTAATGGAAAGCGTAGGACGAGATGGTGGAAGCATTGAGATAAAAAAGGAGTGGTCATAAGCCGAATCTTGAAGGAGGAAACTAGGATATAAATGGAGACAGTAACATTATATGGATAGAAATGACTAATTGCATTAGAAACATTGCGAGAATCAAAAAGTGAAAAATTTCCAAATAAAGAAACTTGGTGGTGGAAGAAAGTGTACATAACGCAGTTAAGCATAAAAGAGAATCCTACAGAAATCTACCAAAAGAAAATAACATGGACAAACTTGAAAAATATGAATTGCAAAGAAAGAATTCAAAAAAGCGATTGTGAGTTTCGTGCTACAGAGTACGAAAATTTATATAAATATCTAGGTAGTAAGGATAGAGAGAATGTTATCTATAGAATTGCACATCAGAGAGAAAAAGAAAGTAGAGATATAAATAAAATTTGATGCATTAAGAATAAGGACCATTCAATATTAATCCGTAGTAGTGATATCACAATCAGATATAACTGACATGATTGATATAAACTATTTAATGAAAGACTCATCGTAAGAAAGAAAGGTAGGTCTTTAGTTGCACAGACGTTAAATAAACGTTGTAACCAAAAATGTTGAGCACACTCATAATACAACAGTCATAGATTTCGTTGATGATTATGTAGGTTGGATAATGAATTGTCTTGATTTTTTTATTTATTTGGGTGACAATGAATTTGTAAGTGTTAATCCCTGAAAGGAAAGCAATGTTGAAAGCTTACAGAAGTGTTGAAATCTCGCGCATTAAGATCCTAAAATTAACAATTAATCAACGAACCTACAGAACTATAGAACTATTGAAAGTTGGTTATGTAGGTTGGATAATGAATTGTCTTGATTTTTTTTTATTTGGGTGACAATGAATTTGTAAGTGTTAATCCCTGAAAGGAAAGCAATGTTGAAAGCTTACAGAAGTGTTGAACTCTCGCGCATTAAGATCCTAAAATTAACAATTAATCAACAATCCCAAAATTAACAATTAATCTCGCGCTTAACTAGACCGAAATCAATTCAATAACGAACAACTACAGAACTATTGAAAGCAAATGACATAACATCTTACCGAAATTTCTTTCTGAAAACTCCAAGATCTGTAAGGTTTCTGGAGGAGAGTAAAATAAACGGAAACTGTAACCTTCGATGAATTCGAAAAAGAGGAAGAGGGAGAGAGAAAGAGACACAGAGAGAGTGCTCCGGGGCCAGAAATCGATCGATCTAATAGTTTGAGAATCTAGGGTTTTGAGAGAAATTCCGAAATCGAGATTTATAAGTGATTTTAGTAGACAAAGATTTCGTCGATCACGTGTGATAGGATTGAGAAAAATGTTTTGGGGAAGCAAGTGTTTATATGAGAGGAATCGAGTTTTCTTTTCTTTCTTTATAACTTTTATATAAAAGCGACTTTAGAAAAGGAAAAATCTTTTAAAGTAATTTAAAAACTAAATTATTACAAAAACAATAAATAATTGCCTCTGGAAATTTGGCATATCTACGATATTGCCACCAGATATATCTGCTTCGATCCACCGTTCACTGACCGAAAGTTAGTGCTCCGATTAAATCTTAAAGGATCTTACTGATTTACGGCATTTTCTTAGTTCCATTCGACCTTCCATCCAAAAAACTCTAGCCATCGAAGTTTTTTTTTCTCATTATATCAGTGATTCTCTACAGATATTAGTTGGTTACTGATTGTTAAGAGTATTTTCTTATAATATTTCGTAATTGATATGATCTAGAACTAGCTCAAAGTCCAACTCAAAATAAATTACTTTTTTGCTTTGCTGTTGAGCTGAAAGATTTTTTTGTTTGATATATTTTTATTATTTATATCTGGTTAGGAACTAAATTTGAATATGTTTTTTGTGAATTAGGAAAATTATGAATTTTTTGGTAGCTTTTACCTAAAAATATGTAGGTGTTAATGTGCCTACAGATGGATTTGCAGTTAGTATGAAGTAAGAGCAATTTTTGTGTTTGTTTGATTATATAAAATGATCATGGGATTCAGAAGATAATATTAAAGTTAAAAAGAAGATCCGTCTTAATTGCTCCATCCTGACTATCATGAGAGACTCATTTGTGTGCTTTACACTGTGTGAGACTCATTTGTGTGCCTTATAAATAATCCAATATATCTGTGAGCAAAATAGAGAGAAAATCAGAAAAAATTGGTGTATTTGGATAAGAAAAAATAATTTATACATGTGATTTACTGTACACAGTTGTATAGTTATGTACGTAATATATATTTGTAAAATAATACTTTAACATTCCCCTCAAACTCACGATGCAGTAAGAAGCATCGAGAGTTTATCAATCAAAAACTGAAGCAGCTGAGTGGTATGAGATTTTATAAAAAGATCTGCAACCTGAAAAGATGAGGAAACAAAAGGTAAACTAATAGTTCCGTTCTGAAGGTGATGTCGTATGAGATGACAATTAATTTCAGTATATTTAGTTCGCTCATGAAAGACTGAATTATGAGCAATTTGAGTGGCACTCTTCTTATCACAATAAAGAGGAGTGAGGGCATCAAGAATAATACCCATATATGCTAACAACTATTGCAACCATATAATTTCAATAGTGGTTGATTTACGATCGATCGAATCACCAGCCCAATTAGTATCAGAGTACGCACGAAGTTCTACAAAAGAAGTCGACGGAAAAAGCAAAATTTGATATAACGTACCTCGAATATATAAAAAAATGTAAGGCTGTAGCTCGATAATAATTTGTAGTATAAGAAATAATAAACTGACTAACAATATGCACTGTATAGACGATATCCGGACGAGTGACAGTGAGATAGACCAAACTACCAATAATAGTTTGATATAATATGGGATCAGATAGAGGTGTGCTATTTATGGATTCAGTAAGGGCCAACTGATCCCAAAGATTACTTATAGCAAAGTAAAAATTTGAATACTCATACTCTTCTATTGGAGTGCTCGAACTACAGATTCCAACTATTTTTTTTTATTTACAAAATTAGATTATGTATACAATCTTTCCAAATGATCCCAAACTTCTTTTGTAGTTTCATACTTAGCTAGCTGAAAATGGAGTGTTCAATTGAATTATTAATCTAAGTAATATTTTTGAGTTATTCGATTCCCAAGTGTCAAATAAGTTAGCAAATCCTTCGCTCTTATCATCAATAGATTTGCTGGATACACCACTGATATATCCTCATATCTTTTTTCCTTTCAAAAATTTTTTCATCACATAACTCCAATATGAATAATTCTTCCCATCGAGTTGAACATTAATAGAGTGCAAAGAGTCATCTTTATGTTCAGCCATCTGAATTATCACTATCAATCAACACTAAAATTGCAGCAACAATAACAACCTTTATTTCTAAAGAAAAAGAACAAATGCTAAGAGATAGGTAAACCACTGCTTTCGGATCCACGCACATATACAAGCTTTGTTTGCTCGATCAATGAAAAAGACCTGTGTACCTTCACGAATAGAAGAAAGAAAATTGAAAATATTTGAAAGTTGATTCAAAATTTTCAGCATTCAACAAAGCAAGGCAGAGATTTTAGTTTCTGCTCAATCCTAGCAACAGAACGAGCAACCAAGCGAAGAACAGGAAAGACACGGAACAGATGGAATGACAGAATTCTCAGCAGGAGAATATTTAATTTGAATAAGAGAAGAAGAAGAGCGATCAGAGACATCGAATCAGGTGGAAGGGCAGCTCTGATACCATTTGAGCAAAATAGAGAGAAAATTAAAAAAAAACTAGTGCTTATGGATTAAGAAAAAATAACTTATACATGTGATTTACTGTACAAAGTTGTGCAGTTATGTATATAATATATATTTGCTAACTAATACTTTAACAATAACCAGTTGAGCTTTAATGTTTGCTCTAAATTTATTTGTTTTCTAGTTGAACTAGATTGCCGAGTACCTTAGCAAATAAATAGGTGAACAATTTTGATGAACTATGCTTGTACTTCCATTTGCTTTGTTATCCAAAATGTGATGTTTCTATATTGCTTTGTTTCTTCAATGTGGCAGTGTTAGAGTGTATTATTTGGTCCAGTATGTTTATATAGCCTATTTGTTTAGTTGGATTCAAGATTTTATCTAAAAAATTTATATATATAGCTTGAGTGCTGAACTGCTTTTTTTATTTGAAAAAATTATTTGTATGAATGTGGATAGAAGTTTGCCTTGTAGCTCAATGATGAAAATCTAAGAGTTACCAGAGTGATACTGCACTTATCTGATGGCCCTTGTGGATGGCTTTGTATTAGTTTGATTTTCTATGTTAACAATGTAAGAGTTAATTTAATACTACATTAATTTGAGAGTGTTTGTTGGTATGGATGTGAATATACTCTTGCCCTAAACCTTAAATCCATGTCGTTTAGGTCAGTGATGAATATCTAAGAGCTACCGTAGTGATACTACACTTATCTAATGTTAATAAAATGTTGCAATGTAACTCAATGATGAAAATCTGAGAGTTTAAGGCTACTACACTCATATGAATAAGCTGCTTACGGTTTCAAAAGAATCCACAATTGTCATTGGTTTCCTTCAAGGATCAATCTCCTAATGTACTCTTTTCTCTTCATGAACATATTTCTTTTGTTGTTAGTAATTATTGTTTTGCATAAGAAACTATGCCACTATCAGGGTTTGCAATTTCTTTGAGGAGCAGAAGATCGTCAAGAAAGTCCTGAAGATTCAAAAAGGTCAAGAAAAAGCTTGTTGGGCGTGAATAATTATTTCTGAAATTCTTGTAGGCTTTTTTCATCTTAAAACATAGCATTTTACTGTTTAATGTATTGAATGTACTTCTTCGATTGCACTCACATATGTTAATATTGTTGAGATCTTATATGAATTATGTTTATATTGTTCCTTTCCAATGTTTTCTTTCTCAATACATATTGATCCTTTTTATAAGATTAGAAGTATGCCTCTATAATTGTTTATGTAATTTCTATAACATTATAAAGTGATCTGTAATATATAGTATTATAAAATAGTTCTTATAAATATTTAATTATTAAAAAACTACAAATATGATTTATGTCAAATATTAATTTTTATTTAAATAAGAATCTTAAAAATTATTGTGTTTTAAAATTATTATTTACTAAATGATATTTCAATTATTTTTTACTATTCTTCATCTGAAAAGCATTTTAACAAAAAAACTATCCCAAATATTTTTAACTAAAATGTTTTTTTTTCTCAGTGAAATGCACTTCAAAATGCTTAGAACAACTTTTTCTCTCGAAAAGCTCTTTTTTTTTTAATCACAGATGCTCCATAATAGTACAATGTAATTCAATTATGTTATTTCAAAAGCTACTGCAAAAGTTTATTAAAATCATTGATTAGCTAAGAATAATCTATTTAAAATTATATTATGGTAATTTTTTGGTGGCCAAAGTGATCTTCATAAAATAAGTTAACATAGTTAAGAAAATAAGAAACATATACATATTCCAAATGAAAAAATCTATTTTAACTCTTTTTGACTTTGTTTTACATTTACTTATCAATATGCGACTATCACGACAGACTTACAGAATTTACATATTTACAATGTAAAGAATAAGATGATATTTACACATTTGCAATGTTTAGAAATAATATAACATATGCATATTTCAAATCAAAAGACCCTTTTTAAGCTCTTTGTAACTTTGTGCTATCCTATTTATTAATGTGTGGCCCTGTATGACCAGTAAGGATATGATAATGTCTTCTTGAATGCAAGGTAATGCACATATCTTGCTCTATTTAGAAGTTTTCAAGATGATCTTCAGGTTGCTTACGCTTCAATTAGTCAGATGAGGAAGCATCTTCCACTGGTGCAATCCTATGCGACTAGGATTGATATGGTAATTTTTCTTAAAATGTAGCAAAATGCGCATCCTTTACTCTATTAGGAAGTCCAAAGTTAAGCTTCAGATCGCGGGGCTTTGGTTAGCAAGATGAGAAAGCATCTTCACCAATAAACGACCTATGCCGTGTGCAAGATGCAATACAAGATGAGTCTCTCGATAATTATAACTTAGTATTTGGCGAGTTTATCCTCAACATCAGACAGTTTATATTTAACATTACTCATTTAGTTACTGTATATATTTTCGATTACAAGTGTCACGAAAGTTGAATTGGTAGCAACAAAATACAAGCATATCTAGCTGAGATTAGTGTGGGTCAGAACACGTATTTATAATTCCATACATAATAGAAATATTTAATTCTTAACTCAAATATCAAATATTCATAACTCTCATGCTTACTTCAGAAATAAAACTTTTCTGAAATAGAGAATATTTTTGTCCTTTTTAAAAAACAAACTCTATTTTTTTTACTTCCAAAAAATAATAAAAATATGCAATAAAAAGATCTCATTACGTAGAATTTTTCTACACTTTCTAAATTTTTAAATAAATTTTCTATATACTTATAAAATATGTATTAAAAAATATGAAATGAAAAATTAAAAATGAGCGCTAAGGAAACGCTCAACCAAACGCCCTATCTATTAATACTACTTTATATATATAAAAAAACACATAATAAAAATTAAATAATCCTGTTTGATCTTGATAATAGTCAAAGCAAGGTCGCATATAGTCGCACACGCAAACCTATGCGATTCTAATTTTGCCACTGTGTACATAATTATGTGCGATATATACAATGACTGTGTGCGACTTGTGCGACTTCTTTATCTATACGGTTCTATTTGATGCTGCTATTATTATTATTCTTCTTTCTATGCCTAACAAATTATGAATTCTTTTCTCTATGTCAACTACGTTTTTCACCCTTATTCCCGGCCTCAAAATTTATGAGAAGTCGAAAATAATAATAGCGAGATGGACACAAACAAGAAGAATATTAAAGACATTTAATGTATCTCGTGAAGTCATTATTCATGTCGGTCGGATAGCTGCATACATAAAATGAGTTAGGATATGGTCTATTTAAACAAAAAAAAACACACCATCAAACGGCTACCCAAAATGGGTAGTTTATTTTATCTGAAGTTTACATCAATCAATATGGTATAAAAAACAATTAAGTATTTATAGTATTACTCATTTATTTTTATCAGTAATGTTAAAAAATATTTTCTATGATGGATGCTTAAATAAGAATAGTTTATAATGCAAAAATCGAAAATAAAGGTCGTATATTCACGTACCACTATAGCAATTATTTTTTGTTAACTTTTTTATTAAGTTTTTTAATTAAAGGATTTTAATATTTTTAAAAATCATTTATTTTAATAAAAGTTGCATTTCAAAAAAAGTTAAAAGCATAGAAATTCCACCATCGTTATTATCACCACAGATATATCATCTCCATTTCTCCAGCAACAAAAGCAAAAGAAAAAGATGAACCCCTCCACTGAACCCATGCCCGCTGCCGGCGAACCAAACCCAGCGCTGTTCTTCGTTCTTCACTACCTTGATCTCCCTGAACTTCTCTCGATGGAGCAGTGCAGCCGATCACTTCGCTCTGCCGTCGCCGGAGATTCTTTGCTGTGGCGAGAGATCAAGGTAGAAGAGCCACTGAACTCGAAGATCACTGATGAAGCTTTGATGAGGATTTGTGAGAGAGCTGATGGTGCTTTGGAGCGTTTGTGCCTGTTGGAGTGCAGGAATATATCTGAGGGTGCTTTGTTTGATGTTGTTGATCGCAATCGTGGGATTAAGAAGGTCAGCATTCGATCAACTCTTTTTCGCGCTCTTAATTTTGGTTTCTGGACAAGTGATTTCTTTTGTCAGTGTGTTTTATCTATTGTTGACCATTAATCTTTTGTTTTTTCAAAATTTTGAGTAACTTGAATAGTAATTGCTACGCAGATGTGTTTTTTTTTCTTTGAATTAAGTGAATAGTGATTGATTAATCTGTGGTGGTCACATGGATGTTCAGTTTTTGTCAAGTGATCGGAAATAAAATTTTAAAGTGGTAGGATATAGTGTTGGGTATTATTGCTATTCTAATTATTGTATCCGAAGATTGTGAAGACAAACTTTTGATTTGCTTGTTTCAGAAGGTCAGGAATTGATCAGTTTGATTTTTCTTGGAGTATTGATTGATCAATTGTCCTCGTATGCATGCATTGGTTTCTCCATCTACCTATTTGAAAGAAATTTAGAAATGGTATGAGAGAGTGTTTGGAAATTATTGTTATACTAATTCTTGCATCCGTAGATTGAAAAGACAAACTTTTAATTTCTTAGTTTAAGGTTTTGAATTGATCCTTTTTCTTTATGTTGTAATCAAGTTATTGTTATTATTTTTTAGTAATTGCTGCTTGATGTGTGATGCTTGTATGTTTCATTGGTCTTTCACTCACCAATTTGAAGAAAAGTTAGGAATGCTAGGAGAAATTTATTCAGAATTATTGTTATTGTAATTGTTGTGGACAAGGATGGAAATATTAATTTCATAGTTTAAGAAGGTCAGGAGTTAATTAAATGTTCTTCTTCTTTTTCTTCCAAAATGACATTTCCCTCCACACACCCCATAGTGTTTGAAAGTTGCCATTACACTAATTATTGTAGCCAAAGATTGTAAAAGACATTGCCTTGTAAGCTCCTAGATCAAGAGCTTCACGAATTTTGGAGTAATGGCTGATTGATATGTTAAACGTAGCGAAAATGAGAATGTTAAGATAGATGTGTGGGTATAGTAAACTGGATGAAATATAAAATGAGAATATATGGCGACAAGCAGCTATCATGCCGATTGAGGACAAGGTAAAGGAAGGTAGATTTAGGTGGTTCAGATATATCTTGTATAGACCTAAGAATGCTACGCTGCATAATAGTTATGCGATTTCGTTGAACACTTTAAGAGAAAAAGGGTAGACCAAACTTAACTTGGCATAGGGTGGTGAAGAAGGATTTAGAGGAATTAAATCTTTCGTTAGATCTAGTTTATAATAAAATAGAATAGAAAAAAAAGATTCATATATCCGACCCCAGTCAAGTGGGATAAAGGCTTAGTTGTTATTATTTTTGTGATGACTGATTGATGTGGTACTCAGATGCGTGCATCACTTGTTCTATTAGGTGATTATTAAAAATATATCTTTTTGAGATGATTGGAGATATTGTTTGGAACATTGTGTTGACATTGGATCAGAAATATGTAAAGATATAAACCATTACTTTCCTAGTTTCAAGAAGGTCGGAAATTGATCGATTGCTTTCTCTCTCAGTAATGGTTAATTTGTGGTACCCATATGCATGCGCTGATTTTTCCATCCAATTTAGGCAATTCATTCATCTCTCTCTTGCTCTACCTCCCTCCCTCTTTGAGTAATAATTGGTCTGTGCTATAGTTGCATGCAAGCATTAGTTTTTCTCTCCACTAACTTGAAAGAAAATATGGAAGTGATTGGAGATAGTGTTGAGAATTATTGCCATGCTAATTGGCTGCACATATAAATTTACTTTCCCAATTTAGCTTGTGCCAATTAAAATTGGGAGGATGATGGCAAACTAGCATCCAAAATTTAAGTTGCGATATTCTCTGGCATTGCTCTTGTCTTGCAAGCATTTGTTTTCATCATTTAATATATTGACATCAGTGTTACAAATGATTGGGCATAGGTTTTGCTATTTTTTGCATACTATTTTGACTTGAGATTGTTCTTACACCACATGGAACGTGACTTGCACTAGCCTAAGTGAAGTCTTTCTACCCAATCTAGGCTAGTAATCTTAAGCAAATTAAAGCAGGAACAATACAAAATGCAAAAATCTGAAGCCAATGTCAAACTAACACATGAACTATGATAGAAACATATAACATTAGACAAAAGTTTAAAATAGTCTCCCCTAAAAGTTGAAGGTCTGCATTGAAGGTAGGAGACCCACCACAGATATCCATTGGAAAATATAACTAGTTTTTTATTGTTTCTACAAATAGGAGGTTTTGAAGCAGAAATTTCTATATGATCAACATTGTAGTCTTCAATTGTTAATGCGTAAACAATTCAAACCTTCTCACTCCATACTCTTTCTATTGATAAAATTTTCTATTATAAAATTTTCTTCCTACCAATCTAAAAGCATAGCTCAGCAGAAAATAGGATCGGAATGGCTCTTTTTCCCTTACCCATCTGAAGCATGGATTAGTGGGAATTAAGGTCAGAAAGTGTACCACCACCGCTAACTCGACTAGCTTAAACTCTCTCTGTGCACTAAATCCAACAAATATTGGAAGGTTAGATAACTTACAAGTAGTGCTTGACAAAGTTTTCCTTCTCTTTTTACGCATGCAAAATTTAATTTTAGTCAACTATTAACTCTACCCTAACTCAACTTGAATGTTTGTACACTTTTAACAGGATTAGGGTCTTACTGCAATTTGTCTCAGTTGAGAAGCAACACCTCCGACACCCAGTTGAAGAATAAAAGTCAACTCAATTGAAATTACTTGACCTAGATGTCTATTACATATTATCTCTCCCTAGCTGTAGTACCTCAAAATATAAAAGGAAGCTCCCCATTACTAAAAGGGAAGTGGTATTTGTTGAAAATCATTTACTTTTTCTATCATGTCCATTATCAAATATCGATACTAAACACTAACAAAAGATTTAGGTTAACAGCATTCATCCATCTTAAATCACGAATCATAAAGAAAGATATATTTAGGTTGAAAATCTCTTCAAGCCATAACGAGCTAGATAGATAGATAGATAGAATAGATAGATAAAAAGGTTAGTGACAAACATTTGCTTGATCTTGACAAATAGCATTCTCTTAGAAAAGAGAATTATCATTTTTCTCCAAAAACCTTTTCTTTTTAAGATCTACCAAAAATTACTCTTAACTATTGGACTATTCTCCAAAAATTACTCCAACCAGTTCTCCACTATTCATCAATTACTATCATTCACCTAATCAATTTTGTTCTCAAAATTGAGCTAGCTATTTGCTTGTAAGTTGAGCTCAATCAAATCGCAGGAATAAATATTGAGTAGACTGCTAAGTTTGATCAGAAGGTCTTCATGATGATGTTCATCCAATGCAGCACTGCACATCTGCACGTATTACAATAAATAGGGATCTATCATGTTGCATGAGGCTAACAAGCTCATATTGTTTTACCTTAGTAGATAAATCAAAACTAGTCACTGAGATTTGTGGTTTTTGTTGCCGCAATTAGTTATGCTGCTGATGATTGTGGTTGTTTTTGCCTCCTGCTGCTGGTCTGCCATATGCTGCTGTTTATGATGAGTACTGGTATTGCAAAGAAGCTGCTGTTTGCAATTTATTACGAATATTGCATCTGTTGATTGCCGTAAAAATGGTCCAGTAGAACCCGCTCTCTGTTATATTCAATGATGGGGCAGTGAATGTGTTGTTGCTGCTTGCTGCTTTTGTAATCAAGATTGTAATTCCTGCATGTTGTTATCACTGTTGCAGCATGTTTATGCTGCACTTTATCCTGATTGCTGATCTAAACTTGCATTGCCTGTCCAGATTTTGCTCAGTAGTTTCTGTTGGTGTTCCTCTCTGGATCACCCTAATGGTTGGTTTAGCAGACTACTTGAAGTAGTTGCTGGTGTTGATAATTGATTGGTAGTAGGTTCTGCTACTGGTCTCCATTGAACTTCTCAGCCTCTTGCTATCACTTATTGCATTCAGCTTCACAGCATCGCTCTTGTATAGTGACGAAATAGAAGTAACAAGCATTCCCGCTCGCCTAAATATTTCATTGTATTTCTTTCCTTCTCTTTGCAATTTCTCCCAGTGATGATCAGGGCAAAATTCTGTAAGCATCAATTTTATCATCTTTCACCAAGAGTGTTTTTTCATTTTACCTTCTCTTTCTCTCTATGTTACTTGTTGCTCCACTGCTGTGGTCATCCCACCACTTATGTGCATCAGCACAAGCTTCAAGTAAGTGAGAGATTATTCTATTGCTGGTTGCCATCAAAATTGCGAGTGTTTTAAAATTTTAGGGAATCAGCATATGAATAACCATAATCTTCATTGTTGTCTTTTGATTCACTTGCATAAGATAAATATTCTTCTTAAATTGCACGATTCTCTTGTTTCAACATCCTGCAACATGAAAATCAGACTCTAATAGCAAGTTATATGATTAGGATTGAATCGCACATTGTCTCGTTCGAGCGAGGCCACACCTTTGATAACCAATTAAAAGGAACTTAATTCCTTTGAAAATACTCAAACTGAATATTTATTACATAGTATCTCTCTATTTATAATAGTACAAAAGATAAACAAATCTACACAAATTATCAGAAGTACTAATATAAAATTTCTCTAGTAAATAGAGAGCTATTACTTTGCTTGGCAAAGCTTTAGTATTTAGGATTTATCAAATATCACTCTTAGTTAATGGTAGTCTTGTCCAAAAATCCGATTAATGCAGCAAGTGTCCATATATCCATCATCTTCCTCCACAATAATTGGTAGTTATAGTGGTCTATAATTCTTTATAGATTATCTTGTCCTCACCACATCTAGATTTTGTGTACAATTGCCCTCAAATAGAACTCTTTTTTATTTGATTCAATCTTGTAACATAACTATTGTGTTTCTTTTATCTTGCCTTGAAAATATTAGTGATTTTTATTCAATCATAAAAAATGTAGACCAATATCATATCGTTGACATTACATCCAATTCATATATCTAAATTCCTTATGTGTCTCTAATGTTTTACATTGTTTTTTGCAGCTCTGTGTACCATTTTGCACATTGTTAAGTGCTGATGGCATATTGAGGGCAGTGGAGCACCTGGCTAAGTGCAATGGTTTTCTGACTCATCTTTCAGTCTGTGGCCTTGTCAACACAAGTGCAGAGCATCTAGAAATGTTCAAGCAATACATGTTCTTACACAATCCAAAACAAGGTAAACGACCACGCTTATATGGCAAGTCTCGGTTTTTTCCTCTTGACGATGATGATGGCCATCCGATTGATGTTGAAATATGTCCAAAGTGTCAGAATGTAAGGATGGTTTTTGACTGCTCGAGGGAAACATGCAGGTACATATAATGTACGATGAATGATGATGCTAATGTGTGGCATTGGGTGTTGAATTCCTTCTTACTGCTATTATTGCTAGTGGGAGATATGTGCTTCCATATGCATTTGAATTAAGTCCATCTTTGAGTATGGGAAAATAGGAAGTTTTAGAAATAAATGAAAACATTATTTTGTTGAAGCTTCTGATCTCTACTTTTAAAATCGAATGTTGCATGTATATTCATGCACAAATGGTTAATGCTCATAAATAAGGACAGCAGACTACTATAATTTGATATTTATCTGCTAAAATGTCTTATCCGTTTAGACTGGTTAAATAAGGACAGCAAGCCTTTAGAAGTAAACAGCAAAGTACTATAATTTCATGCTGGTTAATGCCTACCATGGCTTGCTTGCAAATGCTTTTCTGGAGTAACATGCTTTTCCTCAACACTAGCAAGCTTAACTTGTCAAATATGGAGGAATAAACGAATCTAGAAAAAATTGGTTTTGTTTCAAATATTTATTTGGACCTGCAAAATGACATCACTTTTTGATATTAACTAAAATTATCTAGAAACATAGGGGTACCATTAGTCAAAACTTACCTATGTGCTATTTTAAAAAAACTGGATAGGCACTTATTTTATTTTATAAGTAACTGATAAAAGGGAATATATATAATAATCACAAGTTTTTATAAGCACAAGTAAGGAAAAGTATATGGAAAGTACTAAAAAAGTAAGACACAAATGCAAGAGCTTTGCTAGCACTGGAAGCACATTGATCATACCAAAATTCCGTGGACACTCAAATGCATCAACACTTGGTCACTTTGTCAACCTTTAGAAGGTTATTGAAACATCAAAGAAACACATTAAGGACATCCACTACTGCAAATAAATAATTAAAATTTTCTAGTGTACAACAATTTCTTAGGTAAACTGCTAATACTCCCATATTAGATGTTCACATAGTATTTTGTCCTAATAACATAATGAAAAATGCCAAACCATGATTTGATATTCTGTCCAAGGACCTAATATCCGCCACTATGTTGCTTGAATTTTTAAAAGTTATGCACATTAACCTGCACACTTAGTACACTATATATAACACCTACACGCATATAATATGGTCATTTTTAGAGATTGACATCCAAAATTGACAAAAAAATAAAAATTTTCAATCATACAGAGTGAATTTCATGTTTCCATGCTTTGTTAGATGGGCTCAATTAGAACTTTCTTTAATGTTAGGGGAAATCTATGGACAAAAGTGGTGCTTGTAGGCTCATGCATCAAACTGTTTGCGGAACTTGCAAAACTTGAAGAGCATAGTGGAGAGTAATTGTCAAAACTTTGTACTTTGTTGAAGTCATGCAAAACAAGTCATGAAATTCCTAACTTACGGGAGCTTCTTTTGATAGTACTGAGTTGATTATTTCGACCTTATTTAGTAATATTAAGTTTCTTAGAAAAGTTTCTTAGCAAAGTTTCTTGTGATAGAAATTCACATTTATTTCCTTTCATATTGTGGACAGAAATTAGCTTCAATCGTTCTAGTCGTATAAGGCTTCCATTTGCTATCTATTTTAAAAAAATATTTTAGGCACCTTTATTGAATTTTTAGAAATGGAAATTTAAAAGCGGATGTTGAGACTCGAAGTTTCCATTTAACTATGCATTATTTTCTTACAAATTTATGATTTATAAACAATTTACTGTCAAGTCATGTAGAGTTTGAATCCATGCAGTTGTTCCCATACAGTAGACCGCATAGTAAATTTCTATTGGTCCGAACTATTAAAAATGGCCGACCTCTTGTGTGATACAGTAAATTTTTATGTAACCCGTGAGGCTAAGATGTACCATCATCATCTTGCCCTTCATTTTCTCCTTCCCATCTCAGATTTCTCTTGTGGTGTTTTCTGATGACTGATTCTAGTTAGAAAAAAATGTTTTCATGACTATTGTTGGGGCCTTGCCTTGAGAGAAGACAATATTCTGTTTGTTCACCACCTCTTGCTAGCAAGTTACTACCCTCTATTCTTTTTGAAATAGGCATTCTCGCTCCTTATTCTCAATCGTTCATTCACTTAAACGCCTCGATAAGCTGATACTCCATCTACAGTTGCTATCAAAACACAGCATTTGGGTATAATTTATACAATTTTTACAGTGACCAGTCTTTTGATTTCATAATGATTAGGTCATGGGGCTCGATTTCCATGGATATCGTTAAGTCATACCTTCTTAAATCATTATTTCTAGCAACACTAAGTAAATATGATAGCAAGAACTTGGTTTTGATTGTACTGAACAGAGACTGCATGCTGGAAGTTTAGGTGAAAACAGGATAAATTATCAAATTTCTCGAGTTTTATAGCAAAACGTGGTGCGCGAATAAACGTTTGAATTATTTTCTTTATGGTGTTCCTTGAAGGCGGTTAATGTGGGCCTCTGGATTAATATAAATGGTGCAGTGAGCATTGCAAATCCACAATAACTTGAGCATTAATATGAACATTGTTAAAACCAAGTTAATGGGGACAATTACTTTGAATTTATTTCATATACGATTTTAGATTGCCAATTTGGCCTGCTATAGGAGAGGTTACACACCCAATATAATTTTGGATTTATTTTCTCTGATTTGTTTGGGAGAGATTGACACATCTGATCTTGTTCTAAGCTTATGAAACTTCACAACAATAAGAATTCTAAGTTGTACAACTCTGAAAGGAATCAATCATTCCCATTCTGATTCAGGTGCATTACTTTTCGGACCAGTACTTTTCCAAAGTTTTAACCAAGGGCACCAAAATGAACTTATTGATCGTTCTAATGCATGACATTGTCATTAGATCGCAAAACAAATAAAACTTTGAAATAACTCATTGAGAAGTAAAACTTAATATCTCAAACACCTTAACAACTTGAGGCACTAAATCACTCAATGAATCCCATGCTAAACGCAAATTACCAGCTATAACTCTTTAACTGATTGAGCTTTTTCTCTAACTTGATCCAAGTTGTTGACTACTCCAAGCTACGGATTGGTCCTCCTCCAGTTTGTATGAAACTTCTATCAGATTATATCACAGAATTGTCTTATGATGAATTTGCTTTTTACCATCCGATGCATCTATGCTGCTATGGCAGAGGCTTGATATAAATAGTTTTAGTTTTGCAGGTTGACAAAGATAGGTCGCTTTGAATGCAGAGGATGCTTCTTCTGTATTGCAAGATGTGATAGATGTGGTGGTTGTCTAGACTTTGAGGAGCATGGAGAAGAAACAGTCTGCTGTTCGCAGCTTTTGTGCCTGGACTGCTGGTTGCAGCTTCCAAAGTGCAACACGTGTAATCGCCCTTACTGCATGAGGCATTCACCATTTCTTGAAGATTCTTCTACTCCTGCTGGATTTATTTGTCCCCAGTGCAACATAAATGAGGTTTTATCATACACAGACAATTAATCGTTAACATGTAAGTTAACCTTTATTAACCTTTAAACATTTGGAAATTTAATAATACTTCCTCTAAAGGACAGAACATTTTTTCTTTGCGATTTCTTTTCTTATCCCTGAATAAAATCTGTAGCCTGTAGGAGCAGTTTGGAGTTATGTCCATGTTTTTCTATTTTGCTGTTCTTTCTGCAGCATAATGGTGCCTTCTTTCCTGGAACATGGCCTTAACTGCTCGTAATGACCTTAGATATGAAATAGAAGAGGATTATGTTTGTCTACTTGTATTTGAAACTCTCAAGAATTGAAACTAACTCCATGGTAGTGGGAACTTGTGTAGGTAAATTTAGTTCTCCATTAGAAAACCATTTGGCTGATCTAGTTACTTGACTGTTCCCTCGGCTGAGGAGTAGGGGAAGATTTCTATCAGCTTGCTTGTTAGTATTCAGTCTTTATAGTTTTGAAGAAAGATTATTATGGTTGACTAGTGGCTTGTCAACATTATTTTCTCATGAAGCCTGTAATATGCTTTATTAGTGAACTGAATGTTAATGTTGCAGGAATGACGCAACCATATTCCAGAAGAAAGTGTCTGCATGAAATCTGTACTTCTGTTCTTAGCAAATGCTACTCACCGACCTAGTAAGGCAAATCCCTTACCATGGCAGATGATTGCAGACACCAACAGATTCGTCATCCTGTGCCATCATAAAGATGTCTCTACATGAAGTCTGCACTTCTGTTCTAAACTGAAAGCCTCTTGAAGGCAGGCTATGGGAAATCCGATACCATGGACACAGATCAGTGCAGCAGAAGTTACAGATCTACTGGATAAAGTATAGGTTTGAGCTTTCAGTTTTAAAGTCATTAGGTTTACTGAAATACATGCTATGGCAGGATAGAGGATTGGGGCGACAAATACTCTGAAGAAGTTTTGATGTTACCATTGGTAATGGCCTTCCTTTTGGGCTACTTCTCGAGGACACATACATATACATGTAATTATAGTCAAATTGATAGGATTGCATACAGACTTTTCTGGAAAGTTTTTGAGACTTGCTACTCTTCTATCTTAGGATTCATTGTAGAGCAGTCAGGGATCCAATTTTTCTGGATTTGTAATACGCACTAGGATTTTCTGTATGCAAAATTTGAATGCAAAAGCAGTACCGCAGGATTGTTGCCCAAGTACGTGATTATTCTACAACCAGAAATGATTCTGGTACAGATTGCTGGATGGTGATTGACTTTATTCATATGAATTAGCATGTTGAACTTTGCTCTCTCTATAATGCTAGCTGTAGTGAAATTCTTCACATAGCTGGTCTTGTTCTCGTATAAAGATATGGTTAAGTTGACAACCGCCTCTAATATAGTCAGTGGATTCTTTATCCAAGGATCTAACATTTTTATCTTCAGAGAAATTTGCTGGGTTATGACTTTCATTTCGGTACTAACAGCTTCTATTTGAATTTGATCAACATTTATTTATGTCCAATAAATTTCTTTACACTTGATTTTATCTCATAAAAAAGAAAGTTGCATTTGATCTTTTCTGGCAAGCTATTCCAAATGTCTCAACTACTTTACTAAGTTCACAAGTTTTAAAGGCTCCATTCAATAAAACTTGCAATTTCCCAAGAATGCAGCAAAGAGCAAAAAAGAAATCAAAGGACAACACTAACATTCATTCATTGATTAAAAGTTTGTAATCTAAATCAAATCAAATCACTGATTTTTCTTGTCAACAATTGAAGTTTTTCAAGTTTTCAATATCACAAGTCTTCACCAAAAACAACCACCAACCTTTCTTCTCCATTTCCATTCTCCACCATCACCAGAAATTAATCAAAACTTGAAGAAATTAACATGGGCATGACTTATGTTGCTCTCAGTTGCTATATATATACACTACAACTTCAAGCAGTGATCAATCAGCAACCAAGCAGCACAACATCTAAAGCTCAACTAAGCTGACAGTAGTACCAAATGGAGTACTACAAGGCAATCTCAGCCGTTGTTTTCCTTCTTGCATTCGCAGTCGCGTCTGCTGCAGCAGTGAGAAGATCGCCGGTTTCAGTACTTTACGGGCATAAGGTTGCCGGAAAAAAAAATAACAAAGCTCCTGTGACGTTTGTTTTCGGGGATTCGTTGACGGATGTAGGTAACAATAACTACTTGGCTTACTCATTGGCCAAGTGTGATTATCCTTGGTATGGTATTGACTTCGCCGGAGGGCCTACCGGAAGGTGCTCTAATGGAAGAACAATCGGAGATATCATATGTAAGTTTCTAAACTCCGATTACTTCATATCATGATGTGGTTAGGGGCGTTTTTAATGTCTTCCTTTTATTGCCGCCAAATTTTACTTTTTTATTTCAGATTTTAAATTCAAATCATTTTTCGTATTTCGCTTACTATTTTAAAATTTATTTTTATTTTCATATCGAATTTTACTTTCATTAAAACTATACTATAAAATTTATTTTATATATTTTAGTTATTACATGAACTCTATTTTTATTGAACTTTATTTTTCGTATAACTTCACTTTTAAAAAATTTATTTTCACAAAATTTATTTTTATGTAATTAAAATATACTCTTAATTTTATTTTTGTGAAACTCATTTTATTGGAAGCCGAAAGTAATTGTAGACTGTATTTAACTATATAAAGCGCGTCATTATTTTTTTGTTTTATCTTAATGCAGCTTCTAAGCTTGGAATTGCACCGCCGCCAGCATACATGTCACTGTCCCTGAAAGATGATTCTATCCTCAACGGCGTCAACTATGCATCTGCCGGAGCCGGCATACTCAATGAAACAGGACTTTACTTTGTAATTTCTTTATTCATAGCTCTCTTTTAGAAAATTAATTTGATTACTATGCCTAATTTGAAAAAGATAAAAGCTCTAGTGAGTAGCAAGTGCATTGATAAAATAGTAGCTTAGCATAATTCTTTTAAAGAAAATTTAATTATTCAATGTTTTGGAAATGGTAGTACGTTTCTATCTAATTTTCCAAACATGTCTTTGCATTTTGCATGAGAATAATATTGTTCCAGATTTGAAATTAGACTAGAAAATTTTTATAGTCTAAATAAACGTAAGGTTGAGTTAATGGTGAGATTATAATCAACACAACTTTTTATATATTTTCATAAAACCATATGATACTTTGACAAAGCTGATAATATGTGTAATTTTTTCATTCTTTAGAATAGAAAATTATGTTGTTAAATTTTTAGAAATTTGTTTAATAGTCTCTAATTCGGTTCTATGTTTCGAGTTCAGTATTTATAAAATTGCAGTAAAGAATACTCGCAATTTTCTTAGAAATAAATGTATTTTGATATAAACATTGTAGCTGAATTGAATTTCCTATAAGTTGATCTTACAATTTAAAAGAAAATAAGCTGAGACAATGATGAGGTTGTAATTCAAAGTTAAGGTTCTTAATATTTGTTTTATCGAAAATACAGAAGATTTTTTTGAAAATTCTTATAAATGGTTGAATATAACTTAAAAAAAATATTCCGATAGTAAGTTAAATGAATTTGGAAAAACATGTAGGTGTGTTCTTTTATAGAAAGCGAGTTTTTGAATAAGCGAATTATATAAAGTAAATTATGATAACTAACATAAGAAGTCATGCGGAAGTAATGTTTTTAAAAAAAAATTCTCGAATGCAAATGAACACATTGTAGCATTAATTTTCATGATAGAAGAATTTTGTGAAGTTTCTTATGATGTTCTACGTTTTTCTCTTCTTACAATATTGATATGTAAATTGCAGGTTCAAAAGCTGTCGTTTGATGATCAAATCAGTTGTTTTGAGAAGACTAAGAAAGCGATCGTCTCTCAAATCGGAGAAGAAGCTGCTGACAAACTAGCAAACGATGCCATCTACTTCATAGGATTGGGTTTGATTATTTACCCACTACACATTATAATATGTCTAATCGTTGAATTGTTTCGTATTATTTATTTATCAAATTGGATAAATATTTATATGAATTTAGACACATTCCCTTCAGGAATTAATTTTTAAAATCGAGTTCTATTCAAGTCGCATCTATTACTAATAACATATTCAATTTTAAGCTTTTTATTGGATTTTCAGGCAGTAACGATTATGTCAACAATTTCATGCAACCTTTCCTGCCCGATGGTATTCAGTACACTCATGGAGAATTCCTGGACCTCTTAATGTCCACTTTAACTCGACAATTCAAGGTAAAATACAAAAAAAAAACCTTGGTGTGGAGAATTCTGTACGAATATTGAAGTTTGTTTACTGTGGAAAATTCGCAGAGGCTCTACGGGCTCGGGGCAAGGAAGGTGATCTTCCACGGCATAGGTCCACTAGGCTGCATTCCGTCACAGAGGGCAAAGTCACCGGACCGTGACTGTTTGAAGCATGTCAATAACTATGTGAGGATGTTCAACTTCAGGACCAGCAAGCTCATGGCTTCCCTTGATGCACAACTTCCTGGAGCTCAGTTTGCTTTCACTGACTCGTACAATGCTGTCATGGAGCTCATTGAAAGTCCAAATAAATACGGTAAATTTCGTATTACTTTGACAAACTTCAATACATCTTTTCTGATAAATGCACAGAAATTACTTCTTTCCATTTTCCAGGATTTGACATTTCAAACACTTCATGCTGCGATGTTGATACAACCGTTGGAGGCCTATGCCTGCCTAATTCAAGGCTCTGCGGAGATAGAAAGCAGTTTGTGTTCTGGGATGGATACCATCCTACTGACGCTGCTAACCAAGTGATTGCTGATCGCCTCTTTGCTGACCCGACAGCTACCAGCCATCCTCCGTTTCCTGCAGCTCCTGCGCCATCTCCTAAATAAACAATGGCGACTTTTTGGGGGCAGAAAGAAAAAAACAACCAAGTGCAGTTTGAGTATTTGTGTTTTGAGAATGTCTCAAGTTGCTTGGATGTAAAAAAGTTGGAAAAAGGAAGTACAATAGTTGGGCTATATGTAAAATGATCTCTCCATTTTCAGTACAAGCACAATGAAAATGAATACACTGGCATTGAGAAGTGTAACAGCCAAGGCAAACAATACTGCATTTTGCCAATAGAGTGAAGTTCATTTCTACTATTTCTCTCGGTAGAATTACAAGATCCAAAATCACAAAAGCGTCAGCAAGAAAATTCTGTTAGTAGACTAAACCTATAGATTCACAACCAAGTCCTCTGACACTGCGATGGAAACTTTTAATTTACTCAGTAGGGTTTAACGTTAAAACAGTGAAACACTTCTAAATTCTGCAGCATCAGATTCACATTCTCACAAGCTTACTTGAAGGATGTTTGAGTAGTCAGAAAGTTGCTGTTAAGATATGACAGCAGCGAAATATGTGAAGTGCATTGTGAAACTTCATTTGCTTGCAGGAACTGCAACACCTGGCTGATAAGCACTTAGCAATTCAGCAGCATCATCTTCGAACCTCAAGACATACATCTTCAGGAAATTCTTTTCGGTATGATTCAAGACAGTAATCATTTTTGTACCTGGTTTCAACATCTTCTTCGATTTGAGAATCTGAAGAACTCTATAACGGGGAGCAATCCTCTTATCTAGGCTATAAGCAAGACTTGATGGGTAGCGGACCAACTCAAACTTTTCAAATCCAACCTCGTTTAAATAGAAATCTAATTTTAGCTTTAGATTCTCAAGAGAAGTCCTTAGCATGGCTGGTGCCTTTCTCAAAATCTGCTTTGTTTCGTCTGCTGAGAACCCATGGCTGTGCATAAAATCCAATTTCCTTTTCAATGTTTCCGAATTTAAACAAGACATGGTGTAAAGACCATAGACAAACATCCGGGAGCTCATTGGGAACCCCATCTCGATTGTCTTCTGAGCAAGAGCTCGAAGAGAGTCTTCTCTTTTGACAAACAACAATGGTTGCCTCACAAGAAGCATTGTAAACTGAGAATCGACTATACCACAACAATGTCTCAAGAAGGTGATGTTGGGAAGCAGCTTCATGTTCGGGTCTTCTTTGACAATCCATTTGCAGCGGTTCATAACACGAATGAGATCCTTAGCTGATAGAAACTTACATAAGATGGCAACTGAAGGCATAAGTCTGTGTTCGAGGCTAACAGTGAGGACAGACGGGCTCTTGGATAAAAAGCGACCCAATTCAGGACCAGAGAATCCCAGCTGTTGAAGGAAATCTAGCTTCGGTTTTAGAATCTTTTTGGGATCTAGGAAGAGGACGAGCGGGGCAACTCGGACGATTTTTTGAGTGTCACTATGAGAAAATCCATATTGCTGGAAAAGGGATACTACAGAATCTGGTCTTTCAGTTGTTTCGATTCCTGGGATGCGTTTCAGTAAAGACATCACTCGGGCTTCAGTAAAATCAAAATTTTTTATCAGGTAATCAACAACAAAGAGTTTCTTTCTGCTAACAGAATGAAGAGATGCTGATGGTAGGTTTGGATTAGTGGTCAAACTTGAAAATGAATGGAAGGGAACAATGAAAACAAGTTCTTGGAGTGCGTGCAAACAGATCGCTCGCTGACACAAAATGGGGATCATTACCATTTCTCCTGTTAAATCAAGAATCGACACATATTAGCAGCTATATAAAACATTAATAATCTGAATACAACAGAAAGGTTCTGCATGAAGGTGCAGTACATATTAAATAACTTCTTACAGCAGTGAACTGAATCATCAAGTCATCTACTCAAGCAGAGCTGAAACAGTAACACCAACATGACGCAAACATTGGAATCCATATTTTATCTTAGAAATGATTGCAAAGTACACATAAAATCTCTATGAAGCATATTAGCAAACACTTTGCATGCAGTAAAGAAAGACACCAACAAAGAACTGCCAAATTGTATTTTAAAGTCATCATGTCATTGTTCAGAAAAATAGAAAACCAAATAAGTGTTGGACCTGAAATCAAAGCACTCAAAAGAGAATTCCAAAACCTGATCGAACAATACAAAGTAGACAACAGCAACAATGCTTTGAATGAGTTATATACCAAGCAACAAAGCTAGAGAGAGTTGCCCAAAACAGAAAGAGGACCGATCTTGCAAAAATAGAATAAATGACCAATTTATTCTTTTCCCTTCCATAGAAGTAGAACTAGGGTAAAGAGTTCAAATCTTCAACATTTGACAAAAAGTTTCAACAATTTTCTACTTTAGTCTCTATAAACCTCTAAAAGTTGCAATCTTTCACTGTTTTCCTCTCATTCTCGGGGAACAATTCAACATTAGACAAAAAAAAAGGAATCTCAAGAGATATTTGGGAGTGCTTATTGAAAAGAAATTTTTCTGAAAAAAAAATATTTTAAAAAATCTTGAAAAACAAGCTCTACTTTTTTTACTTAAATAATAATAATAATAATAATTTATAATAAGATTTGACGACGTAAATTTTTTTCGGTATTTTTTAAAATTTTAAACAAATTCTGTAGAATATTTTAGAAGTTTTATTAGGAAACATGAAATAAAAAATTAAAATGAAAAGGAGAAAAGAAGCTCTCCCAAACATCCACTCAATCTTTTCAGTTTCTCTGATTCTAAACGCTCTCAAAGTTGCAATCTTCTTCTGTTTCTCTCCCTCTCTCAGTGAGAGAAAGACAGAGTGAGAGAGAATGGAGCAGAACTAGAGGGCCTCTGCTTCTTCACGCTCTCTCCAATTCCACTCTCACCCGTCTTTGTAGTGTTTGGGGGAAGCAAAAGAAGAATAAAAAATAAGCCTAATCTCAGTGAGGTGAAAGTAGCATATGCCCATTTTATTCACTAATGCATTGTTATATTGCTAACTTCTAAATACAGCTAACGCAAAAAAAGATCAGAGAAATAACTTGTTTGAGTTCTAAATCGTCCCATACCAATTCAGTCCTTAACCAGTACATACGGTAACACGAGACTCATTCCATCATATGCATCAACTATATTATAACATCTTCACACATCATCCAACTTCATACAACTGCATAATATGCACGGCCAATCATAAGTATATAAGATATATGATCAGCGGGACTGCATCTCTAACTTGCATCACCACTACCCATATGCATATATATAAATAAGTATACCAAATGCATAAACTATCTCTTGAAATGCTTATATTTATACCAATGTGACTCATGATTATATAATATATCCATACACATATATGTATATATATATGTATACATATATATATATACACACACACACACACACACACACACATATATATATATATATATATATATATATTGTGTAATATCCACCACGCTTCTCAACGTACTCTGATGTGGAATAAATTGTGGGTGCGGTAAAACCACCACGAGTCATTGAAAAAGTATCTTTCGTTAAAAAGATACTACCATTGTTTTGAAGGAAAAATTTTATTTCCAAAACAACAGGATAAGGTATGTACTCTCGTATATACGTAAGTTCTGGAGGTAGGTCATAATAGTAACTGTAATTATAATTACTTTGAAAAGCTATCTTTAAACCTGATATAACAGTAGTTGTATAAGTAAAAGATGATCCATCCATTTGGATAGCATCTACCTTTTGCTGTAATGATGTACAATACTGCTTTGGTAAAAGCTGTTGGCGTATTATACATTTTGTACAACCTGTATCTATTAAGGCTAATGTTTCCACTATATAGTCTTGGATTTTTAAGACTATTGGAACTTTAATAGTATGTATGTCTAATTCATTATTGCAGGTTAATGCAATTGTAATTAAGTCTTCAGATTGTTCAGACGGTGGAGTCTGAAATTCTTCAATCTGATTTGTATCTTCTTCAATTATTTCAGGTAATTTTTGTTTTTGTAATTCTTTTCTTTCTAAGAAAGAAACTTGTAACTGTAATTGAAATAATTGTGATTCCAAATTACTAATTCTCGAAATTAAATTTGTTTGATTTGTTATATCTGATTTTTGAGAAGTAATAATTTGTTCTGTTTGTGGTAAACATTTAATACAAGCTTCTAAAAGACAATTTTTACATTGAGCTCTTAAAGTTGTATATGGTTACCATCTGCAGTAAATGCATGGTATGGATAAAGATCCTTTTCCTTTTATCCATTCATGCTGACAATGAGTTTCCATTAACTCATCTAATATAGCAAATGTTTCTTCATTGTTTTCTGATGAAGATGTTTCTTCATACTGATAAGGTAGGACTTGTCCTGCCATTTCTTATATGAAATCTTTTCTTTCTTTATTAGAATGACGTTCTTCAATACTTTCAATAGAATAAATAGTTTCTGAATCAGAAATTTCAGAATCTACTTCTATTAAACAGTCATTGACATCATTTAATAAAGCTGAATTTTTATTACGTATGTTATGTTTATATGGACATACGTTACTTAAATGATCTTCACTTTGACAAGCAAAGCATTTTAATTTCTTTTTGTACGCTCTTCTTGGATTGAATCTGTGTACATGTTTTCCTTGGGTAAAATATGGTTTTCTCCTATTTGATTTTCTAAGGAAATATCTTTTCTTTCTAAGAGGTTTTGAGAGCTTTCTTCTCCTAGATTTTTTAGAATAGTCTCTATCATGATACACTTGAGGAGTGTATATGTTTGCACAATAGGAATGACTTCCTTTCTTAAGTTGACGAGATGCTTCTATCTCAGCACATTTATTCGTCAAGACTTTCATAATATGTGTAATTCTTTGGGTAATAATGAACCGTTTACCCGTTTTAGTTTCCGGAAGTTGATTCCATTTTCTTTCTATTTCCTCTACTATTGGACCAGGAATTTTTCTAAATAATTTTTTACGATATGCTTGGTTAAAAGTTTCTCCTGCCCTGCATACAAAATATGCATATTCTTGGCAGAATTTTTTGATACTTCTCCAATCTCGGAGTTGCATTCTATCTACTTGCTTCATAGCATCATTTTGTAATGCTGCTAATCCAGCGTTAGGGTCTTGTCCTGTTAATAGAGTATGAATCATATTAACAAAATTATAAGGATTGGGTCCTAAAGAGAGTAGACTTGTATACTCTGGTGTTGCTTCTCTTTTAAAACTTTCTCAAGTTCCCTTGGCTGCTTCTCCTAGAAATCCTTCTAGATATCTAAAAGTTTCGTCTGCCGTTCTTGACTCAGATATGTATTTCCAATAATCGCTAATTACTAATCCTTTTCATACATCTATCACATTATCCCAAAGTTGAGGATCTTGATAGGCAAGATTAAGGACTTTAGCGTCATTGGTTGTTTGAAATGTTATTTGCCTTTCTATAGGATATGGTTTTCCTTTAGGGGCAAATTTTTTGGCTTCACTCGATTCTGGAAAATGAGTGGCACCTGTTCTTGGAATATTTCCATAAGTTGTTGAAACTCCTTTTGGTTCTAATCCTTGTCCAGTTTGGAAGGGACTGAAACCTATATAAGTAGTTCCTGATGGTGCTGGTTGAGTTGATGTTTCACCAGTACTTTCCATCAAAATTTTAATTTATCATAGAGAGATAAAATTTCTTCTATGTTATAATTATTTCTTTTTTCTTCATCTTTTAATGGAGTTTTCACTTGATAAGATAATTGAGATAGTTCTTCAATATAATCTTTAAGTGAATGTTCTTCATTTGATGAAGTTTCTATTAATTCTATTTGATTTACAAATTGGCTTTCTGATTCTAGAAAATCTTTTTCAAAATTTTCTATTATTTTATCAAAATTATTTGGTTTCCATTTAGCCAATTTATTTTCTAAATCTCTTCTTTTTATATCATTAAGCAATTTTTTATGCTTAGCGATTCTTCTTTCAAGCTGTTTATTAAAACGAATTTTTTCTTCTAGAGAAAAAGGTTTTCGTTTCTTGGTTTTTATTTCAGCTTGTAATGTTTCAACATATAGTCTAAGTTTTATTCTTCCTGACCATATTTGTTGAATCATAGAGTGTTTGTCTTTAAAGTCAGCCTCTATTGTATCTATTAGAATTCCTTTACGTATATTTCTTTCAATATCATAGTAAAGGTATTCATCTTCTGGTATTCCCAGTTCATTTTCTAGTTTTAAAAGTTCGTCATATGATTTTACGAACGTATTATCATATATTCTTTGTTCAGGATTATCTGAACAAGGAATTATGATTGGATCTTCTTCAAGTAAAGAATAGTCAAGTGTGTTATTCATGACTATAACTTGTTGAAGGTCTTACTCTAATTGTTTCTTCCATTTTGATTGACTCATCGTCATTGAGATCATTAATGTCATGAGCTTTACCGTAATGGTAATTTGTGAAACGCATAGAGGGATTTCCCTGATTATTTGTATAAATCATGAATTTTCTTGGTTGAAGTACAAGAGCTTGTTCATGAAAGTCAAGCGTCCATTCTTCACCAGCATTTTCTTCCGGATCTATTTTTTTCGGTAAAACCATTTGCACTCCTACTGAAGTTAATCCTTGGATAACTTCATCAGTTGCTAATTTATATTGCAATGTTCCATTATTGGTGAGTCCTCCTAGGAAACCTATTACAAAGAAAAAGTTTGATCCTTTTACTTTGGACTCATATCCTCTAAGTTTTACTCCAATTTTTATTATTCCAGCTTCTTTAGTTGGAATCATAAAATTTGGGCAACAATAAGCTATGCCACGTCCAAGAGACATCTATCTCTACAGTAGCAATAATTGCTTTTCTGGCTTCTGTCCATGTATCGTTGTAAAGATACAATAAGACTTTTCCACCATTCCAATTTCTATCATAACCTTTTATCCCTATTACTATCATTCCTAAATGTAGGTGTTGATAGCCTCTATGGATTAATTCTTGTACAGCTTCATTGTCTAAAACTTGAATAATTTGTTTTTCACCTTCTAAACACTGTACTTCTTTAGTTTGTCTTTTCTTGACAAAATGTGTTTTTGTCTTCCAATAATCTAGACTACCTGTTTGATATATATGTCTAGGATTTAAAGATTGAAGACCATTTTGTCTAAAGTTTTCTATATCGGATTCGGGATCCACTATTTCAACAATTTGTTGTTCTTGAAGTTGATTGTTTCGCCGCTCATCAAGCGAGAAAGCCAACTTCGAGGTACAACTTGTTGTTGTCCTCTTCTGGATGATCTAGTTATCGTCTGAGACGTTCCTGAGAATGGTAAAGTTTGTTTAGACATTATTTCCGGATTTGCCAGTATTTAAGTTGTTCTGGTTTAGATCTTATCGGAGTTTCTTTTGGTCCGAGGGTTAGTTTATCTATTTTACCCATTAGATCTTCCAGTTCTGTATCTAACTTCTTCTTACCTATAATCATATCTAATTTCTCATGTCAAGAAATTAGCATATATATTATAGTATTATGTTGTTTAATCATTAATAGATCTGCAGCATTAGAAGGGTTAGCTCCTTCACTTAAACCTTCAGCAGGTTTATAGTGTTTTTCAGATTCTTTTAAAGCCTTGAAATATGCTTCCATTTAAATCTGATTTTGTTGCTTAACATAAAATTCTTTAAATTGTTTAAGCTCTTGTTTCAGCTCTATAACAAATTTATTGAGTTCTTTAACTTGTTCATTGACCTTTTCCAAAGTTTTAAAGGTTTGTTCTTCTATTTTCTTTGGTTTATTTATATCTAACATTTGAACAAGTTGTAAAATTTGTTCCTGCTTAGGTAGTTTTTTCAAACTTCCTATTTGAACATGAATCTGATCTTTAATATAATTTAAAGAGTCTTTTATGAATTTTAATTCTAAATTCATTGTTTTAAATTTTCCTTGAATAAGAATATCGCAGAGTCTATAATTTTTATCAGACTCAAATTTCAGATTTTCAGATAGATTAATTAACAAGTCGATGACTGTATTAATCTCAGGATATTCTGAATGAAGAGTATGATGAAACCCTATTTTTTCAAAATTACACTTAATAACATAGTTATCTAATGTTTTAATTTTTCTGGTTAATTTAGGTTTTTCTAAATTTAACCATTCTATTTCATGCCATTCATTTTTTGACATATTTATTGTCTCAGGTATGGATAAAAATCTGGATTGTAAAGAACATCCGTTTCATCAACGAATTCTCTGTTGAATGGATTCATTACAATCATTGGTGTACGAGATTCTACATGAAGATTATTTAGTAAAGTTAATCTTCCATAAAAATTTCGTATAGCTTTGGCTCTTTGTAGATTAATACCTTCAAAAGATATTTGAAAGGTTCTATCTTGTAATTGAGAATATCCTAATGGGATATCTCTAATCATTCCACTAGCCTGTGCTTCACTTGGAGAGAGATAAACTGGAGAATTTGTTGTGAATTGTGGTTCACTAAATTCTACTTTAATTTGTAATCCCATAGTTTACAATATTTCCATCTTGGTTTCCAAAATCCAAGACTATTTGTAATCCCATAGTCTTAAAAATCTTTTGGTTTCCATATATATATATATATACATATGTATGTATATAAAATCCATGCTATTAGGTTTCTCAAACCCTAGCCTATAATATCATACATAAGTAGAATATTGAATAATAAGTTAGCCTACTTATTTCCTAGCATGCTATACCTGTTCCTAAATATAGCTCATATACAAACATGCATCATATATGCAAAACTATGGCAGAGAAAGTCAATCGAAATGCATAGATGTTGGCAAGATATGCCAAAGATTTCAAAGCAAATGTTATCTATGGCGAAATACCTAAGGATAATATGGAAAGAGAAAAGTACGGTAATCCCCACCTAGAGTCCTAACAATCACCCATGTCCACTAGTTCGGGCAAAGCCGTACTACTCGGTCCAAATCCCTCGTGAAATCCTATTACACATAACGACATATCCATTATTCGAATATGTACAATGAACTGAGCCCGATAACCAAATACATGGCATAATCCGATTCAAATCTTATACTCTAATCACCACAATGTAACCCATTCTAAAATTTTATCCATTCAACCAATAATTCTATTCCTATCCACTATTCAACCAACACTATTGTTAGTAAATTTTAGAAAGCTTACCAATTCGAAAGAGATGATTGGACTCCAACTTGGCCTTGAACTGACACTGCTAGCCGATTCTCCAATCCAACTATTTCCTATATCGAAACCAATTAATAATCCATCCAACAGTTAGTAGATTTTAAGTGCATAATTCCTTATTATAACTCATCCACAAGACAGGGCCTGCTTGCTTGTAGGATTCCAATGATGAATAATGCTGGCCGGGAAAGGAATTGGCCGAAAAGAAAACTCAAACCGCTGCGAGAAACAATAACGACGCTGAGCATAAAGAAGGAACACCGTCGAGTCAATTGCATGCCGGCAGCCGGAAATCGAAAAATCGAATTCACTGCCGGCAATGCAATTCCATTTTCCGAGCTAAAATTCAATCCAATTGACAAAGAAAAAAGGATTACCAAAATAAGGGATGGATTTTGGCTGCTTACCGCGGTCGGACGGCCGGCGGAGAGGTCCGGCGAAAACACTAATTTCTAACCCGCACGGTGAAGATCGACCGAAGCGTGACGGCGACGACTGGCGAGTAGGAAGATGAAGGCCTGAAGGCGGAGAAGAGATGCTCGTCGCCGGAGGGGGCTTATCGCACGCCGGAAAGGGGAGCAGAGGGTTGCTGTCGGAGGGGATGGGGGAAAAGAACAGAAGAAAAAAAAATGAGGGATAAATTAGTGAAGAAGATATAAGATCGACGGGCGTTTCAGAGTGCTTTAAGAAATAAAATTTTTTTAAAATAGACAATATATATTTTTTAAATATATTTTTTTATAAAAAATAATAAAAATATATAATAAAAAAATAAATTTTTTTTATATTTTTAATTTTTAAATAAATTTTTTATATATTTATAAAATATGTATTGAAAAATATAAATAAAAAATAAAAAAATTATTTTTGACAAATGCAATGCCAAACCAGCTTTAAAACATATGATAACATGAGCTTTGGGATTAGCCCACAAGCAAGGCTCGGGGTGTTTCAAGTTAGTTCTAGCATTATTACAATTTGAATTTATGTGTTAATTTCATATTAATTTATTTAGTAATTCGGTTAAATTCGTCAACTCTAATCTAATTTATAAATTTATACATATCAAAATTATCAATCATAATTTAACCTATTTAATAAATAAATCAAATTCGGATCAACTCATTTAATAATTAAAATTATTAATATTTATATTTTTTAGTTTGAGTGAAATTATAATATTAGCTAGAATGAATGTATACGATATTTTTGTGAAGAGATATGATGAGTGTCCATAAAATGTATAATTTTTTAATATCATCATTGGTTCTTAAAATATTTTAAAATTTTTTTAAAATTTTTTGAAAATATGTAGTGTGAGCTCAAGTTTTATGATTATAAATATATAATAATATTTTCACTAAAATTTTTGATAAACATAACAAACTCACAAAATTTTGATAAAAACTTTTCTACAAAATCTAAATTCATCATTAAAGAAACACATATATAGTAATAATTTAGATAATATTATAATTCTCATCTTATACTATTTTACTAAGCCATTAAAATGAACGAGTAATTATAAATACAATATAATTTAGTAATTATAAATTACTATTATTAATTTTTTTTGCCAAATTTTAGTATATGGTAAGAAAAAATTAAAAAATAATTGTTCCTTCAAGATGTAGCAATTCGGATTAATGGATCAATTTTGAATTAACTCATGTAGATTCATTTAATAACCGGATCAAATTTGTTCAATCATAACCCAATTTATATATTTAGACTGGTCAAAATTTTCAATCATTGAATCATATATTCACTCTTAATTAAATCAAAAGTTATGCATAACGCTTGGAAGTTTACAATTTATTTGATTTTTCTTTATCCTGTAATTGTCTTTTCATAAATTTGTCCGATTTGGTAAACTTGCAACATGATCTTATACTATAACTAGGATAAATATGAACATTTTGAGAACCTAAAATATGCTATTAGTTTTTCATAAAGCTAATATGAATGTAGTTTCTCTTCATATGCATCTTTTATAGTAAGAATTTGTAAAGACCATGAAGAAAATTTGTTTGTTTCGGGAATAGTTCAATGGTTTTATACTCTTAATAGAATTTAGGCTTTGTTTAACATGAACAGTGCTTAGCAACTTGTATGGAATGGGAGTTGGATAGTTGTGATCATTTATACTGAAACTTTGTGATGTGTTAGGAATAAGATATAGAAAAGGTAATTGTTATTCGATTCTTGATCACGCGAAGCTGTATAAATACTCTAATGATAGATAAAACTAAGAAATTGAAATAAAAACTAAAATAAAATCACAAACTCAATTCTTCCGTGTCTAATGAGGTTCCATACACTTCTTACTTATATAGGCTCCTATCTTGCAAGGTAGAGTCATCTTCTATAAGAATTGATCTATATAGAACTCTTTACTAGGAAATACTAATCAATCAGATTAGAAAAATAAATATTTGAATAATTTTAGCAGACATAGTAAGATGACCGACATAAGTTTAGATCCCTTCATGATGTAGCACGACAGAAGTCTAGTAGAACTAATCATAGGAGAAATATCCGATTGAACTAATCAATTTCGATGAAATCAATATGTTTCACCTCAACCAGTTGATCATCATTGTAATTCTTACCAATCTACAAAGGATTTTGAAGAATAAATTATTATGTATGTGGCTGTGTGGAATGCTGCAATTGAGGTGTTGTTGGTGTTGATGCTGAGACATGCAAGGTTGTTGTAAGGGCACTTCCTTAGTGTTTGATGTTGAAAGACATTTATGCTCCTACATATTCTAGTTAAAAATCATTTTCTAAAGTCTTGTGATACTGGCTTATCTCTTTTAGACGTTTGTACTGGAAGTATGATGATCATTTTCGCACTTCAAACTTATCTTGAGATTAAGGCGCACTATAATGTTGCTGCTTGGTGGTCATATACTTGTTGAGCGAAAGTTTGCACAAACGGTTAATAAACTTATGGAGGATACTATTCATATTGCTGATGGTGTTGTTGATAAAAACCACAATGACAATACTACTACGGATAAGGCCATATTGTTGATAAGGATTTGGACCGTTGTGCTGCTAATGATATTATTAATATTGAAATTATTACTAGTACCACGCAAACATCATAATAGGCAGCTATAATGAGGGTGCTAATTGACCACTCTCATACCAACTGATACAATTTGTGATCGCAAAAAACTATATAAGTATCTTAATGCTAGATAAAACTAAAGTTAGAAAATAGAAATATAATAAAATAACTAACTCAAATCTTTCATGCCTAATGAGCTTTCATATACCTCTTATACTGTGTTTGGTTTGAGAGTAATGGGGAGCAATTGGGAGTAAGTGAATTAATTACTCCCAGTTGCTCCTGTTTGGTAAAAAATTCATAAAATTAATGGTGAAAATTTTACTCCTCATTAATTTTATATGGGGAGTAATTTGTTACACCCCAGTATGGGGTGTAAGTTGGAGTAAGAAAATTTTGGTGTCTGTTAAGATAGTTGAATTCCTATATTACTCATTATATTTTAACAATTTTACCACTCTTCGTCCCCAACTCCTCATCTTCGGCAGTCGCTCGCCGCATCTGTTTGGCTCGCCTTGCTCGCCTGCTCCGTGCCACCTCGCTCGCCGGCACGTTTCTTTCCTCAAGCGAAATAAAATAACTCTCCTCTTATTTTTCCGCCTACTCTGCTGCAGAAACTGTGCCAATTCGCTTCAATAATCTCTCCGCTCTCCACCGCAATCAACGTAGGTCTAATAGTTTCTCGTCTGTTCTTCTCTTCTTCCCCATTGGTGCTAACGCCCACTCCACGATGAGGATAGTACATTCCAGCATATGGTAGCAAAGGTATCAAACGTCTCTAAACAATTTCTTTCCCGTAATGTCTAGTTGATTTTGTTAACTTGGTTGAAAATTTATTCAGTCTGAGAGTGGATTTAGGAAAAGTGCATGAGAACAGCTTCTATTTTGGGTCTCTCTAAGAATTTCTATTTCTTCGCTCGACTGCATAATCAAAGGTATTTCTTTATCTTTATTATCTTTCTCAATTAGTGGCGGTAAAGAGCTATGGAGCATCTGTTGCTTGTTTGTTTCTGCGGGATTTTGTAGCATGGATGTGTTTTGAAAATTGAAGCTAACATAAATGTTGTTGTTTTGTTTTTTATTGTCTGAATGCCTCTGTTAGGTGGCATTTCAACAAGCAGATTTTACTGGTTGGAATCTTTGGGCAGCAATCAACAATCGGCCTCTGTTGCCATTCAGGTTCAGTTCTTAGTTGAGGAAACAAAAAAATCATTATAGCTTGTTTATCGAATAAATGTTGCTCTTTGTAAATGCTTTGAGAACAAGATTGTCTACATGCTCGTATTACCCTAGCAAACCAGCCTATAAATTACTTCAAAATTTTGCATCAGATCTTGAAATGAGTTTATAGTAAGATGTTTGCAATAGATATTTACCATCATAAGCAATATGACAGGAATCAATTTTTAAAATGTCAAGATAGTTTTAACACTTTCTACTAGAGTTAACTGTCCCTCTTGGTTGGTTTTTTCGTTTTTGTAAAGCAGGTTTCAGAATTCGGATGAAATGATGGACAGATGGACCCTCTGAATAGAAATAGAATGAAGATAATGTGGTACAAATTGAGGAAAATGTGGCACTCATGGCTGTGTAGCATGATGTATTTCATACCAGTGGCATATGAGTGTATTTTAGAATTTCATCATTGAGTTGGAATGTTCTTTAGTTAGCATCATTCCAAGATTTTAGAATCTTGCTCTTCTATTAGAATGTATAATTTAGTGTTGCATCAGAATTTCAACTCTTTTTAAAATGTCAGAGTTCAATTAGTCAAGTTAGTATGTCCTGACTAGAGAGCATATGAAAACTTTATTTGTTCACGTAGCATGTCAGCATTTGAGATTTACAGGGATAAACTTACTGATGCTTGATTGCTATTGCATATGGAAATGCCTATCAAATTCGGTGTAGCCAAAAATTTAAACACTCCTGGCTGTGTAGCATGATGTACAAAATTCATTCATTTCTTATTATTGACTAGCCTGAAATGTGCCTCCTTATGTGATTCTTGACTAGTCTGAGATGTACCAATATTTGGACTATCTAAGTTATTGGAGGAGGTTCTTAACTAGCATTTTGTTTTCAGTAGCAAGACTTTCATGGTTTTCTTTTCCTGAACAGGGTGTTGTTGCTGAAGGGTTAAAGTAAAATATATAGATAGCATTTTCTGCAGTCTAAATATTGTTGATGTTTGCATTAATGTTGTCGAAAGTTTCTGCATAGAAGTATTGTTCTAAATCTTGTTTGGAAGATTATACATATATTAGCCATCACTTTTTCAGTACATTTTTTAACTAGCAAGGCTAGTACCTTTTTTCAAGCCCCTCTTGTTGAGCTCTTTCCTAGGCGAAGTGTTCTTCTTCGATGCTAGCAGCCTAGCTTGAGATTGTTAAAACAAAAAACACAAACAAAACATAAAAAGATATTTCAGTCTTTTTATAAAAATTACTCTTATTTACTCTTTAGTTACCAAACAAGAATAATATATACTCTTTATTAATCTTATTAATATATCAAAATAAGACGAGATAAATTATTACTCTTACTCTTGTCTCCACCTGAATAATCTACTCTTATTTAATCTTACTCTTATTTTCTCTTACTTATTACTCTCGTATCCAAATAGACCCTTATTGATAAGCTCTTATTTTATAAGATAGAGTCTTCTTCTATATGAGTCCATCTCTACATATAATTTTTAACTACATAAGTAAATATTTTTTTTTCTAGTGAAACTTAAATGCTAATAAAATTCAAGTTGCTAAACTCTTCTAGATAAAACAATGGGCATTGGTGGCAGCTAGATAACTTATGGCCCACAAAGTAACAAACTACCTCGAACTGAGAACTTCCTCCAAGAAACGAGTAGTTCATTTGAGATTTTGAACAGTTGCAGTCTTACTTTTCAGTGAGTATCAGCTTTGTTAAGTCTCTTTGTGCCCTTCATGTACTCTTTCTGGTTAAGTTTTTCTGTCGCGATGGCTAAGTAGTATCTCTTGGGGTTAACATGACTTTATCATTAACATTGTAAAATAACTTTTGGTGGATTTATTTTTTATTAAAATTTTTAAAGGATCGATTATTGTCATAAGTTGATATTTTACCAGTTTTAGTGCTTTCATTCTCACACATGACTTTCTCATTCTTTTCAAGTACATCATCATACAATTTAGATAGCTTCACATTTTCAAATTTCACAATATATAATGCAACATTACAAGCATTCGAATTCACAGAGACACTTTTGAGCAATGAGTTGATTTTTTCAGTTAACTATTTATTCATTATCTTATTCTCATGCATGCGCTTTTAAAGACTTATAAATTTGATTAGGTTTATTAAAATTACAATCACTAATCTCATTATTTGAGTTATCATTAGGTATGAAACACAGTGGAAGGTTTTAGTTTCACTCTCGATTTCGTTTGAGACGATGAACCCTTGTCATTCCATGTAGCCATCACTTTTTTCTTTTTATTGTCCCATTTCTTGAATCTCTTTAGTGGAGGGAATTCGTTGTAATAATGACCCATATTTTTGTAATGATGTTAATTTCGCTTTTCATCATTATCGCCTTTGTAGTCTTTTCTCTTATACCTTTTTTTTTTTCACTTTTTTATCAAATAGTGCTTAAACTTTATAGTGAACATAATAATGCATTTTCATTATCATCAGAAGAGAAAAAATGTATCTGAGGTTCAATTGTCTTCAGTGCAAATAAGTGAGGTGCTTAGTCGGACTTGTTCAAGGAGAATTTCTTAGACCTAAGTTTGTCGATAAATATCATATAAGAAAATTATAGTCATAGGGTGAGTTATCTATATTTCTTCTCATCTGACCACTATATCGCACTCCAAATACGTCGATTCGTCAGAATCCTAGCCTTAGCTCCAAGCACCATTACTGTACACTAGTAGCTAGCCTTCAGAGCCCAACTTGTTATAAATCTTCACTAGTCATGCGAAAGTTGGTGAGTCCCGTTGCTCTAACCTGCTAATTGCACAACTAGTTAGGCTATAGTATGCGTTGGTCATCTCATCTTCGTATCTTCTTATGTAAATAAGAGTTAGTCATCAACGCCCAACTTGCTCCGAATTCTCGCTTACTATACGAAAGCCTATATGAGTGACACTGCTCTTAATTTGCTCATCCACTGCTAGTGAGAACTGAGAGCTACTACGTGCATGGGCTCTTAACCGAATTATCGGCTCCCATACCTCCGTTAAGGAGATATAACGATGGAAGAGTTAACCAAAATATGACGCCTTAAGGGTCTCTTCCTACGCTAGAAAGTCTAATTCAATCTAAAAGATTAAGCTAACGTGTTTTGGAGATCTCTAATATATTAATACCCATTCAATTTTTATTTTTATTCAATATGGGACTAATATATTCACCCATAAATCTAACACCGTTGATGGCATCTATTTTGAGACTATATGAGAGATGTACGCTATATATAATCTTTCATTTCAAGTTCTCGTTTCTGAAACGTTAACAAGATTTTTTAAAAACAATAATAATGTTAGTAAAATGAGTGTATATTGAATAATGGATTCTCCTCTCCATTTTAATGTTCTCGTTGTCATGTATAAGAAGATTCATGCAGGTTTCATTCACTTGAGTAGTGTCTTCGTGAGTAACCCAAAAACTTCAGCTTATCCCAAATCTCTTTAGCTGTAGTATAAAAATGAATACAATTAAACTCGTTAGAATTTAAAGCACAATACAACAAATTCATCACACGATCATTCATAAAGATACTTTTATCATCATTAGTGGACTTGGTTTCTTCGAGATGACTCTATTTGCATTGTTTTTTTTAGAACTATTGGTGTATTCTTGATAGTTTTTCACAAGACATAGTCTTGTGCTTGGATTAAGATTGTTGTCTTTGTCTTCCCATAGTCATGATTCAGCTTATAAAAAAGATTTTAATGATTGTTTTGGGTTGTAATAATGTTCATAGCTATCTTTTCGATCTCTTCTTCTTCACTAAAAATTCTAACTATTATACATCTTTTTACAATTCCGATGAAATTCCTTCAATTTTTGGATCTGTGATGCCGAAGAAAATTGGACTCATATTGATGAGAAATTAGCAGTAAGTCAGCTATGTTTGAACTACTACCAACATACAAAAATTTTGATGGTTCTCTAATGAGAATCAACTTTGATGACTTTAACTATGTCGGTTTGAAAGTACAAAAAACCTTTCATTTTCAGCAATAGCAATTTCTACAAGAGTATCCTAATGGTTTCTATGAAGTTGTTGTGCGTATTTTTTTTTCGGACCTCAAACCTAACACTATTTTAGGATTTCTACTATGGTATAGAGTGTTGAAATGCATGGTAACCCTAGAAACCTATCTATGCTTTTGCTTTTGTCTATGAACATCTTGAGATGGTATCACTTAGAACATTAATCACTTTAACGTGAGATTTGGATACCGACTATGCGACCATGGAGGAAATCCTATAAGTAGCACACTAGCTTTTGTTGCCCCGTGTATTGTTGCATATTGTGAGTTGTTTGTTGGTGCATAGAAGAAGTCTCAATGACATATCAATTTTTAACTATTATGTGCTTTGGAGACTCAAGAAACGCTTATGACTCAGTTTTGGAAGCATTATCTGTAGACGTATTGTAAGTATTGCCCAAGATAAGAAGAAACACTTTTCCTTACGGTCATATTATCACCAAGATATGTAGATTGAAGGGAGTTGACTTGTGAAAGTATCGAAACAAGATGCAAAACTAGTGTGTCTTAGATTTAAATTACATTAATGGATTAACAGTTGTGGATGAGGAACTTGAAGATGAAATCATCTGAAGTTCCTTCAGAAGCTCAATAAGGACAGCAAGGTGATGTGTATTCACCTAAAATGCGACAAGAATTTTTTTACTCCTGAGGCATTTACTGAAGCTCTAATACCATAAGCATCACATATTGAACAGTTAATTTTATATGCTAGACTGTGAGCTGCATCTCAGGGTATGGCTTTGGTTCTCGTTGAGGAAATTGATGACTAAGCTTAAGAATTTTGTTCAATATTGCTTACAGATGCTTCAGGATATTGCCCAAAATATATTCACTAAACTCTCAATCCGAATCTCAAAATGCCACAAAAAGTAAGCCTACCTAGTTCCAAATGCCTATCTCATTGGATTGACTTAAATTTATGTTTTAATGTTTTGCATCATGAGTAGTTGTGTCTTCGGTTATGTTGGTTGTTTAATTAGTAATGGATGTGTTGCGATTTAGTATGTTGTGCTGCTGCAGTTATCTAGCAGTAGTATATAGCTTTGTGTTTTAGAGATCTCGTAGTATTTTGATTATTGTAATATATATTATGTGCTCGATCGAATTATCTCTTATTTGCAGTCTATGCACTACAGTTGTATGTTAATAGACACTGAACGGTAGATGAATGACATCTTTGTGAATGATATTGTTAGTAATGACTTCTAAATATTGTTGACATGACAAAAAAGGGGCGAATGTGTTTGAAAATTATTTTGCAAGACATTTAAGAAGGAGATCTAAGGGGGAGAATTAAAAAATTTCTATTAGACATCGATGTATGAATTGATGGGAGCTACTTGAACAATTTTAGTACTTTTAAATGTGTTGTTTTAAGTTAAACAAAATTTTAAAATATTTTTAGACATCATCTGATAGTTGAAAATGATCTAAGGTTCTAAGCATTCATGTGTCATCTAGAGTTTCTCGATTATGGCTGCAACTTTTTCTTAATTTTTTTTATTGTCACTGATGATCATTTTGGTGGATGTGGCTCATATGCTAAATTTTAATTGATTTAATTAATTAATTTTGCTAAATTTTATTGGTGAATTTTAAGAATTATATAGATTATATTTTATTGTAGATAATGGATGTTGGTGAAGTTAAAGAGTCATATATTCTTTCACTATTATAGATAGTGGGTAAAAAATATGTTATGAAATTCAAGAAGTCATATATTTGATCTATTATGATGGTTAATGAATAATGAATTTGATCCTTATAAAAAATGATGCTTGGTCCTTTCTCTTCTACGATCTTAAATAAAAAAAATTTTCATCGCCTAATGTTCTTCTCAGCCATCCAATCAATGTATTTCTACTCTCCCTTGTTTAAATGTTTATTGTAAAATCATTAAGTTTCTATATTTTGAAATTATGAGCTATGTAAGTTGAATATTACATAGAATTTCAGAAAATTTCTAACAGGTTTTGTTGAAAATATTCTTCTGGATGTTCTCTTGAATTTGCATAATCAAAATACATTAAACTTCGATCGGATAGCTGAGATTGAGTTAAAAATTGACTTCTTAAGAGTTGTATCTCTGCGGGACACTCTTTATATATTTGTAATTTTTGCAACAAATTCTTGAATATTCTCCATACGAAAATCTTCCTTAAATATTCTAAAATGGTCTTCTATATTATGATAATCAGCATCAATTTGGCACGAGTAGGAAATCCAAAATTAAATTGAGCACAATCAAGTGACACGATTCTGTCCTCTAAAAACTTGATAACCAGCACTTTTTGATGATTTTTGTAGCCTTCGGTAGTGCACAAATTGGCTCAAAGTTGGTCCACATTATCTTTGATAGTTTAGCTCTCCATGCAAAAGATGAATCTCTGAAAGGATGCTTTATCTAAAAGATATTGCGCTCGAAAGTCGCTTTCCTAATCAGCTATTGTTGTGATCCTGGTGAGCATTGTGCAATCAGTGATATTATCAGATTTGTCCTATTTTCGAGATTACATGAAAGTTGTTTGAACTTATTATGAATTAATTCTTACCTTTATTTTCAACTGAAAAAGAAAGATCTTCAAATGGTTGCTTAAATTGAGAGAAATTGTGCTTAAAAGATATCTTCCAGACCAGCTCGAAATATTTAGAAAATGTGCATACTTGAGATTTCATTTCTGTGCACACAACAAATGTCATGTATAGTTATCCAAAATCTAACAATGGTATTTGATATATGTGATTGTTAAACACTTGGAATTTATAATAATTTTTTATGATGACAATATATTTCAAGAATTAGTTGTTTAGCTTGAAAGAACATATTCAAAACATTCAAAATTTGTTCAATAAAAAAATTCTTGAGATCTTCTTCAACATTCTCCCCTGAGTGCCAGGATATCTTGCAAAATAATCACTTCTCCCATTTTTGTCATAGAGTGGGAGTTCATTAGTAGGACGAGTATACATACACATTGATATCATTCAAGTTTTGTTTAACGTTTGTTAACATCCACGCAAATGCTTTGCATAGACTGCAAATAATATGTACGTTGCTCGAGCGGTGAAAATGTAACATTCATTGCACGCCATAGCTATAGATATAAGATAAACATTATTAGATAATCCAAGCAACACATAAATTGCGAAACATACTATGCATAATAAATACTATTAAACCACAAAGCATGGCTACATACTATGCTATTATAACAATAAAGCATAGCTACATAGTATGTTAGATAAATATAGCAACACAAAAAGCAATATACTAATAACATAAGGCGCAAAGTGCAAATTAAATAAGGAAAGTTGTAGGCCATTCTATAGATAGACATTAGGAACTAGATATGTTTATTTTGCGGCATTTTGAGGTTTGAGTGGAGAGAGTGTAGCCTAGGCAGAAGAGGAGGGTAGGATGGTTATGTCATCTTGTTCCTCAAACCACTCCTTATATTTTTCAAATTTTCATTCATCTTATTGTCAATGCGTTCATCAAGTTCCCTTGTGAGAGTTGAAGTTTAGTAAAAAGCATCTTGGGCGGTATTCTCAACCATGCGTAATCTCTTTCTTACAAATTCGTTAACTTTAGAACTTCAGTTTTGAGTTCATTCATTTGCTCAATAAGGACCTAGACCATACCATAAAGTGCAGATGGTTGTCTAGAATATGTAGCTAGCTGTTATTTAGATTCCGCTTATGGTGCAGGAGCTTCAATAGATGCCTCAGAATTACCAGGATTTTCTGCTTGGAATTGAGCTGAAGGCGCATCATCTTCCTATCCTTCTTAAGCTTCTAGAGGAATTTCTGTGCTAGGAAAGCACATTGCACCAGTCAATTCCTTAATGAGTTTCAAACCTAAGACATGCAAGTTATGCTGTATTTGTCTCCATATTTACCAACTCAATTCGTTTCCATCTACATATACAAGCGATAATGTGCTAGGAAAAGTGTTTATTCTTACCTTCGGCAACACATATAGTGTGCTTACATATAATGCTTTCAAGATTGAGTTGTAGGCATTCTACGAGTAACCAAGAGTACATAGAAGTCAAAGTTTGATATATTATTGTAACTTTCTTTCAAAGACGCAAATTATGGCTAACAATATGCAACAACACACGGGGCAAATCAAGACAAGTGTGTGGCAGATTGAATTTCCTTGAGTCATATAGTCATGTCTAAAGCCCACTTCAAGTGATTAATCTTTCTCATTAGTAACATCTCAAGATATTCATAATATGACAGATGCAAAAGCATAGATAGGCTTCTAGGGCTAAGATGTATTTCAACATCGTATTTCTTAATAGAGAAATTAGAGACTGTGTTGGTTTGAGGTTGGTAAAGAAGATATAGATGTATCCTTATAGTAGGCATCTGGACATTCTCATAGGAATTGCCACCTGTTGAAAATAAAAGATGTTTTACACTTCCAAATAGACATAATCGAATGTTGAAAATACCAAGTGTGTTCTATTGTCAATAGATACAGTGAAAATATAAAATATATTTACAAATTTTGTCTAAATAATACGAAAATTAAGATAACAGTAAAGCAAAAGAGCACATGGAGACTAGATTTGCTAAGTTATGGACAATAATGCTTCCTTTTTCTTCTTGTTTGAGTGAAGTAGTTGGTACTTTCTCGATGCTCTTTTTGATTGTTTTCATTTTTTTCTTTCCTTTTTGTCTCTATTGTCCTTATTTTGGAAGGATTTTTCAGTGTTTGGAGATTTCTTAATTTCAGCATTGAAATTTACAGAGAACCACTTGCTAGAATGAGTGTTCTGCTTGAGTTGTTTGTTTCTATAACAATTCTTGGATTTTGATGCTGGACAAATCTTGAATGTTCGATGTCTATTTTCTTAACTCTTTATACCTTTTTAGTTTGTTGGCTTCCTGAATAATCGTTGAATTGTGGTTACTATATAACATCCATGGGTTAGAGAAGGCGACAACACATTAGAATAACCCTTAGATATAGTTGTGCATTCCAATATGCGTCAATTTGTGAAGTACAACCTTTTAAGCAATTTGCTTTAAGGGTAAAATTTTTGTTTATTTTGGAAAGATAAGTATCTATCTTAATAATCTAATTATTTTTCATTTTTGTATTACCTTTGGGTGTTTCTGTCTATGCGCTAGCAAGTACTTCAATGGAGCGTTTTAACTTATATATATATATATATATATCTATCTTAAATCATTAGTTCATGAAAGTGATAATCTTATATTAGATGTTTAATTGGTTTTACTTTACCAAATATGGACTCTTCTTAGTTTTTTATTAACTTAATACATGATTTACTTAACAGATAGATAGATAGCAACACAGATGGGCTAGTTTGACTTCATATAATATGTACTACATGTTCATGAGTTGGAGGAGCATGACTTCTAGAAGTGGCAGAAGTAACTTCAAACAGAATTCGAGAAGCATATGATGCTCAGCCTTGTGTACTCAACCTTCAGTGATATGATTCATCTGCTATTTTTCAGTAGTTTAGTTGCCAATCCAATTGGAACCATTCTTCTCAATGTTCTACTTGCTTATTTAACATAACAATCCAGCTCTATATTACTGGAAAGCATCTCTAATGTTTATCGTAGATCTTGATGAATGTTGATGGATGTATGTAGTACTAATACAATATTTTTTATAAATGTTATTGTATAATTTTGATGAATATATTTTAATGTTGTTTATTATTTTAACATTAGTTCTTAAATATTAATGCATATGTTGAATATTTTTAAAATTCTAATTGGTTAACTTGTATTTTACTGACCGAAAGTTTTTAGTCGGTAATAATTCAGTAGGTCGATAATTTACGATTGAGACTTTTTAGTCGGTAATTTTGTACTCTTTGCCGGCTATTATTAAGTTTCAGTTGGTGGTCCCATTAGCGACGATTGTTTGCCCACTATTTACCTACTAGATGAATATCAGTATGTAATTATATTTACTGATAATTTTGAACTACGGCTAACTAAAATTTTCTGTTTGTGAAGATCTAATTTGTAGTAATGATTCATAGGAGTCCCCAATCACTTTAGCATTTTCCAAGAAAAAACAATTGAAAAAATTAGAAGTTTCGGAAATTGATACAATGTGGTAAGTAATACTTCGTTTGGATTAGAAAATAATAAGGAGCAGGAAATGAGGATAACTATTTACTCTAACCTTATTTGATATATTAGTAAAAGTAATGAAGGTTAAAGACTCACTTTTTTTAGAAGAGTGAATGAGTAGTAAATGAGATGATTGTTTTTAAAAAGACTGAAATGTTCTTATCTTGATATCAAGATTGAAACTTGTAGATTGTGTACAATCAGGAACAATAATTTTGAAGGAAAAAAGGGTCAAAAAATAATGAGGAGCCAGAGAAGAAGATGAGAAATGTAACAATGAGTAGTGAAACAAAAATTAGGTATTACTAATGAGAAGATCGAAAAAGAAATTGAAAGAAGGGAATTGAGAGATTGAAGAACTAGTTCACGTTTATCACTGATCAATCAAGAACAACGATATTATCATTAAAACTTATTCGGATCAACGGCTGCGAGGAGTAAGCAGCACGGTTAGGCAGTAGGTACGAGCAGCAAAGAAAGAAACAGAGAAAAACACAAATGACAAATAAGGACTTAGATAATATTAGAACTCTAATTTTCATCAGCAAAATTATCACTCTTATTTTTTTTTTTATACTCCAATGTGGAGTGTAATAAAGTGCTTTTCATATAAGAGTAACGGAGAGGATATTATTCTATTATTCTTATAAATTTTTTTATCAAAAAGGAGGATTAATTGATTCTCTTCCCATCATTTACTCCTATTTATTCAGAGACCGTTTTGGAATTGATTTTTGAAAAAACACTTTTTAATTTTTTTAATTTACATTTTTTAATAATTTTTTATAGAATTTATTTAAATATTTAAAAAATATAAAAAAAATTTACGTGATAAAGTTTTATTATTATTTATTTTTATTTTTTAGATCAAAATATTAAAACTCATTTATAAAAAAAATAAAAATAATTTTTATTTTAAAAAATATTTTAAAAAAGTTCTTCCAAACGCTCCTTCAATCGAACAGATTGGTACGTTGTTTGATTACTGTGCAACCGGGTTTTGGGTCTGATGAGAGCAGTAGAGGCTGATGGTTGAAAAGGCTAATAATGCTAGTTAAGATGGACTTTTGAGTTTTGGGATCAAAATGTATTTGCACAAAGTGCCATCACTCTACTTTCAATAATAATAACAATAATAGTAATAATAATAATAATAATAATAATAATAATAATAAAATAGATTAATTACTTTCAAGAGAAGTGCCATTACTTATCTTAACTATAAGAAGCATATTGATGCTAGCAAGATGGAAACTGTAGTTCTCTTAAGGAATAGCTAGATATTTAGATTTGTAATCCGTTGTGATCTCCTAGTAATGATCCATTAGGTTCAAGTAAAAACTAGTCCTACTAGACATTTCCATCTCACTTCACACAGTCAAGATCTTCTTCTGGTGATGTTTGGGTTAGCGTTCTCTAAAAACAATTTTTTATTTTTTTATTTTATATTTTTTAATATAATTTTTATAAATATTTAGATAATTTATTCAAAAGTTTAAAAAATATAAAAAAATTTTACATAGTAAAATTTTTTTAACACTTATTTTTATTATTTTTTAAATAAAAAATAATATTCATTTTTTTAAAAAAAATAAAAATATTTTTTATTTTAAAAAAATTTTATCTCAAAAGCACTCCAAACTCTATCTTGCTGGACGTTCTTCTGTTCTTTTGCGTCCCCTGCTACTGCAGTAAAATTTTGATAGCTTTCGTTTCAAAAACATGTTTCTAACCTCACCCTTTCAAAAACTGCTATTAGATATTTCCTGATGGATATCAATTCAACAATTTCAAGTTGACTAGAACAACCATTTTTTAAGTTTAGGGTGTGTTTATTTTAGAGTAAATGAAAGTTTTAGAAAATAAATTAAAAAAATTAAATTAAAACTTAAAAATAATAAAAAATAAATTTTATATTAATTTTGTGTTAATAGTAAGTTTTAAAATTAAATTTTAAATAAATTTTGATAGAAAATTTATTTTAAATAATTAATTTATATCATATTAATAGTGAGTTTAAGAAAAGTAAATTTTGTGGTGTAGGAAATACGCACTTAGTTATTGCTGTTTTAGGCGAAAGAAATTGCTTCCGTTTATAGAATAACCTAGTTTAACTTTTTTCCCCCTTTCCCTGCATGATAATTGATTACTTTACTTAAAAACTCTTGGGCCAAATCCCAAATCCTCCCCAAGCATCTGAAATAAGATACCTCATTGACTTTCTGTGAGATTTTCACAGCCGTTTTTCGGTTGAAATTGGTCTACTATAACGTGTTTGGGAACTATGTCTTTGTTTCGGGCACCATCCGGTGATGTATGAAGGCCAAGGACTTGTGCAGAACAGCAGTAAACTGAAACTGGAGATTATAACACTTTGGGCGTGTTTATCAACACCCAATATTTCAATTTTTTTCAAACTTAATTTTAATATAAAATAAGTAAAAAAAATTAAAATAAAAATTTCTTATCAAATTTCTTTGTAAATTCAATTAAAACTTACCATTAATATAAAAATTATTTTTTATTAAATATTTTTAATTTTTAATTTAACTTTTAAATTCCACTTTCTAAAAATTCTACTTTACCTACTTTCAAGTCTAGATAAACAAGCCCTTTGTGGCAAACTACAGATTTAACTTCTGAAAATTCTTGAGACGAAAGTTGTCAATAGAATTTTATGTAGGATCGTTCTGTTTAAATATGATCGGAGAATTGAAATTTTAATATAAAATCGTAAATTTTTATGTATCGATAAATTTTATTTAATACCATTAAAGATTTTTTATAAAAAGTTATCTAATATTAAAATTTTTTTAATTTATTTATAAATTTCACAAACTTTTTAAAATTTTATATAAAATTCCTCCAAATTCAGTTAATTATAAAATTTCTTTCAAAAATAAAATCATATAAAATTTAAAAGCTTACCAATCTTAAAATTTAAATAAGAATTCGGATGAGATTTTATTCAAAAAAAATTTACTTAAAATAGGATTGTTTTAGTGAAATAAAATTATAAAATTGTAAGATATTAAAATTTAAATCAGAATTTTGATAACTTTGTTTGAGACCAATGGTTCCGATTCTTCAATTTACGCAGCAACTTATCCAAAATTAGTCCAAAATCCCTCATAAAGATTTCCATTTAAAATTTAACCATAACAGGATAGATCATTCATTAGTCTGTCTTTAAGTAGCACCTTAACTTAGGTTACCAATGGCATCTTACACCTGTTGCAGATATATTTGTACTAGTAGATTATTTTCTAGTTACTGTCATTAATGTTCGTAAATTTCTGTAATATGCAGTCCTGTTCTAGAAGCAATATTCCTATTTTATTTTAGCATTTTTGTAATATTACTTCGTCCGAGATATCTATTTAGGGTTATTCTAATTCAAGTGATGCTCGATGAAAAACTTTTTTCAATCTTATTTCATCTTATTTTTCAATACAATTACATATATTAGATTTTTTATAACACTAAATAAGAAGAGTTCTAAATAAGTAAAAAAATCTAATCTTAGGAGAATTCTAAATAAAGAAATATATTTAATTCTAAAAAAAATATTTTAATATATTTAAAAAATTAAATATATATTGACTCACACCAACAATGCTTACTAAAATAAGTGAAAATTGAATTATTGACTTCATCATTTTGAATTTTACTTTTATTTCTGCACCAAATTGTTTTTTCGTCAAAATTTTTCTAAATTTTGTTTTCATATATTTTAATTATCATTTTTTTCAAACTTCTATCAAATTCTACTTCTTAATAAACTTTACTTATATAAAAACTTATTTTTGTGGAATTTACATTTTTAATGCGCATATAAATCATAACAAGAAAGGACCAAGTCTTCATTCCGCTGGACATTTCGTATGGTGTTGTGCTATGCTAAAAATAATATGGGCAATAACAACGGTGGTTAGGGTACAGTGCAGTTTAGTCAAATGCTGAAGAGATGTATGATGCGAACAAACAAAAGGGCAAAGTAAATACGTTATCTTAACATTTTCTAACTTTCGTTATTTTTTGATGACATGAGGAATTGGTTTCTTTGCAACAAACATATACATAACCATTTTTAGAGTCAAACCACACGCAATGTGTGAGACCAAGGACACGTTTAGACATGTCTATAATAATTTTTTTCTAAAATAAATAATATTTTTTTATTTTATAAATAAAACTGAAATTTATATATATTTTAAATTTTATAAAATAATATATAAAAATTTATTGATAAATATGAAATTTTTTATGAAATGAAAAGTAATGCCTAAGCATTATCACATAGAAAGGAAATGTTGCCGTATGAACTAAAAGGTATGAATTCATTTTTTTGCAATTTCAAGATGGAAATAAAAAGAAGAAAAAGTTTTGTTTTTTCTTTTTCTTTAATGTCAATTTTTACTAGAAGGCCTACTTAATTATATATTTTTTAAAAATTTTGTCTTACATTCCATAATAGCGCCGTTTTATACTTCAACTAAAATCATATATATGCTAGATTAATAAAAGTATATTAACTACATGATGAAAATTTTTACATTTTTTTTCTTAAAAGTGAAAAATAGGTAATATTAGCAATTTTTTTATCAAGAAATTAATCTCAGATAATTTGAATTATTTTAAATAAATAAGTAAGTAAGTTTTAAATTAGAAGGGAAGCAGGTCTACCAAATAAGGTTAGGCGGCATTTCCTTCGTCCATCATTCATTCCCACGTGCATTCAGTTTGTCCCTCTTACGACACGTGTACCGTCGATGAAAATTAAACGTCAAAATAAAACCTTGCATTACAAAGCACACAAGTAAACTTTTGTTTGTCCTCCCTTCTGTCTTGTATTACTATCGCTACAGTGTAATATATCCATCTATATATATCTCCCCTCGAATGAAGCTCTAGCTTTTCTTTGTACGCACTGCTATCACTTGCTCGATTCTTCTTCATCAACATTACATATATAAATAACCATAGAACTCTATAGGCTAGAGTTCTCACTCTCTTAACTTTGTTTCTTCTTCTTCTACTTGTGTGTTTTGGGAGAGAGATGGGGAGACAACCGTGCTGTGATAAGGTAGGGTTGAAGAAAGGATCATGGACTATGGAGGAAGATCGAAAGCTCCTCAACTTCATCTTCAACAATGGCCAATGTTGTTGGAGAGCTGTTCCAAAGCTTGCAGGTGGTTTTTTTCCATCTCTTGTGTTAATTTCGGTAATATGGTTCTTGCAAATAAGAAAGGCATGACTATTTATGTGTCTTTGGTAGAAAAAAAAATTAGTGTATTGGATCAAAAGTGGTATATATATTACAGTAGCTAGGTTTTGCCTCTCTCATATTAAACTTATTCTGAAATTTAAACTCTTGAAGGTTTGTTTTCCTTTTCTTTCTAATTATGTTAATCTGGTCATGGTCGACGCAGGTTTGTTAAGGTGTGGAAAGAGTTGCAGATTGAGATGGACAAACTATTTAAGGCCAGATTTAAAGAGAGGCTTGCTCTCAGAGTCAGAAGAGAAGTTAATCATTCACCTTCATGCTCAACTTGGCAACAGGTACACACATTCTTTCGTCATTCCATTTTTAACGCCCATCTTCTACTAGTGCTTACTTATCTCATTCTATCTCTAGCTACCGTACACTGAACGTCCTAGTAGACTCAAAGTCAATAAAATAAACTGAAATCATGTATTCTATAAATTATATATCATGACCATGTACATGGTCGATGTATTACCCTTAGGTATATATGTATACATACACTTCGTCTATAGTCTTTAAGTAAAGTTTTTTGTCTATATTTGAAATGTCAAAGGTTTGAAGTTGAGGGTCTTCTTTGGAGTCTTATCATCAAAGTGCATGCTAGCTATAGAGCTTATCTAAAGCTTTAAACATTATCCACATATACGTGCACCTCCCTTCTTGTCTGTGTTAAAAACTTGGAAGTTTTGTGAATTTGTTTGAATGCAGATGGTCTAAGATTGCATCACACCTGCCTGGAAGAACTGATAATGAGATCAAGAACCGTTGGAACACTCACATCAAGAAGAAGCTCAAGAAATTGGGCATTGATCCTGTTACTCATAAACCCCTCCCTCCTTCTCAACTCAATCCAAAAAACAACAAAGCAATCTCGATGCTAGTGCAACAAGAACAAGATCAGAGTACTACTGCCATGAATGAGATTGCTACTGATGCATTCGATAGCAGTACACAAAACTTCTCCACGGATGAAGTACCCATTATAGAAACAAATGAGATCAATATAGTCCCTTGTTCATCAAGCTCGACGACTTCGATGTCTTCAACATCATCATCATCATGTTCGACAATATCAACAAGTAGTACTTCTCCAGGGACGAATGAAGAACTATCAAACTTTGTACCTGCAAGCGTGGAATGGGCAGAAGAGCCATTAATGGATATGTGGGGTTTGGATGAATTCCTTAATTGGGACTTGTCAGATTGTGGTGCTTCTTCACCAGTTGAATCTTTGATCAAGAACAGTTTGGATCTAGACTCATGGAACTTTGAGCAGTTTTGAGTATAATCTAGCTTCGCAGCTTCGGTAGTGTGTTACAAAGAAATGCAATAATAAAATGTTGACAATCACAAAAAGGTTGTTCCAGGCTTTTTCTCTATTATTTTTTTTTCTTTAGTAAAACTTTGAAGTATGTATATGTTGCGAAGAGAGAAGGGGAAGTGTGAGGAGAGCTTTTATGTATACTATAACCTTAACATATGTTTCTACATATTCCTGTATAGAAGAAATCTTTCATCATCTTTATGTTTGTATGACTATCTAGTGTTAATTTTTTGTTTTTTTTTTTTGGCCATTATTTTTAACTTTCTGTCTTAAAAAGTAAAAGCTACTAAAAGTAAAAAGCTAAAGGCATAACAAACATTTACAAAAGGCTATAATCTTTTATGAACTATTTTCTTCAGAATCAAAATCTTCGGCTTTAATGTCATGACATCCGCAGGGTTTAACTTAGTAGAGATTTTGAATATGTTAATGCTCCTAATGAATGATACTCAACACCTATGTGCTTAGTCATTGCATAAAATTAAAGCAGGATTTCTTATCAAATAGAATGTGCTCTGACTATCACATAATAGAGGCATTGTCTTCTTTGGATAGTTAAGCTCCAACAGTTGTCTTATCTATACGACCTCTTTGTATGGGTAGGTAGCTGCCATTTACGTATGCTTGATAATAGACGGTGGAGCTGTTTGGCATTATGTTATCAGAAAGTAGTTTTTGAATTTTTCAAATTCACATTTTTCATTTAAAAAATTTTTTCTATAGAATTTATTTAAAATATTAAAAAATATATAAAAATTCTACGTAAGATCTTATTTTATTATTTATTTTTATTATTTTTTAAAATATAAAATATAAGTTTATTTTTTTAAATTGGACAAAAATATTTTACGATTTAGAAAAATATTTTTTAAAAAATAATTTCAAACGCTTCCGGTATCAGAAAAATGACCACGAGAATGCTGAAAAAGAAAAACACCAAAAATCATGGGGAAAAGAAAAGGCCGTCAAAATATAAGATAAAATGATAGTCGATCAGCTAGCATATCAATAATTTTTGAGCGTTAGAATATTAAATATTTTATTTTATAAGAAGAAGTTAAAAATTTCGAAAAGCTTCTATACCTAACGTTCTGATTTATTTATTTAAAAGATACAAATCATCTTCTTATCAATACTATCAAATTTGAACTATATAATCACATGTCTTTTATATTTTTCATTACAACATGTTGAAACTTTATAGCATCATTCTCATTATATTTCAATATATACAAGAAGAGAAAGTTTGTTGGAGATATATAGTTGGAGTGCAAAAATGGATAATGCGTTTTTCTACTAATTAATGTTTTAGTTGTACTAAATCTTGTGTGGACACATGTTTTACTAACAAATTAAATTACACTGAAACTATAAAAATAAGAAAGTTGGCATTGTTAAAAACTCAAAAGGGAATGCATATAATCATTTGAAATGTGATACCGGTTTTAAGTTATGTTTGGAATTATTTATCAAGCTCTTTTTCGATTTCAAAAAATTTATACATATTTTTTTACAATTTTTTTCAAAATTTGAGGAATATAGATAAAAATAAATTATAAAATAATTTTGTATATAATTTTATAATTGAAAATTTTTATAAAATAATATATCTAAATAATTTTTTTAGAAAAAAATTGTTTTTTTTAATAAATCTACGCAAACATTCTTTAAAAATTTGCAATCATTAAGTTAGTCATACTCCGAAAGCAATAGATAATATTAAATATATTTAGAAGATTGTGTTTTATTTGTTACGCAAGCACATCAATCCATTTTTGACAATGAAAGAGAAGAAGAAGACTCCAAATCAAACATATTGACTTTGACTTGCATATCATCACACAGAAAATATTTTACCAACTACTACATACAGCTGTTTTTTTTTTCTTTTTTTCGCTTGAACAAAATTTTGCATCCGCAAGCTTTCTTATCCGTCATTGTCACCCAGTTGTATTCTTATAAAGAAAGGCTGTCATTGGAAAACTTTTTATTAATTTTATTTACATATTTTTTTATAATTTATAAAAATATTTTATTAAATTTATTAAAAATTTAAATAATATAAAAAAATTTTGTTTAGTAAAATTTATTATTATTTATTATTATTATTTTTAATTAAAATAATAAACTTGTTTATTAAAATAAAATAAAAATATTTTTTATTCTATAAAATTTATTGTATAAGTATTTTCAAACGTCAGTAATCTTTCTATGCTTATCACTGTTACAAACTTTTTTAAAATTTGATTTTTAATAATTTATTCAAATATTATAGAAATTTTTTTTAATTTATAAATATAAATAAATTATGTATCATAAAATTTTTATAATTTTATTTTTTAATAAAAAGTTAAATTCATATAAAACATTTAAAATAATTTTTTAAATAATTTTTTAAAAAAATTTTAAGCAGTGTCAAACGTAACTAAAAAGACCATGCAAGACTCTCATTACATATCTATCAATCGCGGTTTTAAAAGCTATAAGACAAACGAAAACGACCCTATCCATTTGATCAAATTTCGTTTAATAAATCCATCGATCAGTGTTGGACTCTTCTTCTCTCTATCCATTTGGTATTCCCTGCTTTATATTTTTGTAGGTCTTTGCCTAGCTATGTATACGTTGTGTATTATTAATATTGTTAATGTTGCTCTCTATGGCGGGTGGAGATCTGCGTGCAAATTCTATTAATTTGCGTAATACTCAAAGTACGAGTGTCAGCTACGATAAGTTACCTTATAGAATTTTTTTGTAAAGTCCAGTTAAATTATAGTTCCTGATAAAGACTTGGGTTTCAATTTAAGGTTGTGCAAATTTTTTTATTTTTTATTTTAATTGTATGTAAACCTTATTTTATTTGTTGGAGTCTTTCAATAGACTTCTAGATAATCTCATCATAAGATGTGTAGATAAAATTTCTCTGAATTTTTTTTTTTTTCATGGACTGTCATCGGTTGTGATTTAATTGTCCAATACTAACCTAATTATTGTTTTGTAGACTATATGGTAACTTGTTGCCAATTCTATCAATTTTTTAGATGTTTTATTTGCAGTTTCGGTACAGCACAAAAGTCGTTAAACACTAAAAAAAGAACGGTTGTAAAATTCCATCTAAAATTTCTATTATCTAGAAATTAGGTATAATGTGACTATCTTTAATTATGTATTACCTATTTCCGTATATTTTACGCATATGTAAATATCGATACTTTTTCTTTCTTAATCCATGAGTAATCAAGCATATGTTTTATTTGCAACGTAATTACTATTCTTTAATTAGTTTGTATTATATAAATCCCTTAGTCTTATAAGGGATTACCTATTTTTTTTCATTTTATGCATATATAGATAAACATTAGTAGCTTTTCTTTCATAGTGTATGATGAATCAACCACATGTCTTATTTCTAAAGAAATGCTATTTTTTAGTCATTTCCCATTTATGTAAATCTCTCACTCTTATAAAAGATCATCTATTTTACTATGTTTTACGTATCTATATATATATAGATAAATTTTGATATATTTTTTAGTCCATATCTAATCAAGCGCATATGTTATTTCGAAAGAACTTAGTAGTTTTAATTAGTTTGCATTATGTAATTCTCAGACTCTTATAAGTGATTATCTAGTTCCGTACATTTTACACATAGATAGATAAATATTGATAACTTTTTTCTTAAACCAGAACTAATCAAGTGTTGTTTTATTTGGAAAATATTACTATTTTTATTAGTTTGTATTATATAATTCTCCCACTTTTATGAGAGATCACCTATTTCCATAAATTTTACGATAAATATCAATGACTTCTCTTTCTTAATCGATGACGAGTCAAACGCATATCTTATTTCGATAAAATATACTATTTTTAAATCAGATCGCATTATGTAAATCTCTCACTATAAGATATCGTTTGTTTAGTTATTGGTATTAACTTGGTGGATAAGAGAGAAAAAATAAATCATTTATCATAGTAAATATTTCGTTAATTTAACTAACATATTTTGACATAGGATGACTATTGTACACAAATTTTACTTATTAAGTATAAAGATGAGTTGAATTATCTCACCTAAAATAAAAATAAGGTGAGAATATAGTTAAGATATTAGAGACGTACAAAATTTGGATGGAGCTCTTTAGTGTATAAGATTGATATTGAAATAAAACTTTTGTTTGTAAAGTTAACTCATCCGGTATTATATCTCAATAATAATAATATCAGAGAAAATATAGTTGGTAGGTTAAGGGTAGTGAGATTGACATGGACATTCCTATTGCGTGTGATGATTTAGAACAAATTGACTCTTAAATATTCTCGGTATGTAATAGCCCTTATTGTCAGTGCGATGAATTGATTAAGAGCAGTATGATAAGCTTTTATATGATATGTGATAATTAAGACCAAGCTGAGCTCTGAAAATTCTTAATGTGCAAAAACGGTGCTCAAAATTAGATTTAGTTGAGATGTTGAATGATCGACATATTTGGTGCACGATATAATATTCAGAGAGAAAAAATAATATGAATGACTCACCCTAATTGGTATAGAGGTGACTTAGATTAGTTTCACATAAAATAAAGATAAAATAAAAATGACGTTCATATATTAGAGAGTTTTAAAACATATTGATTTCATCTTTTGAGTTAGATTAAACTTTCTAATATATAGACCAACCCCTAATTGAAATTTTATGTTTAAGGCTAGTTTTTTTTAGATCTTCCCAATGTTAATACGAATTAGTTATTGCAATATATTTTTTCCCTTCCACTATGAACGTTACAAACTTTGCAAAATATTTTATGACTAACTTTTTTATAATCTTCAGGAAAACCTGTAAATTTTCCTAAGTTTGGAAAGAATAAATTTATAAAAAACAATAGAAAGAGAAGCTAAAGAAAATTTTGAGTTGTAAATGTAAAGCCTCCATTATCAAATGGTCATTATCAAATGAAGAACTTCATAGTCGAATCCAATTAGTTAACTACAAAGGTGCTTGTACCATTGATCTCCTCTGGAACTTTCTTCACTTTAATATTTCTTTGTATTACATTAATACAAGTTGGTGATGATTGACAATCATGTTAAGAGACTATTACATGAAAATAAAACGAAACAATCTTTTTCGTGAAAATTTTAGTAAAGTTAAATTACAAGTCACTGTAATTTCTTTTATGAACTATAAAGAATTAATTTCTTGATTTTTCTTCTTGAATTAATTTTCTTTTACCATAAATAATTAAAAATAATTTAACAATTACTTTTACATAATTTATATATTTATTTTTTAAAATATATTCTCGAATTTTATTTTTATATTTTATTTTTTGAAAAAATTATTCTTTAAAAATTTACTTCAAACATGAATTATAATCACTTTTTCTTATACTCATCTTAATATTCTATAAGAGTGTGATCTAATTAGCTAAATAAAAAATTCGTAAACTGAATTCAATATAATTGAGCTCAATAAAAAATGACTAAAAATAATTTCAAAATAAATAAATATAACAAATAAATTTGAAATTAAAATTTTTTAAAAATGAGTTTGGTAGTTTACAAAATGCCAATATATTAAATTACTATCGTGTAATGCTACTACTGCTGCTCGGTTCGGGACACAGGACCAATTATTAGCTGGACACCGACCAATTGAAATAACAGACCCACTACTTGCACAGCCCAAACAAATATTAGGCCCGCTATATTAACCACAAAATGACCAACTTTTACCAATCAAAGGCTGGAATCAAGAATACACCAGTTCATGATAAAATGGAATTATTTCTCCTTTAAATCCTAACCTAACTGTAATTTGAAAAAAATGGAGCATATATTTTAGTTAGTTGACATAGACAAAACGACCTAAAAATCATAGAAATTATATTCTAATTTATTCCGTAAGTGTACGATTGTCGTTTACTATATAGTAGCAGATAACAAGTTTATTCCAAAGAAATTGTTATTAACCTAATCCAAATCAAACTATTTTGATGAAGACTAATAAAAAATATAAGAAACTAAAAATGCAAAATAAAATATCTTAATGTAAAATAGAGATGCAAGTACTGATATTTTAGAATCCACCACTAACGCTTTTAATTTAATTTTTAAATAAATGTGATAATAGATGATAACGATTGTGAAAATTTTGTACCTAATATTTTGGTTCAGTTCTTATACACGATTTCTAATTATGATTTAGCATTGGTACAGTATAAAATCACCTATCTCTAATGTTATTTTAATTTCTAATTTAGAAATTATTAGAGATGCATCAAGTTCCGTAAAATTATAAATCATATAGTTGTATTTATTTTGGTCCATTAAATATTATTTATAATTATTAATTCTGTGATTCGTTATTGTGCTCTGATTGGTTCTCACGAACACAACTAATGTAATAGTTTAAAATTCAATATTGATCAGATATATTAATTTAGCATCTAATATCTTTTTATACAAGAACTAACAACTCACAGCCAATCAAAAGTTCATACCTCACATAATATTTATGAAATAAATCAAATTTATTAGAATTTTATTCTAACTTCAGTTTGGAGAATTTAGCTACTCATGTTGAAATTACAGACAGTAAAATTAAAAGAAATACACATGAGTTTAAAAAAAATAAATTCTTAGACAGTGATAATGTGTAATGATACATACTTATTATATTTTATTTTTATAGTAAATATTAAATTTTTATTAAAATTCTATTCATAATATGAATTAATTTAATTTAATTTATTTTTGTGAAGCATAAGTGAATAAAGAAGTAAATTATTGAAGGAATGAAATAAAAGAGCTAATCATGGGAGGAAATATCAAGCGGCGGTCCTCATTGATGCATTTGACCAATCAAATATAAACCAAAGATTTAGCATCAAATATAGCAACAAATCTAGTATCAAATCTAATCCGAAGATTTTGAAGATATTTTTTTCTAATTTTGTGGGAAAAAGTTCAACTATAAAAAGGGATGAATGGAAGGCCAAGAAGAACCAATAAGGAGCGAACGAAGAGCCGACGAAAAACCTAGAGAGAGCCGAACAGGAGACAGAAGGAAGATCAGATTAGAGACGAAAATTTTTTCAGATTTGCTTTCTTCTTTTTTTCTCGTGTTTTATTTTTCATATAATATTATTGTGTGTAATATTAATATGAATGGCTAAATTCTCTAAACTGGAGTTAGGATGAAACCCTAATAAATTTAATTTATTTCTTGAATATTATGTGATGTATGGATTGTTGATTTTATGTGAGTTGTTAATTCTTATTTGAAAGGATGTTTAGATGTTAAATTTGCATGCATGATTAGCATTGAGTTTGATATCTAAATTATTATATTAATTGTATTTGCGAGGACCAATCGGAGCATAACTTACGAATTACATGATTAATAACTGTAATCAATATTTACTGGACCAAAGTGAATGTAACTACTTGATTTATAATTTCGCAGAACCTAATGCATCGTTAGTAATTTTTAAATAAGGAGTTAGAACATCACTAGCAATAAGTGATTTTATACTGGACCAAAGTTAAAGTCATAATTAGAAATCGTATTTAAGAACTGGACCAAGGTGTTAGATACAAGGTCTTCACAATCATCATAATCTATTATCATATCTATTTAAAGATTAAATTAGAGACATTAGTGGTGGATTCTAAAACTCCAGTTATTTGCATACATGTTTTCTCGATCCGTGCATTATTTTTTGTTCTTAGCTCTCGTACACTTTTGATTCGCTTTTACAAACACAACTTTTGTTAGTTAAAAATTTGAATTAGAGTTAACAACAATCTATGTGGAACAAACTCGTTATCTGCTATACGGTAGACAACAATCGTGCACTTACGGGATAGATTAGAATAGAATCACTGAGTTTTTCTTAGTTGGTTTTATCTATACCAGACAGTAATGCCGACTTTTTAAAATATGTCTTCTCGTCTGACTCTGAATCGGTTGGATTTGATTAGATCTGGACTGCTGTCCTCCTTCCCAAATCACCTCTTGCTATCCTATGCCCGGAACTCCGTCTCCCGTCCGTCCTTCCGTTCTTTCACTTCAGATCTCCAATAGGATTGCTCTCCCCGAATCCCCCTTCTTGTTGTCAATACTTTCCTTATTTATATCCTACTCCAAACTAGTAGGAAATCTCTCTTAATCATAAAACTCCTTTCCGCTGCTAGAATCATAAAGCCCCTAATATAGGGTTTTTTCAAGTCCCTATAGGAAAAAGAAAAAACAATTCCTTTTCAAGTTAATCTAACCCCTCCTTTTAATTTGCATAATCCCTTAGGTGTAGGATGGTTAAGCTAATTTGTTCGGACTGGCGCAATAACTTGAGCCAAACCATGCAAATATGTAACACTTGCAAAAATCAATCTTATCTTCCCTTTTTTGCTTATTTTTTGAGCAACTTTATTATCCTAATTCTTGTTTGACGTAATTCACAAAATAAATTCAATTTAATTCACAATCATAATAAAAAACACATTTATATCATATTACATTATATGTAAATATGTGTTTATTAGTAGTCATAGCATTATAATAAGGATCGCGAATTCAAGCCCCTTCATCTATGTGTTAAACACGATGAAGTTTAAATTACTTATAGCTAAGTTGGAAACATGACAATTATATATGCCATAAATTTTCAGACCAACGATAACATATTACAAGTTACTATATTATGTACTTTATAATAGTGAGCTTCTGAGATTGATTGTGGCAAGTAATAGTGTAACTATTCACTGGCCGAATGAGTTGACCAAGTCGAGGTGGGCTAGTCTGACTGATAACTTTTATTTTTAGTTCGACCTATAAGTCTAGCACATTTTTACTTTAAAAGCAATTACTAAAAAATATTATGCAAGTAACTAATTAAGAGAAAATTATTCTCTGAATAAAGTAAATTTGATCAATCGCAACCGTCAGAGTTTTGACTATTGACTAGGCTAAGCAGCCTATTGTGTAAGACATTAAGACTCAACCTGCTATTGTTCACGGGCCGAACACTAGTTCAAAAATCGGGCCATAGATTAGCCCGTTTAATTCTATTCAGATTTACTTTTCTAGTGATCGACAAGTCCAATTTTGCAATCGAAACTCGATTATGTAGAAAAGATCAATTAACAATCCCAAAATTTGCAAACATCCTTTAGGAAGGATGATGTTAAAAAGAGACAACACTTATGGGAAATATCATTAGAGAGTGTTCACAAAATCTCATTATCTGGCAAGGACAAAGTATCATTTGAAACCCAAAAAAAAGTGAATGTTTCAATTTCTATAGTGATTGCTCGATAAAAGAGAGAGAAAAGCAAAAGAAAGCAATATCTAGAACCAAGTTCAGACCAACAACGAAAGAGCAGCACCGAAGATGAGAGTGGAATCTGAGCGAGACTGGGTCATATGTACATGGGATGGTTTGGCATGGTTTACTTGGTTAGGCCGAGGTTGTGGACTATGGCTAAGTAGTACATGCTAATTGAATACAAATTATATAAATTAATAAAAAAAACTTGTGTAATATCAACTTAGGAGAAGAAGGGGGTACGGAGGGAGGGAGTTAAGGCAAATAAAACCAAACACTTCACCGATCTGAACTTAGTCACTAAACAGTAATTATTCCTCGTATCATTTGTTACAGCCGTAGTGCTCAAAGGCAATCTACATAGAAATGCTAAGCAATACTAATTAACAATCTAAAATACTAAGCTACATAGTGCTGAGTTATGCAACACCTATACTCCAACAAATCAAAACTAGGAAAGACATAATGTATAAAAACGTTTTCATTGACTTCATACAGGCTTTTAGATAAAACAACAATTTCTATCTGTATGATCAAAATCAAAACTTTTTACTTTACCAATTATTTTTTATTTGACTATGATTAAAAGCACTTCTAATACATACATTTGCACAACCAAAAGGAAAACAAAGTGTTTATAGACTTTTGTTCCCATTCATTCATATTAAATTTCTCTTCAAATCCAAGTTTTAATAATAATAATAACAATAATAATAATAAAGAAAAAATGAGCACAGTAAGAGAAGGAATTTATTGAGTAAAAGAAGGAATTTATTGAATTGTTGAAAAATCAGTCTCTCATAGATTGATAATGACGTTAGTAAAAGTACTGTTGAAGTTCTCATTCAACCCCTTCCAACATGCACAAATAATAATAATAATAATAATTTTCATTCCCATGAACAAGCAAATTGAAAATTTGTCAAAAATCTTTACATGTTCATCTAGAAACCATATATTGCAACCAGTTCCACATGTCACTAAGCGATGGCTTCTCGGAAAAAAACAATTTCTTTGTTTCCATAGTACGATTAGTTGGTTGCAACAACAACTTAGCCACAATGAAGGCTTATTTTGAAGGATGGAAAACAGAATTCACAATCAAAACCTTGTGTTATAAGCCTAAACAAATGATCCTAGGCATTGGTTATCACATGTTGGAACAATGCTGCACATAAGTTGGAAACACTCAGTTGATGAAGAATTTTACAAGCCCCTTGGTAATCACAGCATACAATTGCTTCCTCATGCAAGACCTATATGCATGCATATTCAAGGCGTATGATAATATATAACATGAGTATTCTCACTAATTTGAATAAACTTCTCAAAGACTTGCATTTCAAGGTATACCATATCATTCCCATAAACTTGAATTTCAAGTACTGTCACATCCTATGTACTAATTTGTATAGGAGAAGTTAGGTTTTGGACTCCTCGTGAAACCCAAAATCTGCATGAACCACAATCACAATTATCACGAATTGCTTTTACAAAGCTGGTCTTCAAAACTCAAAATGAGGGTTTCAGCCAATAAACCTCTCATGTGCCAACTAACCTTTACTCAAATTAGTAAATCTCAAAGCCTTCTGCATCCCGATGATGATTTACAACTCAAGAAGCACCTATATGTCACAAGTATTCCTAAATGGTTGGATAAACTTGAGAATCCTCTCTTCTTGGTAGAACAAGCTCACAATAGCAATAGAAAGTTAACGAGCATAAATGCTAGTTCAGTATTCACTGCAAATAGACTAAAGAACACAAATGCTAGTTCAGTATTCCACTTGAAATTTCTCAGTTCACCAAAATTATATAGTCTAATTTTGATCATTCTCATTATTACATCTATATGAAAGAAATACAACAACTCTGATCACTTGTTAATCCTTATTCAGTTGATCCTAAGCTAACAACTGACCTATACTTTAGTTATAATATCTACAGAATATCTGCATGATTAGGCAAGTGCTCGAGCAAAACCCATTGCAATATCAACTTAAATAAAATTAAATCCCAAAATCATCAACTCAAATAGAACTATATCAACTAAAAACGTGTCGGCGAGATGGCAACGGCGGATCTGAAATTTCTGCAAGGCGGATCGACTTTGAAGCAAGATTCAGCAAAATCTCAAGTAGTGTCAAAAAATATTTTTTTTTCAGGCGAGAAGAGCTTAATGAAAAGAGCTTGGATGGGGAGGAAATGGCTCCGACATAAACAACGGCCGATCAGCGGTGATTACAGTCTGACGGAACGTAGCTAGGTTGGAGAGAGGAGGAAATGCATGGGTTTTGGTTCAGCTCGAGTTGATTAAGATCAATTACGATTGAACCAAAATAGAATAGATAAAATTAATAAAAAATATCGATGAATTTATATCATTAGTCGGTATATTTACCGATCTAATATTTTAATCGGTAATATATATTATTTTATTGAATGTAACAATTATTAGTCAGTAAAATATTTATATTATTGGCCGAGTCAGAATTTAGTCGGTAACTTAATAAGTCTTACTAAGTGATATGTTTAGTCGGTAATGATAATTTTATCTGAGTATATCTATTTGATCTTAGTCAATAATGATTTTTTTTGTAATGGTGTATTGAAATCCAATACTGTAGATTTCAGGTCAGAAATCTTGAAGTTGTTTATATGAATTAGTTGCCATCTTGTATCTTGTTTCTAGATCTATTCATGCTAGGGTCCTTTATATTCACTCTCCAGTATAAAGGTCCCCTTTTTATTATCAAACAAAAAACTTTTGTGGACCATCAACTTATCATTAATAAATGTTGTCAATTCCAATGGTGTAGTAATACAAAGATGAGGTCCCAGTTTTTGGAGGTCGTATAGAGCTAGCAATCTGATGAAGTCTCTTAAGCGTGTGTTTATTTTAGTATAAACTCACTTTTTGGAAAATAAATTTAAAAAATGAAATTAAAAATTAAAAATATTTAATAAAAAATAAAATTTTATAATTATTTTATAGTATAAGTAAGTTTTACAATCAATTTTGAAAAAATAAATTTTTAATAGAAATAATTTATTTTAATTTTGTAATATATTTTGTGATGTAAGTGAGTTTAAAAAAAATGAGTTTATAAGGAGTATGTAAACAAGCCCTAGATCTGAGATAACGAACGTGCCACTGTTTAATCTCATTGTTTGTTTAGTCTGAGATATCCAAGTTTTCAAGCTTGTTTCGAGTTAGCATGTCAAATTTTCCCCATGATCATGAACAAGTTCTTAATTTCGTGAGCATAAAAAGCTAATTGCGGGAACGTTTAAAAATATTTTTAAAATAGAATTTTTTTAGATTAAAAAATATTTATTTTTTTATAAATGAGTTTGATTTTTTTTATCTTAAAAAAATAAAAATAAGTAATAAAAAATTTTATTTTATAAAACTTTTCTATATATTTTAAAATTTTTTTAATTAAAATATTTAAATATTTATAAAAAATTATATTTAAAAAAATTAAAAATTAAAAATTTTCACTTAACCAATTATTTTTTATTTGACTACGAACTAAAAGCGCTTCTAATATATACATTTGCACAACCAAAAGGAAAACAAAGTGTTTATAAACTTTTGTTCCCATTCATCTATATTAAAATTTTCTCATGTTTTCATACTTCAGCATAATAATAATAATAATAATATTAAAAAGAAAAAAGAAAAAAATGAGTACAGTAAGAGAAGGAATTTATTGAGTTGTTGAAAAATCACTAGAAGTACGGTCAAAGTTCTCATTCAACCCTTCAAACATTCACAAAACAAAAATAAAAAGAATTTTCATTCCAGTGATCAAGCAGATTGGAAATTTGTCAAAATCTCTACAGGTAATTTATAATTTACAGTAGTGGTAGTTATAGTGAAGAGGATGGTCATGCATTTTGGTGAGTTCAATGCATGGCTTGTGCTACCATTGCAGTTCCAGTTTTTGCTTTATACCCAGACCATTTTTACAGGTAGAAATTTGTGCTATTTTTCAGTCCCTATAGTTTTGGTCCTGTAATCCCAAATAATAAACATTGATATATGTATATATCTGATCTGAAAATGATCAAAGTATGAAACTAAGATAACGATTTATCTTACGCCCACTATAATATGCTTAAAGAGATAAATCACTACATAAGTAAGCATGTATTCAATAATTTAAAAATAAGTTAAATTTTAAGTGAGTTTATGAGTGTAACGCATTTAAAAAGAAAACACTGAATGCAATTATTAACAAAAATTACATACAACAAAATAAAAGTCCTTTTAATCTTTTACTTATAATTCTTCGTCCATTACTTTTTTTTATATTTTTAATCTGAACACAATTTACTCTTATACTTATTTTTTTTATTAATTTATCTAAATTTTTACTTTTCTATTTTTTCTAACTCTTCCTTTTATTTCACTTTTTCAATCTTATTATTACGCAATCCAAACACAATGTTAGTGAAATGATTGTGATATGCACACTAGTAATCTTAATGTATACTCTATAACTAACAAACTTGATTTTTGTTAAGTTGAACTATGAAATATAGGGTATATCTCCTATAAAGTATTGTTCGTAGTTAATTGAATTATGAAATGTGGTCATCAATAATTCCCAAATTAATCATCCATCTTAATTCTTGTTAAGTTGTTAAAGTAGCACACACATTTTAGTAAAAGACACAAAAGGTTTTGGAATTAAAAAACTATGACCTTGCTTTCCGGCAAAGTCATTAGAAATAAAAATAATATAGTTGTGTGTGCGCTTTATTTAAAATAAATAAATAAATAAATAAAATAGAACCTATTGCTATTAGAAAATTTTCAAATATTTTTCAATATCTTTCATACTATTTTTAACAAATCTTATCATTTTTATTACATTGATTTTTTAATCAATAGAATATTTAAATAGGGAACAAAAAATCACGTGCTATTTTGAATAGTTTAGTCATCTACTTATTGAAAATGCGTTTTTTTTCCTCATAAAGTAATCTATTTTGAAATTTTTTTAAAAAATAAGTTCTATTTTATTATCTAAAAAATAAAATAATTAATAATAAAATTTTATGATGTAAAATTTTTCTATATATTTTATATTAAAAAAAAATTTATAGAATATTTTAAAAATTTTATTAGAAATCGTAACATAAAAAGTTAGAACCAAACAAAATTTTTAGCTCTCCCAAATATCCACTGAATCATTATTGGAAGTGTTTATTATAAGAAGAAATAAAGAATATTTCAAAAAATTGTCAAAAAATGAGTGATTTTTGACCTAATTAATAATAAAAATTATACATATAAAAATATACTACATATAATTTATTTGTACTTTCAAAAAAAAAAAATAAATTATAAATTATTGTAAAATATTTAATTAAAACGTGAGATTATTTGGATTTTAAAAAGAAGTGTCATAACTATTGCCAAAGATTACTGCTACTGAATGTTTTTGTGAAGATTCATATAATGTATTTGGAATCTTGGATTTTCTTTTTTATTCCATTAAAAACGTTATTAATGCATTCTTAAATTAATCTACATAAAAAACTTTTAAATCTTCAATCTCAGTGTAATTATTTATTAAATGAACTTTCTTTATATGGATGAACATTGCTAAGATACGCAAAACTATTAGAGTAGGTAAAGAGAAGCATACCTTCATATAAATTCAAATAAAGATTCACTTATAGTGGATACGAATTAATATATCTTTTCTACAGAGAATACAAATAAATTCTTTTTATGCAATTCTATAGAATATAAATTGCAAAAGGTAAATTTGAAAATAATAATAAATCCTTATCACACAGAACAAGAAAATACGCTATTAGATTTTGGAAACCTCATCAAACTCAAATTTTTATTAAGTATTTTAACTTCCAATATTTATAATTAAATAATAAGTTTATTTTATATCAAATATATCAATAAATATAACATGTGAAACTAACTGGATTAAAGACTAATATATAAAATTTGACAAATATGTTTTTAATTATAGTTTCCCCTTCGAATTGCAAACAAAAATAACATTTTCTTTAACCTAATGGCACAGCATCTAAAAATCACAATTGAAGATTGTATTCACAACAAAATTATGAATTATGAAAATAAATATGTAACTGTCGATTTAGATCTTGAACCAAAAAAGTTCTATGGTTTTAAACTTTTCCCTGTCTTAGCACCTCTTCACTTGCAAAGATAAGGAAGTGATTTTCGAAAAGTGAGTTTTATTTTTATTTTAAATGTAAATAAGATTAGGAAGCTATAAAAAGTAACCAAGTGAATTTTTGTTTATTTAGTTGATGTCTGAATCGATTGTAACATCTTCAAGAGTGAGAGGGGTGTCAATAAAGTTTTACTTCAACAACACATTATATTGAAAATTTTAGTCGATATTTGAAAGAGTGTATAATTTTTTTATTCTAATTTTTTATTTTATGCTTTAATTTGTACAAATATTTCTAAAATTATTTAGAAAATTTTACGTCATAAAATTTTATTATTAATTATTTTTTTAAATAAAAAATTAAAATTTTTTTAAATATATTTATTTTTCAAAATATTTTTAATAAATACTTTCAAATATCTTCTTAATTACCTGTCTATCTGGGAGTATGTATCAAATGCTTCTCTATTTAAATTTTATTTTTTTATTTTTTAAAACCTTCTACAGTATTATAGAGATATTTTAAAAAAATTTACAAAATATAAATAATTTGTATATAATAGAATTTTTTTATGTATAATTTTTAATTATTTTGAAGTTAAAAAATTAAATCATAAATTCTAATTTTTTTCCATGAGCTATAACTGTCTCTATTCCTTCTTCTTTGCATGACTTTTGGATAATATCGTTATTCTAGTTTTAAGACATTACAAAATAATCTAGAAGTTACCACCATTGCTCTATAAAGCTACGTTCTATTTGAGTGGGAAGTGAGGAAAGTCACTGCCGACTCAATATTTTGTGTTTGGTTTATAGCTGGAATCACTTCCGGATGAAGTAACTTTTGTCAAATAAAATTTACATTTTTCATTCACTTTTTAAAAACTTAATTTTAACTCATTTATAAGAAACAAATAAATATTACTTTCAATTTCTACTTCTATAGACAACCAAATATGAAAGCCAAGGCCGTTTAAAATTACTTATAAAATAAAATTTTTCTAAAATAAAAATATTTTTATTTTTTTAAAAAGAAATTTATTTGTTTATTTTTAAAAAATAATAAAAATGTATAATAAAAAGATTTCACTGCGTAGAATTTTTTTACACTTTCTAAATTTTTAAATAAAATTTCTATATACTTATAAAATATATATTAAAAAATATAAAATAGAAAATTAAAAAGAAGCTTCGGAAAATATTCAACCAAACATTCCTATATTAGAACTTTTGATAGTTCTTTGAAATAATTTTTTTTAAAATAAAAATATTTTTATTTTTTAAAACAAATTTATTTTTTATTTAAAAGTTAAAATAAGTAATAAAAAAATTTTATTGCCTAGAATTTTTTATAATTTTTAAAATTTTAAATAATTTTTTAAATATTTATAAAAAAAATTAATAAAATATATAATTTAAAATTTTAAAATTATTTTTAAAAAAAGCGATGCCAAACACTTCCTTATAATTTGAACTCACCTTTACAAACTCACTTTTAAATAAAAATATTTTTCCAAAATCACTTCATACAAATAGTTGCGGAGCTCAAAATTTTCAAAATTTTAATTTAAAGTTTAAAATTTTATGATTTTACAGACAGTTGCGGAGTCAAAGGACTATACCTGGCAATCTCGTGCATCTAGTCGAGCAAAGCAATCGATTGACTTATTGTTGTTGGTAGAAACATAAGGAGACATGATAGCGTTGAGTTGATAGGAGTTGGTTGTGCTGGAGAGAGCAAAAATTTAGGAGCGAAAAGGGAAGGAGAAGAAAGTTCTGCGATTAACATTTTTATTGAATTGGTTTTGTTTTGCCTTGGGAAATAGTTGCATAGCTTGTCAAGAAGAAGATGAATATTGTTTGGATTTTGCAATATAAGGTCACTTCTAACTTTTTTGATAAAACATGGTCTTAATAATTTCGGAGAAAAAAGAATTCAAAAGATCTAACGCATGACGAGGCGAACCTTTCCTGTCTTCTCATGCTACAATAGCCAATGGCAATCTTTAAACGATCTTAAAAATCGTTAAGCTTGCTGCTTGCTAGGTTAAAATATATCTTTTTTACCTAAAAATTTTATATACGAGTTAATTTTTTATAATATTTTATATAATTTATTTAGAAATTTTAAAAAATATAACAAAATTTTATATAATAAAAGTTTATTATTATTTATTATTATTTTATTTTTTAAATAAAAAAATAAAATTTATTTAACCTAAATAAAATAAAATATTTTTTATTTTAAAAAACAATTTTTTAGGTATTTCAAAACACTCCCTAAAGCTATCATTGTCTTGTGTGACACATGACACCCTGGCCCAGCTTTTATATGCTATATCCTATATGTCATTTATAAACCATATAAAAATTGTAATAGGACTTTACTAGCGTCACTAGCAATCACAAGCCTCTCGTTTGAACTTCTTTTATTAGATGCAAAAATATAGTTGATTTTATTTTAGAATTGCGTGTTTCAAATATCCGTAATTAAATTTTATAAAATTAAAAATAAAATGTAAAATTTTTTTAAAAATAAAGTAAAAATAGAATTCAGTATTTTAATAATTTTAAAAATTGTATTGAAGATTAAAAAATATAATTATATTGAGGAAATGTATAAATAAAAAAATTAGGATTGAAGTTTCATATATGAAAATAGAATTTTGATTTTTTGTGTAATTAAAATATATGAACTATTCAAAACTCAAAATTTTGAAAAAAAAGTGAAGTTACGGACGTTTGAAACACGCCCGAAATATCTATAGGTATTTAAAATAAGAGTTTTTAAAAAAAAAAATTATTTTAAAGTTTTTTGAAAAAAATGATTTTGATTGTTTTAATTCTGTAAATGCGAAATAAGATTCAAATAAGAAACCGATTGATTGCTCAAGAAGTTCGTCACTACAAGCCAACTCTAACACTTTCTTCTATTCGGTGTTTCTATCCTGTATATTAGGAAGTGTTGTTTCATTTTCTTCTTCTTCTTCTTTCTCTGTCTGTGTTGCTGTTTGTTTCTTGTGTGGAAGAAATCAAAGCTTTTATTTCTAGGGTTTGGATAGAAAGATTATTCGATATCGAGATGGGAATCTTTGATACCTTACTCAATTGGCTCCGAAGGTACTTGTACTTTTCTTCTTTTAATTTCTCTTTTTTAAATTTTGATTAATTTGTTCGAGAGATGCCAAGATTCCAGCTTGGTGCTTGATTATAGTTATTTCCTTAAAGTTCATTTTGTAGGGTATGAAGAAATGTTTTTCGGCTTATAGTTTGGTTTTTTCAATTCACCTTATTGGGTAGAAAAGTTTTGAAGAGTTTTTGTTCTTAAGGTGAAAAGGTGGTCTTCTTTAGCTTTCAATTATTTAGTTTAGCTTATAATAAATTCAATTGCAAAAACATTAGAGTATCTAGTGATTTGAAACACCCAGTTCTCTGACAGTTCTTGGGTTCAGTCTTGAGCGGCTTGCCTACAAAGGTTTTCTGTACAAAACATTGTTCGGGAAACAAATCCATTTGATTTGTTGCTGTTATGCGAAAAATTGTTAATTTAATAGGTTAAAGCTTTTTGGCTTTTGGGAGTATGTAGAAAAATGACTTATTCTTTGTGTAGCGGCAAACAGAAACGCTGCTATATGCTTGTCCCAGGAAAGTGAAAGCAATTTTAGATTTCTTGTTTGCAATGGGTTACATCCAATACTATGTACCAAACAGAATTGCGCTATAGTTGTATGTAACACAGGAAGCTAAATAATCTAGCAAGGACATGTACGAACATGTAGGATGATCATGTTTTCAATGTTGAAATAGCTCCTTAATCATTTGAAAGTAGCTCTGATGTATCTGTATGGTATTGAAGATTTTCCTATGCCAAAAAGTTATTACTTATCAGCTTGGTTGTCTTTATAATGCTGAATTAATTAAAATTATCTCCTTTAATTTCGTAAGGAAAGCATAGCAGGAGGGTTGTGGTTAGGTTTTACAGCTACACGCATGGGGTGCTTGGGAGTTCTTATGAAAAGTGCTTTTTGGAGAGCATTTTTTTCCTATTTGGGAAACGAGCTCTATTGTTTCTACCTCAAAAAAAAAAAAAAAAAAAAAAAAAACCAATGCTAAGATCTTACAACGTAGAATTTTTCTATACTTTCTAAAATTTTAAATAAATTTTGTAAAAGATTTATTGAAAACCGTAAAATAAAAAGTTGGAAAAGAACTTTCGTGGAACGCTCACCCAAACGCATTCATAATCTTGTCAAATATCACAAGATGGAATTTTGCTGAGGAATCTATATGATTGCCCTTGGGGTAAAGCTTGGTTGATGGGAAAGTAGAAATAGGTACAGCAGTTGGAAGTAGGAAGTTTAAATGAAAACTTTGTTTTCTTTTTTTTTTATATTTTTAAATAAGCTCTACTATTATAGTTCACCTAAATGATCAGTCAAAATAGGCTTCACTTTCTTATCTCTTCTAGACATTTATAGCATCTTCTTTTCATGGCCTTTACCATTATGCGCATATTCGTTTAGCATTTAGCTGCATTGATTTCCTTTACATATTCACTTAGAGAAAATGTTTCTAAAGTGCCAGTGCAAAAAAGAAAAGGAAACCAAAAGTCAAGGAGCAACTTCAAACTTGAATTGTGAACAAAATGTCCAGTATGAGAAACATTAGTTGTTAGTATCCAAATGATAAACTTTTTAGGAAAGGCTTTCCTTTATAAGAAGAAGACAATGATAGAGTTGGAGGTGATGGGAGCTTTGTTTTTTCTAAATTTTTTAATTGCAACTGGGTGGTAGGTATTTATATACTGTAAAGATTAGTTGGCTACACATGGATTTGGTTAGTGAGTCTAATTAGGGTGACTTATCCTTATTGACGGTTTTAAGCACATTTACTACTTGATGCACATAGGTTTAGAAAAAACTCTAATTTAATTTAGTGTTTTTTCAAAGAATAGCGAAGAAAATGAAGTAGGAGGTTGACAAAATGTCTTTTAGTTCAATTTGATTAATGTATGAACTCGCACCACCAACATCAGCAATAACAACAAGAAGAACTAAGGTTCATGCCACTCGGTAGTGTCGACGACATGAATTCTTAATGCCATTGCAGTAATTGTAGGTAGTATCCTCATGTAGGCTTATAATTAGCAAATCATTTGAAGTATATTTGCCATGTCTTCCTAGACCTTCACTTACCCCTCTTTACAAGAAGAGTATCTATCTATTCACAATTCAAACATGGTTAAATTGTGATTAAGACATAGTTTTACATGGTTAAATCTCAAATGAGCGTCCCCCCTTTCACTCTCAGTTAGCACCACTTCAACGTTGTCTTTGATAACTTTATTTCTTATCTTATCCTTGATTTTATTCCTGCTTATTCGGAGCAACATATATATCTACCATACTTATCTTTGGTATATGTTTAAATTTTGTTGCCTCACATTCCACTTCATAGTGTTACCAGTCTTATTACTGTAATGTTACTCTTTTAGCTTTTGTAATATCCTCCTGTCATATAAGACTTAGCAAGTGGGATCTCAATTTTTGCTATATGACTTGTATTTTAATATGCATCTCTATCTCCCCCATCTTTGTACATAATAGATATTACATATTTGAAGTTCACTCTTTTGTATTTCTTAGGCTTTATTTGGTTTGAGAGAAAGCGAGAAAAATAGTATATTTCTCTTTATTGTTTAGTTAAAGGGAGAATTAGGACGAGGGAGAAAAGGGTTCTTGTACTGTTAGGATTCTATGCCAAAAAGGATTAAAATGGAAATCTCATTTGCTTTCTTTTATTTTCTTTACCTTTTCACTTCCTCTTTCCTTTCTTTTCTCTTAAAGGACACAGTCTTACTCCTCAAATAGCGGCATTTCTCCTTGCATGAACATGTATTTCATATATTACTTTATATTTGCTTAATTTGAAGTACTTTAATTCAACTGCACTCAATCGCTGGAGATTATTGATTTAGACAAAACCACTTAAGAAAATCCTAGGGATTCTATTTTAGTTTATTCGCAAGTGCACGGCTGTCGTCTACTGTAAAGCAGATAACGAGTTTGTTTCACAAAAATTATTACTAACTTTAATTCAAACTAAACTATCAAAATTGTGTTTTTTATAAGCTAATCAAAAGTGTATGAAAGATAGAACGTAAAATAAAATACGGAGTATGAAAACAGAGATAAAAATAACTAAAATTTTAGAATCCACTATTATATTTTTAATTTAATTTTTAAATAAAGTTGACTACACTATAAGTTCACTTTAGGTTGTCCTTAAATTGAGCAACATGACTTTCTAGCTCGACACGTATCATCATCGTCTTTATGTTTTAACATTTCTAGGTTATATAAAATTAACATTATGAAGAATATCCAAATTAAAATTATAGATAGCTGAGTTGTATTACACTATTCGGTTGTTCATTTATGTGCAGAATCTGCTCATTATACAACTTGAAATATTTAAAAATATTGATATGTCAAAAGTTATATATTGAAATTGTTGCAAGTTAAAGTATAGATTTTGAAGTAAGCATCAAGCAAAATTTCAAACATCATCTAATATTCAACAAATCATGCGAATAGAAATACAATTATTAACTTTTTCATGCTTCAAGAATGTGTTTATATAAGATGTTGCATATATTGGATAATGTACAGGTAACACGACTGTTACAACAACAACAATTTGACCTAGTTCTTTTATAATATTTATAAGGATGTTTTATTATTTTCATTTTCCATGTCAAAATATTTGAATCTTCTACATCTTACCTAAAAGCTCCTAAATAAGGCCTAACTTTATGTTTTCGTCACTATGATTTGTTTGATTTGAAATATGAACTTTGTGGATGTAAAATCTTGTAATAATGATGAACTTGATCGTCCATATTGTTATTGATGATTTAAACTGACTTATAAGTACACATGTTTGGTAGAATAATAATGTAAAAGTAAAGCTAGAGAATCGAGGATGTTTGAAAACTGGAGTTGAATTATCTTCTGTATTAGCTAAAGTGGAAAGTACGTGTTATTAAGTCCGGGAGCCAACTTTAGAAAAGGTCTCATCTCAATTGCCCACGTCAAACTTTTTGCTACACTGCTCTTTCGACTTAGCAAAACGAACTTCTAAGTCAAATTATGATAAAATCTTCCGCATCTGTTTATGATATACTTACCTACTAATATTAAAATCAAGCCTTCTTGTTTCCTACCTTTGGAAGCCACATGACCTTCACCTCACACCCCTGCTTTTGTTCTTTAATTAATGATTTGCGCAATCAACTTTGATAAGTAAGTTTGGTTAATTGTCTTATTTAAATATTTAGTAAATTTAGGTCCTCTTTCCTACTAATTATTACATAGTTGTCAGACCCGAATCGCCGGGTCGATCAGAAAATTATCGATTTGAGACCAAAATCGTCCAATTTTGTAGTTAAATCGCAACTACAATCAATGCGGTATGACTTGGATTGATCCGGACGGATTTTGGATTGACCCGCGATCCGGTTGAAGGGGTCTATCCGGAACAATGAAAAGTAATATATTTGTGTTGTTGATGGCTCGGCTGATCCTTTAGAGGTAACAAAAAATCAAGCTTGGTGAAATTGAAAACACTGAAAAGTAGACTGTTCGCTGTTGCAATAGTGATGGTGTTGGTTTGCTTATTACTACTATTGCATATTCATAATTCATTAATATTTGGAAAGAAGCAATAGCAAAATTCTAAAACATATCATTCACCAACAAACAAGATCATATCAAATCAGATTTATTAGCACAATCATTAGATCATATCATTGAAATACTTAGAGATCTTGATTTGAATAAAAAAGATAACCATGACATACTCAACAACAATGGCGACATACCGAACAAGGGCGAATGAAATCCTCGCACTCATCCGATGGTTCTTATCAATAACAAAATCTAGTAGAATAATCCCAACACCACCAATTAAGAACATGAATACCGACAAGCTTTTCAATTATACTGTCTATTAACTCTCCCAAGAAGAGAAATAAGATGGTAAACAATGCCCGCATGTAGATCTTGACTAGATCCAATGCCATGAGGTTTTACTGTTAGATCATAGAGGAGTTTAGAGACGATGGAGAAGTAAGCGAGGAAGAAGAGAAAGAACGGTGGAGGAAGAAGGGAGGGAAGAGAGAAGAGAAGGGAGTTTCGGAAGAGTACGAGGAAGACAGAGGAACGAGAATGAGAGGAGAAAGAGGAGATGAAACTGTGGAAGAAGTGTCAATGGAGACAGAGGAGGCAGACAAAGAAGAAGAATGAGGCGGTGGTGGTAGAAGAAGGTCACGTGTTAGAGATGATATTGACACGCTGCTTTATGGGATCATAGTTTGAAAGATTTTTGGGTTAGCTCATAGTTTGAAAGCTTCTGGGCCATTGACCGAGTGAGATTGTTGGATTATATTATATTAGTCATATAGATCTTAATCAAACCAAACTGTCTAATTGATTCAGTGCATGTAATAAAGGTAGGCAGATCCAACAGATTGATCTGCTAATCTGGTTAGTCAACTCATGTGCGGTCGATCTAAAAGATTTTTGGATTGATGCTCGAGTTGGGTTTGTCAACTTTGAATTCTTACAATAATGATCCATTTTTATATAACCCACTATTTTCAAAATGGTGTATTTTTTTTATTGACTTCCACGAGGAAGTTATGGTATTACGCACTCTTGTGAAAGAACACGGTACATATTATGAGATATATGCATAATATATGAGATTCTTTTATATAATAACACTTCCGATAAATTTTCTCTTAAATGACGTCAAGTGATTTTATGGTTGGATCCTATAACTTATTTTTGACATATTAAGCTCTAGGTAAAGTTTGATTTTAAACCCCTAAATCATAACAATTGTTAGAAGCTTTCACGTATAAGTTCTTTGGTTTGGTTCTATATTCCGTATATTCCATACACAATTCACAAATTTTACTCCATAATTTCTTTTTGATAAATAGGATCCACAATTTTATAATTGATACATAGTTTCTTTTACTATTATAATTTGATTCAGATTTAGTTCCGATTGGCCACGCTTGAAAGTAGTATCCAAATCTAATCCTTTTAAGTCAACGCTGTGTTTAGGTTCTACCTATGATACTATAGAAGAAAGTACGTATATATCTTTTAAAAGTATTAAATTATCATCGGTACCTGGGAAAACTATTACTACTATACGATGAATAATAAAATTGCCGCTAACTATATGCCATTTTGCATATTGATATTTGCGTATTGTTTTATCAATAATGATTAAATCCATGGCAACAACACGGTAGTATTTCCTGTGTTAACTAGCTGAGTATGGAGAAAGATAAGTTTGGTTTTTGATGTGTTGGATTTAATCGTCTCCATTTCTTTAAGAGTTCACAAGAAAAAGAAAGGTCCAAATGGAGCCGTTGTAGCCTACTTGCCTCTAATAAACTTGTAGATGTTACTACTAGATCGCAGATAAAACATTTAGTTGTTGCAGACCATTCCACTGCTAGCTGCTCTTTTTTGAGCTCTTATGACTATGATGGATCATGGAAGCATCCCTAATCATGCCAGCTTGATATACTTTGTTGGGTCTACTCATGCCTAAGACTTTTTAATTAAGGTCAAGGTAGGTCACGGGCCTTACGACCAGTTGACATACCTATGCAACCTTTAGGACAAGTTGCAATTAATAGGTATTCATACACTATGAGGGATGCATTAAAGGAAGTGAAAGGAGATGTTAAATGGTAGTTCTGAGAGGTACAAAAATGAATGATCATGCCTATAGTTAGCGAGTTAATCTAGCTAGATGTTAAATGGAAGGAACATATCATAATGGAGGAGGAAGAACAAAGAAGGGAAAGAGATAAGGAAGGGCTTCCTATCGAGCCTCTTAAGAATGCATGTACAAGGTTCAATTAGTTAATTAGCGTGATAGAAAGTTATAGAGTAAATTGGATCAAATTAAATGTGTTTTGGCTCTTTCTGCCTTTGGGTCATGTTTCGAGGGATGTAAGTATGAGAAAGTTGTAGAGAGTTGAGTTTTTGTAATTGCATCTGGTTTATGTTTGAGCAGAATTTTATCTGGAAGACAAGTTTCTGCAACTCTCAACTTCTTTACATCATTCCAAGTTTGGTCTTAAGCTAATTGTAAGAGCAATAGTATCAATAATACTATGTGTCCCACCTAGCGTCTGACTTGGCGCCCTACTTGACAATTAAATGACATTTCTTAACACAAGTAGAACTTAGATCAAACCATAGATACATTTAAAACAATTGAGTGGGACGTTGAGTGGGACACAAGGTGGAATGCAAAGTATTATTGGCTGTTGTATAGTATTATAAATTTATAAGGTTAACTAATTTTTTAGGTTGCAAGATGATAGTTAGGTTTTTGTGGTAGAATGTCACTTTTTTGTATATAGTGTAATGCAATAGCTACCCTTGGGGACCAGAAGGTTTGATTTTCATGGTTTTATAGTTTTACTTTTAATGTAACTAGTATCTCACTCCAGCTTTTGAGCAGCTTTTAGATAGAAGTTTCAATTCGGTGATTTTTTTTAGAAATATTTTTAAATGGAAATGGTTCTTCATCGCCTGATCTTATGAACTAGCGAAGTTCCTGAAATTACCTTGGCACGACTTATTTATATTGTTTGCATTGGCTATTCTAGCATTTGAGTTCTTTATCTGTACTTGTGTTTAATTATTACAGAAATTTGGATAGAGTTAGATAGTTGCTGATTAGTTTGACTGTAATACTTTACTGGGAGGTATTTCCTTGGAAGTTACTATTGTGTCTGCAGATTCCAGATTCTGTAGGATCTTAAATTATAATAATGTGGATCAAGTTCATGATGTTGCCATCACTTGCACGAAGTTTCTTTATATTAAAAATCTAATATTGTTCTAATTTTAACAAATTTCGCTTCAGCTTTTTTTTCAAGCGGGAAATGGAGCTTTCTCTTATTGGCCTTCAGAATGCAGGGAAGACTTCCCTTGTGAATGCAATTGCTGTCAGTATTCTAGCCTTTTTTTTCCCTCTTCAGATCTTATGCACAGAGTCCTAATATTTCCTTTCTCTTTTGGGTTCTCCAGATGGGAGGATACAGTGAAGACATGATTCCAACTGTATGTAGAGTTCTAAATTTCTTTCATTCTTTCTTCTTTTTCATGAGGAACTTTCTTTCTTGAATGACTGAATTTAATGCTGCTATAATCAGGTGGGTTTCCATATGCGAAGAGTTAGAAAAGGGAATGTTACCATAAAACTCTGGGATCTTGGTGGACAACGGAGGTTTCGCACCATGTGGGAACGCTATTGTCGTGGAGTGTCTGCCATTGTGTAAGTTTCGATCTCTGCAAGTAATTTCTTTTAGCAAATAACTGGATAGTCTAACAACAACTACAACTAGAAGTCATCTCACTAGGTTAGGTCGGAGGTTTCTCATCCCCACCATTGTGTTCTGTTGTACACAAATAACAGAATTGTCCAATAAGAGATTGTTATTGAGAAAAATGCTTCCAGCTGTTCTAATAGTATCGTGATGTGGAGGTATTCTTTGTGTATTTGATCTAATTAGCTTGCCATTTCGCAATTAGTAGCACGAAGTTATAACTTTATAGTGCACAAAGTGATACTGCTATAGATCCCTACATGTAGAAGAATGGATTCGCTAATGTCTTTGGAATTCCAACGCTATAATTATTTTGCTCAAATGTTTATTTAGTTTCTGATATACATGCAAAAGTTTAGTTTTGAATAAAAGTCTTGTGAAGGCCATAGGCTCTCCTAAGTTGTAACTTAAAATATGGCTAAAATGAGTTAAATTTCAATTCTTCAAATTGTAAGAATGAGGCCAACCGAAAACAATTTTAGTTTAATTTTCAAGAGTATATAGACCAGTAGTTACCTCGATTTTAGGTTTATGCTACTGAGCATCAAGCAATGCTGTGAATGCTGTAATGAAACAAGCCTTTTCTTGTCTTAAGCTTATCTTGAGACTAAATCAAGAGTTTTCATCATAAGTTAGAGCCTGCTTATCCTTAAAAATTATCTTAAAAAAAGTTAGATACAGCTTGAAAACATACGCAGTTAAGCATTCACTAACTAAATCTTTCCATCATATGCATAATGTTTCAGAGAATAAATAATCGGTTCTTGTAATCACCTTTAGTTGCTACCAGAGATAACAGTTGAAAGTTATTTTTACTTTAATAATGCGGAAGCTCTGAAAAGCCTTCTCATTTTATGCTTGTCGATATTACATGTTAGGAGTCAATCATGTTTCATCTTTGTCATGCTGCCCAACTGTACTAGCATACCGAATGTATTAGTATGCAAGTCTGACAATATTATGTATGAATTGGGATAATTAGATTATTCCATATACTTGAATTTTCATCCTGAACATTCTCGGGTATATCTCAAGCTGTCTGTTTCTCCTTGTGATAGCTACGTCGTGGATGCTGCTGATAGAGATAATGTCCCCATTGCGAAAGCTGAGCTACATGATCTCTTGACAAGACCATCTTTGAGTGGGATACCTCTGTTAGTTGTTGGTAATAAAGTTGACAAATCAGAAGCTCTTTCAAGGCAGGCATTGGTCGATCAACTGTAAGTTCTTTCATCATCACTTCCTCTGTTTTTACCGAGTTCATCAAATTGTAATTGCAAATTTGTCACGACGGATGCAGAGCTTTGGAGCAAATCAAAGACCGGGAAGTTTGCTGCTACATGACCTCGTGCAAGGATTCTGTCAACATTGACATTGTCATGGATTGGCTTATCAAGCACTCGAAAACGGTGTAAACACTCTGCATCATCAATTGAAGAAGATTGTTCATACAATGGATCGTTGATGAAAAGGCTCTTTGTAATTTATCTGTACATGTTTACTCGTCGTTAAATTATTCTGCTTTGAGATGGTAATTGATTTTGTCATTACCAGTTTCTCTGACATCCAGTATATATAGAAATTTCATGTTAGCCATATTTTTTTTCATGACATAAGGATGGTACGTGAGTTCTTGAAAGATCATAACGCTTTAATATATTATCATTATATTATATCAGCGTTTCATGCTATTATATCGATTATATACAGTGGTTGTACGGAAGTCCAGAAAGTTAATGTTTTTATGAGGAAAAAATGAATACTCCTTTGCTCTACGGAAAAAGGCAAAAACAAAAAAGTGACAAGATAATTTATTAGTTTCTTCCCTAAAAGTAAAAGAGAAAACAATTTATAATTCGAAAAAAAAGGCTTTTTTCGATAGTAGTCCAATAGAAATGAGAAAAATTTAATCACAAACCAGTGAGAAGATAGAGTTTTGTTGTTCAATTCAGAAGATCCATTTTTTGAACGTAGACATTTCTAACTTTAAATAAAAAAAACAAGGGGAACAGCGGAGCAGGCATAGATAAGAATTTCGAGATCAATAATTGCTATTTGTGTTCGTAATATATTTCTAAAAATATGATATTTAGTTTGTCACAATTTCTTTATTATAACAGATTACAAATAGTGAGAAAAGTAGAAGATAAAATACAGATGTGGACAAACACACTCATCAATCAGCCACATAATCAATGTCACCTCCAGCTTTTTTAGTTTTATTCAGTTTGAGACTCGCTCCTGCTTCATCTTCATCTTCTTCAATGTCTCATTAGCCTTGCGTCTCCTCGTACTCTCCACATATCTCTTCCTGAAATTTTCTTTCGAAATCATCTCCTAATTTAAAGAAATATGGTTCAAAGATATGTTCATCTTCCCATTGCAAGTTCTCCCACCATTCAGTCTTAGCTGTGATGCTTTTCAGCTTGTTCTTAGCAACTATTGGGTCGAATGGAAGCCTCTTCAGCTCTGGGCACTTACTGATCCCCACATGTTCAAGAGAAGGGAAAGGCAGGGCTCTAGGATATATTCTGTGCAACCTCGGACAAACTGATAAGAAAAGCAATGTGAGACATGGGAATGCAATCTTATCTGGATCGTTTGTTTCATCAACTTCTCCACTGACAACCTCTTCCAAGCACTGGCAATTATCCAAGTTCAAAGCATATAGAGAAGGAAGTTCTGCGGCCCATGCTATGTTTTTCAAGCTGTTGCAATCGAAAATAAGCAACCTTTGAAGGCTCTGAAAGCTCTCTCTTGCTGATACACTTGTCCAAGTGATCTCTTGGAAGTTTTCAAGACGTTCAAGGTGAAGGTACTCCAAATTTTCAGGTGGATAGAATTGGTCTCCGCGTGGGACGGTGCCTCCATGTATTGTTATAGTCGCACCAAGTCTTTGCAACTATGGATGACTAGGGTTTCAAGACATGCTGCAATGCTGTGTTTGAGATGTTGCAGATCCAGGGATACTATATCATCCAAGTGCCATATACAAAGCCGTTGGATGTTAAAGTTCCGAAGCTCCTCAAGTGTTCCAATGGATGAGACTTTCATGGAAAGACTTTTCAGCCGGCGTTGCTTCAATTGTTTAATATGAACCAAGTCGAACTCGTCGGGTGATACATCTACGACCTCCAGTTTTGGCAATTTCGACAGTGCATTTAAGAAATCTTCACCAATATTATCTGATAGTCGCATACATAGATATCTCAGGCTCCTTAATTGTGTCACTGCTTCATGGAGGTTGCGACAATCCCAACCAGACACCTTGAGGTATTGTAGATGAACTAGACTACAAATTTCATCCGAACATTCATACGAAAGCTCGCCGGATAGATGCAAGTACTTCAGAGATGGCATGGATTTGAAAAATCCTCTGGGGACGTAACAACTAACTCTACTGTGCATTATGAGTGTCGAGAGTTTAGTGCAATCTCGAGGGCGTGGAAGGAACTTACAAGCCATTGTCAAAGATACTATTTGAGCATCTTTCCACTTGCTAACCTTCACAATCTGTGCTGAACCATATTTTTCCACAATCCATCTATGCTTTTCATCTCCACATTTAGAGGATATCCAAAGAGCCATGCCTCTTATAGTATCATGTAGCTTCACCGCCGGAGATCCCATGTCAGCAAGGGGGACTGCAGCTGATGGTTCTACTAAGCATGCTTCCTCCAAATCCCCAATTATGAAATGCCCTTTATTATATGCTTCTGCAATGTCATCAAATTTATCAACCAATCCTAATCCAATCCAACATCGGATAAGATCATTTTTTACAATGCTTTGACCTTGCCGCCACAAAGAACAACACAAGAAACATTCTCTAGTTAAGTCATTTGTCAAGTTGTCATAAGAGAATTTCAGAGTACCGAATACTTTTTTCTCTATATCTGGTATGCCTTCACTCCAAGATTTTCTCAGAGATGTTAATGCATGTTTCCACTGTTGGGGCTTCTTTTTTGTAGCCATGGTTCTCCCAATAGTCTTGAGTGTAAGAGGTAAGCCATGGCATTCTTCAGCGACCTTTCTACCAAGTCCACTTATTATCAGATCAGCGAGTACATCTTCCCCTACAGTCTTCTTAAACATGTGCCAAGCTTCTTCCTTCTCCAAACAATCCACCTTCACCATTTTTTTGGCATTCATTTGGGTACAAACTTGCTCAGATCGTGTTGTAAATATAAGGATCTGTTTGAGTTGGCCAGTGGAATTCCCAAGTGGAATTCCGGCTGCATGTAAGTCAATTTCTTCCCATACGTTATCAAGTAAGAGCAGAAAGCTTCTGTTCCTCAAGCAATTAAAGATGCTTCTTGCAGTAGGATGCGTGCTGCCCAACTCTCCTGCTACATCTTGTCGAAGCTTCTCCAAACTATGATTCTCATTAACTCTGACCAGTATCACATGTTGGAATGAGTTCTTTGCACCCTTAGTTCTTGCAAGATTCACAAATTCATTGTTGATCTCTTCAAGTAGGGTAGTCTTTCGTACTCCACCCATACCCCAAATTCCTATTGTTGTAACGAAATCATCATTGATATAAGAACGGATCAACTTGAGTGTTGAGTTCATTTGCGACCCGATGATGATTTCGCCTTTAGAGATCTCTCTACCAGGATCTGGGAGTGGTGTTGTGAGTAGCTCTATATCAGCTACTACCCTCATCAGCATAGCAATATGCTCCACAAGCCACAAAGCTTTTTTACTAATTTTGTACCTAATAAACAAGTTAAACGAATATCCTCTAACAAAGAAACCCCACTTGTGGAAACCAGATTTTGTTTTAATTAGCTCTGCTTCAACTTCCTTCACCTGTAGTAGATAAAACCGATATTTGTTATTTCTAAAATTTTGTATTTGCATAAAGTCGCCAGAAATTAGTACCTTGTCAAGCCACTCTTTGGCTCGATCACTTCGATCTTTACCTACGAGTTCTCCTTGTTCAATCTTGTTCATAACATCGGACTTTCGAGATTTGAGATCTCTCATAACCCGCTCTGCAGCAGTTAAATTTTGTGTTGTGCAGAATATGTACCTAACCATCTTCCACATATACATGTATCTGAACCAGGCCCATAGAAGCAACATCAATGCCACCAAGAACTTGATCTAAATAAAAGATCACAAACATTTAGTTTTAGGATCCATATGCATCTACTGCTAATAACTATAAGCATTTCCATTGGGAGCTAATTGAAAGAGCTCTAACAGACTTTAGAAAATCTGCTGAAATTTGCATTTTAATTCGTTATAAAGGCCAAGTGCTAAGGAATTAGCTAAGGAACTTAGGTATCTATTTTAGATTAACTGTTTGATTAATAACAAAAGAAAGAAAGAAGAAGAAACATGTCTTGATTTAATAACAATAATAAACCATCTTTATGTGCTTCAGTGCTTGTATGATTGTTCAGCTTGCTACCTACTGTAGTAGATTATAGTAGGGAAGTTCTAATATATGCAAATCTAAGGCAATTTTTAGCTACCACAAATATGTCTGGTAGCTATTAACTTAAGATCTTAAAAAGTAGGTGGTATGGTTAGGGCATTGCCTTTCGAAATTAAACCGGGTGGTATCAGTTCATCTCAAACAGATTAAACAGAAAAGAAAATTCTAGTGTGAAATAACATAAGTTCTCCCAAATTATGTTAAAAGAAGGGGAAAAAAGAAAAGAAATCAGATTTGTCAATTTAATTGCTTTCCACAAAATTTAGGAGGCGTTTGGGATTGCGTTTTTTAAAAACTCCTTTTCAATTTTTCAATTTATATTTTTTAATAATATTTTATAAGTATTTAAAAAATTTATTTAAAAATTAAAAAATTAAAAAATATAGAAAAATTATACGTAATGAGATTTTTTTATTGTATATTTTTATTATTTTTTTGAAAGTAAAAAAAATTAAAACTTACTTCTTATAAAAAACAAAAATTTTTTATTTTAAAAAAACTTCATTTTATAAACACTCCCAAACGTTCTCAATATGCTCTATCTTGTAATGAGTATTCCCGAACCATGATTCTATTAGACTCTCAAAGGATTTTTATGAGATAAATAAACTCTTTTATAGTTGAATTTGATTATATATGTCTATTAGTAACTTTTGTAATTGCAATATGTTCATAAAATCTTACGATTCGATCTTCCGATAAAATTTTACAGATTTTTCAATGATCTTAGATGGGAAAGCAAGTTTGACGAACTTGCCTTTGGATATATTTGGATTTACTTTTAGGTGCTTATTTCATCTCTATTTTTATTATTTATTTTTCAAAATTTTTTATAATAATTTAAAATTTTAAAATTTAAATAATATAAATAAATTATATATAATAGATATATACAATATATAATTTTTATTTTTTAACTAAAAGAGACATGTTTGGGTTTTAAAATTTTCACCAAAATTATTTTTAAAAAAATACTTTATTGTAAGCAAATCACAATTATTGTTAAAAGTAATTTCAACTAATTAACATGCATAGACAAAGTAAACTGCAGGAATTCTCCAAAATAAAGTATAACAAGAAGGAAAAAAAAAGAAATTAAAAGCAGTTCGACCTTGTCAATCACCACTGTGCTTCTTCTGTCTGAACGCCGAGCTGTTGCTCTGCAGCAGCAAACTTCTGATTAACATAGAAACGATAGCGCGCAAGCTCCGACATGAACAAGCCCCATACAACTGAGAAGAACCCCATCTTCTTCTTCTTTCTTTGCAGGTTAATGGATTTTCAGAAAGCTATAAAGCAGAGTTGCTTCTGAGATCTATTGGATAGTGTTTAAATCCAAGTCAACTCTCAATGCCCTAGTTTTTTTGCTTAAAAAAAGAAAATCAGTTTTCTTAGAATATATATATTGGTTGTTCTAGAGTTATTTTAATTAAATCAATAATTGTGCAGTTGGTCTTTTTCTACGGGTAATGTACTACTGGACCATGGTTTCTTATTGGAAAATGTCGTCTTTCATAATAAGCACGGAACAAACAACCGAGTTTTGAGTTCATTTGTGATTCAATAATGAATTTGCCTTTTAGAAATCTTCCTACCCGCATTAGGAGATGGTGTTGTTAGTAGCTCTACATCAGCAACTTCCCTACTCAGCATAGTAGCATACTCCACAAACCACAAAGCTTTTGAGTAGGCTATAATCAAGTTAAAAGAAAATCAACTAAGGAAGAAACCCCACTTATGAAAACTGAATGTCAATAGATTAACCATAATCGGTTAGTTCTGAGATTCTGTGATGCTGTCATTCTTAAAAGCTTTGAAAATTAAATAATGAATGATATGGTAAAAACAATGAAACCTTATTTGAACCACACTTCAGCTTGAAAGGTGGGTTGTTTGCCAAATACTTCTCCTTGTCCAAGACGTATAGACTTCTGAAATTCGAGATCTCTCATAACATGCTCAGCAGCAGCTAAATTCACTGTGGTGAAGAAAATGCATCCAGCCATATTGCAGATATACATCTATCTCAACCACGCCAATAGGAGAAACGCCAGTGCCATCAAAGAAATGTATTCAGCCTGTATATACATAATAGTAAAAGCAAACGAAGAACATAGGATAAACAAGTATGGATGTGCAGCAGTGTGGTTGTGTGTGGAGCTGTAGTGGAACTTGTCGATCTCTCAAAACTGGAGATGCCATATCATAATATGGTACCACAGAAGGTCGCCTCGTGCTATACTTGTTCTTCTTATGGTGTCTATCTTCTTCTTGAGTGACAACTTCTTCGGTTTGGCTGCCTGCATTGTCTTTGACAGCTTGTTTGAATGGGTAAGCTCTTTCCAATTTGCATGGCTGAAATAGTCTTACCTTGAAAATTCGCTTCATTCCAATGAAGGTATCATGCATGTATCAGTTCGTCCAAGATCCACATGAAATTAGCAAATGAAATGGCACGGTCTTTACGCGGTCCATGAACTACATCATAAGGATTATAGGATAATTATCTGTACTCACAATACAAAAGTCCATAAAATCGAACTACTCACATATGCAAGCCGTTATAACATGAGCAACACCTAACTTGACTTGATCTCCGAATTAATAGCATTTAGCTATCCTCGCCCTTTCGGATATTCAATGCCAAGCCTTAGTTTCATCCTCTTGCCTATTAACTTTATCCATCACACACAGTCGTCCCTTCATCTCCCTTTTCAACATTTGCTCTTAGGTTTTAACGATATTGACGAGTTACAGAGAGCATGTAGGATCGGATCTCCATACTAAAAGAATTAGTCAATTTTTAGGAGTTAGTATTTTCAACATATAAATACATACTCATTGTAACACCCAATTAATATGAAACTATTAAGGAGCGTGGACCGTTAAGCCCACAAAATCAAAATTTATTTGGCCAACCTAATGTGAGTTGCTGGACCACCTCTAAATTAGCTAGCATATTTTTTACTTGGACACAATTCGTAGCCCCTATGCTACTAACCCGACCCTATCCCATCAAAATATTCCGTCTTTTACTCGAACCCACCAAACTCTACACGTTAATAATCCAGGCCTAGCCTAATTTAGAGGCCCAATGAAGTCCATCCTTACTTCATGATGTTATTATGGCTCATCTATTGTGTCAATTAAGGCAGCTTGTTTCGTTTTAGGTCACCGTTAGCAAGTGAGATCCATCATAAAAAAAATATTTCAAGGCTAGTTTATCGTTTCCTTGGTTGTCCTGACTGCTTCTTTGGCCTTTTAAGCCCCCTTGGATCGTACCGATTCATATGGTGCCTCTTTGAATTGATGTTCACCTCCCCCAACATTATGCTTGAAGTTCCTCTAGGGGTTATTCTTTTAGGGCCATTGAAATTTGGTAAGGGACTTGGACTTAGAGATTGCAATGATAGAATTAAGTTCTTAAGCTCTCTTATGCTAGACATCCAATCTTGCTCAAATTTACAATCCATTTTTTAAGGTAACTAGCGCCTCCTTCTCTAATAAGTCGGGGTTCTCTAAAATTAAACAAAACAATTTCTTCACGCAGTCCTTTATGCTGTCTTTCTGCATCAAGCGTTGAAGCTTTGTCTTGCCTCATTATCAACATTCACTGAATAGAGTTGATGTTTAAATTCCTTCTTGAACTCATGTGGCAATAGTGCAATACCTCTTTCGATCTAGGCATGCCTCCTCCACCATACCATATGGTATTCTAGAAGTAAAGAGTGACATGGTCAGTCTTAACTGCATCTTTTATGATGCTGATGCTCTTAAAGAGTTGCTTCAAGCTTTACAAAAAGTTGTCTATCTTCCTTGCGTTTCTTACCCCCTTATATGTTATGGGTTTAGGAACGTCCACTTTCGAAAAAGTTGGAGTTAAAAGATGGCAGCAACTCCTTTGTGTGTGATCGCCATCTTTCAAATGACCAAGTTTTTTTGACATCCGTTAACTTGGTGGCTAATCTTGCGACCTCTTTCCTAAGAGTTGCAGCAAGAAGCAGCCCTCCTAAAAGCATCGATCATGGAGAGACTCTTTGAGTACCTTATGTTGCCTAGAACATGACTAAACTATCATGTTCAAGATATCTTGCATCTCTCCATGAAGCTATTCTTGTCTCACTTCGAGCTTTTCAATGCTTCGGCCCATGTCCTCGAGCTGGTCTACCCTTTCGGTCATAGCAATAACTTTCTTTGCAGAAAATCAACTTCATCAAGTGTAGCAAAATTGTCAAAATTTTGAAAATAAAAATATTCAACAAATTCTCAAAGCTATTTTATAAGACACAAAACACATTCGTAATGTCAATAAAAAATCCAGTGTTTCCTATCATCATCCAAAAGAAAATATTATTGAGTCACTAAAAAAATCCTTAACTTGATAAATTATGCACTCTTACCTTCACTCTCTTTAGTTCTCCTACAGAAAGTGCTTATTTTTTACACCTATATTTTTTAGGTACCATTATATTGGTGGGTCTAATTGTGTTAGATATTGTAAATGCACTATATAAATTAGTGATTTATTAGAATATAATAAGTTAAATGTATATTGATGTTAAAATATAAATAGCTAACTAAGATGAATCATCAACTAAGAAGTTGGAAGGCCAAAGGTTAAGAAATTTGAAATATCTTTTGAAAGATGGAAAGTCAAAGAATTTAGATAATTAATGGGAAGATAAAAGGATAATTGTTTGAAAGTTCAAGAGTTTGCTTAAACACAATATATATATGGGTAAGAAATATTCATTCAGAATATAGCAAGATCATTCACACCACTTATAACATCAAGTGTGAAAGATAAACAAAACATTCTAGTGAGAGTTACCACTTAAAATATAACATAAGAGTTTATAATTATTTTGGCATAATTATTTTCTTGAGGCTATTTTGTTTTGTTTTGCTTTTATCTCAATTCTTGTATTGCTTACGTAATCCGTGAGTGTGTTTTGTATTTCTGATGCATCTATCAACAACGGAAGTGGTATTAGAGTCATTGATTCGTTGCAATGATAATCAAGTACGATATTGAGAAAGAATGCAACCATGACAAACAAGGTTGGAAGTGTGGATCACTCAAAGTCATTTGCTTGCGTGGCGTACAATTCTGATAATGGTGAGGCTTTAGTGGGAGAGACAGTGGTTGCTATCTGTGACAAGTCCAAACTCAGAGATGTCTAAATTTTAGATTTAGTAGTATCTTGTCACATGAATTCCATAAGGGATTTGTTTCATCACTATGAAACTATTTCTATAGATGCCGTGCAGATGAAAAATAGATAAGTCTTTCAAGTTTCTGGGGCCAGTTCCATCAAGCTTATAGCAAATAATGGAAGGAAATGCATCATCAGTAAGGTACGTTTTGTGTTTGGTCTTAAAAAAAATTTATTCTCTTTAGAGCAACTAGATGATCAGGACTGCAAGATTCGCATTGGTAGTGAGATCATGGAGATCATCAAGAATGATCTAAAAGATTTGGTTGCTGAAAAGATCGATTTAAATTTATATAAGGTGTATGAGGTGACATGGGTATCGGGAGATGCTTGTATTGTATTTCGGTAACATTAAGGATATCACGCGAGTGTGACACCTAAAATTTAGGGCACATCTTGAAATATGGTTTGAAGATTCTCAATGATCAGAAGCTCCTGACAGGGTTGTCGAGGTAAAGTTACCGTTATGCGAGAAGTGTATCACCGGTAAATAGCACTATAAAAGGTTAGAGATCAGTTTTTAGGTCAAAGATAAGTTCGACTTGGTTCACTCGCATTTGAGAACTCGGGTGTTCCCAATCTGAATGAAGCCGAAAGTTTTTGAGGTATTCAAAGTCTTCAAAACCTATGTTGAATTTGATTCAGCAGTAGGATCAACTTCGAAAGATACATATGATATGTTGAAAATATTTTGGGGTATTACTTATGACTTCCCACTGTCCATACAGTTATCTTCAGTATGAATGTCATCTTTGTGAAAAACTAATAACAAAGAGTGACTGAAGGCGATGATGCAGCGGAGAAGAACGGATCACTCCTAACGGTGACCACATAGGTATTGGAGGAGAGTGATAGGAAAGACGATCCTAATCTAGAGCATGTACCAGCGGATGAGCAAATAGAAAAGGATGGAGTTCTCAGCCCTACGTCCCTTAGGCGTTCAACTCGCAAGAGAAAAATACCTGAAATGTACGAGGACTATTTTATTTAGTAATGTCAATCTGCATATTGCTTATTCACAGAGAAATAAGAGTCATTTCTTTCAAGAAAGTACTGGAGAGTCTAGATACGTATTTGTGGATATAATCTATGCAGGAAAAGTTTGAAGAGCTTCATAAGAATATGACATGAGATCAAGTCCCTCTGTCTTACCTATTTTCAATTAGGGGTAGCAAATTTCAACCTGATCCGAAAATCCGACCCAAAATCAACCCGAAAAAATCAGATTTGGGTTAAGTCTTACTCAGGTTCGGGTCGACCCGAAAATAATCTGAAAATTTTAAACGGGTTTGAGTCGGGTTCGGGTTGACCTAAAATTGACCCATTTTATCTGTACAACTATTTATATAGTATACATTACTTAATAATCAAAAAATAATAGCAAAAAATTTGAATTTAATTTATATATATATATATATATTAATTTATCATAATTTAACTAATTTTATTTAATTTATAAATTGTGTTAAAATTAATAATTTTCTTTTTAAATATATCATAATTAATAATTTTCTATATTATTATTAAAAATTAATATTTGTAATTTTTATTTTAATATTTTAATTATTAAATAGGTCGACCCGAGTTTGACCCGATTATAAATAGGTTGGGTTAGAGTTGACAATTTTGACACATATAAATAAATAAATTGGATTAGGATTGAATAATTTTAACCCGGTTATTATATGGGTCGATCTGAAACCGACCCAGGAATCCAAATTGCCACTCCTATTTTCAATGTAATCTAATTTTGACACTTGCATATCGGCTTCTTATTATTCTTGAGTTGTAATTTATCAAATATTTTTAAATGAGAGATTTGTTAGATATTGCGAAGTCACTATATAAATTAGTGATTTATTAGAATATAACAAGTTAAATATCCATTCATATTGAAATGCCAGTAGTTAAGAAAGATGAACCATCACCCAAAAAATCAGAAGGCTAATAATTAAAAAATTTGTATCATCTCTTAAAATATGTAAAGCCAAAAGATTTAGACAATTAGTGGAAAGATAAAAGAACAATTATTTGAAAATCAAGAATTTTTTTGGACATACTATATATACAGATAATATGTATACATTCGGAATATAGCAAGATTTTTCACATAACTTAGAAAATCAAGTGTGGAAAATAAAAGTAAAGCATTATAGTAAGAATTCTTAATTAAAGTGTAACACAAGAGTTTGTAATATAAAAATTTTTCTCGTTTTTTCTACGTAATTCTCGTGTGTTTGTATTTGTTTTACTTTTGTGTCAATTCTCGTATTGCTTGCGCAAAATTTTTAAATATAATTTTATTTCTGCTGCATCTATCAATAACTAAAAATACTCTATTTTTTCGATAAGTCATTCCTTGGAAGTTCATATCAACTCAATTTGAACTTCATTCTTCTTATCATATGATCTCTTCTACTATGTAGATATTCAAGAGTTATTTTTAACTCTATTTCATTCGAATTTTTTATTTTACATTTTCAACAAAATTTTTAAAACAATCTACTAAATTTCTTTTCAATTTTAAAAGTATAAAAAATTCTACATCGTAAGATTTTATTATTATTTATTTTTATTAGATTACAAAAAATTTAGGTTGAAAAATAGAAGTTATTTTTTGAAAAATTTTTAAAATATTTTTTTCATAAAAATTTTATTTTATAAGCACTTTACGATAACATACAAAAAAGAGAGTTAAAAAAGTAGCATCCATAAATAATAATATCCACTTGAGGTTGAACAGTTAACAGTAAAGCCAACATCTAACATTGAGCATTTCCTTTTAACAAATAAAGCATTAGTTGTCCACCTACCTAAATCTTGAACATATACAAATGTAAAAGCAAATTAGTAAATCAATTTATGTGTAAGAAGAGCTATTGCTAATAAATTGCACTAATTATTCTTACTAAAATGTCAAACTTTAAAGTAGTTGTTCACAATTACAAAATTATTTGAGCATTGATGCCAAAAGAAACAATGCTGTAAATTCTACCTGTTCATATATACAAGTAATTTAAAAGCTATTAGATATTGCTGTATGATTAAGGGGACGTTTGGAATTATATTTTTCCAACGTTTTTTTATTAAATTTTAAATTTATTTTATATATATATATTTTTATAAGTATTTAAAAATTAAAAAGTTTAAAAAAATTTTACATAGTGATATTTTTTTATTATATATTTTTATTATTATTTTAAAAATATAAAAAATAAATTTATTTTTTTAAAAAAATAAAAATATTTTTTATTTTATAGATATTCCTAAACGGTTCCTAATTATAACGGAGTGATTATAATAATTGTAAACTGAATTTGTCCAAACTCGAGAAATATTATTAAAATTTTTGTCAGACATCAATTTATGGGTTTAAAAATTCTTGAAAGTTGAAATGATTAAATCGAAAAGTAGGAAGAACGTGTTTCATGTTTTTCCCACTTTTAAGTTTTTTTTCTTTGTTTAATTTTAAATGCTGTAATCATAAAACTGGATTGAAAATGAAACGTAGAGTGATGGCCGACGATGGTGAGCAGAGATGGTAATATATAACTGAGAATCTACCGTAAATCCGTTTCTAAAATTTTTTTAAAAATTGGATTTGATTTTATTTTAGTCGGACACGGATTATTATAAATCAATTCAAAATTAACTATAAATTAAATTAATTTTAATCAATTTTGAATCAATTACATTATTTTAAAAATTATAAGGACGCCAAGAATCTCAAGTTGATTTACGTGGCAAAAGCTATCATAGAACTTTGTTTCTGTAAATTTTATATTACAACGTGTGAGCAAGTGCATGAATTTGATATTTAGCTTTTCCATAAAAATAAATTAAAAATAAAGTTTTAAAGAGTCTAAATAGATTATAGATAACTTTAAAAAAAAGTTTTTAAAAACAGGTTGGCTTTCGTCAGAAGAATAAATTTAAAAAGAATTTCCATCCTTCTCGAGTCAATTAATTAATTGCAACTTGTCGAAAAAGAAAAAGAGCACATATTATTAAGGTAACTATCATGAGGTGCAAAAACGGATGGACCGGGCCGGCCCGGACATAAAATTTTAGACCCGGCCCAGCTCGGTAGTCTATTATATATATTTATTTTTTAAATAATAAATTTAAATAATTTTTAAAGATATTATTAAATATAAAAAAATTAAAAATAACTTTAAAAATTATTACTAAATATAAAAAGCTTAAAAAATAACTTTAAAAATTATTATTAAATATAAAAAAATTATTACAATTTGTAATATGTATATAATTATACATTTGAACTTGTACTTGGAATATTTTTATTTAAAAATAATTCAGAAAATTGTTCAGTCAGGTCTTCATTGTGAGTTGTATGCTGCATTCGTTTCACTGCAAGTTCCCAGTCTTTCAAACAAGTTAACACTTCAACCATCTCACTAGTAAGTTGTGTTCTGCGTTCTTCAATTATCCTTCCCGCTGTACTAAATGCCGATTCTGAAGACACCGTTGAAACAGGAATAGTCAAAATATCACGTGCTAGTTGAGAGAGTACTAGATATCTTGTTGAATGTGTTTTCCACCAGTTCAAAATATTAAAATTTTTTGGGTTTTTATCGTCTTCTACAATGACAGTATCACCTTCAAAATATTTGTTCAAGTCCGAAGAAGATTGCATGCTGCTTGAAGTTGAAGATGGTGTTGAACTTGAGCCAGGCTTGATGGAGATCAAAAACCAATTGATCGTTTTTTTCTTCTTACTTTGATGAGTTTGTGCCGGTGCCGCTTGTTGTTGTTGATTTCACAAATTACCAAACCTAACTTCATAAAGATCATAAACTTCATACAGCTTGTTACGAGCGTTAGTAATTTGCAATTGAATATCGGAAATATCTAAATACATACCAATATATGTAAGAGTATTAGTAAAATATACAAATTTAAATCTAGGATCTAACATAAATGTAAAACAATATAAAAGAGGAATATCAGACCAATATTTTTTTAATTTTTTAGTCATTATTGTAACTATAGGTCTAAGTAATTCATCTGTTATATGCGAATGTAGCATAGTAGCTATATTAAGAATTGAATGTAAAACTAATGGAGAAGTAGGATACTAAACACCAGATAATAAAACAGTAGCATCATAAAAAGTTTCTAAAAATTCTACAAGTTTTTCAGCAATAATCTAATGAGTTTCAGTAAATATATTGTTACTCATTCTTGTATTATAAAAAATCATAAGCACATTTTTATAATCTAAAGTACTTTTCAACATTAGATAAGTAGAATTCCATCTTACTGGCATATCAAGGCTGAACTTTCGGGGCTTTAGATGTTCTGCTATGCAATATCTTTTAAATTCAGCTAAACGTTGATTTGAACTAGTAATCCAAGAAATAGCAACGCGAATATCATTAATCTGATCACTTACCAGCTGCATACCTGATTGTACGATTAAGTTGATAATATGGCAAGCACAACGTTGATGTAGTAAAATTCCTCCCATGTATGAGCTTAGCTCCATCTCAAGAAATCGAATTGCTTTGGTATTTGCTGAAGCATTATCTAGGGTGATGGAGACAATGCGATTGCTTATGCCCCATTCTTTAACTACACTTATAATGCGCTCAGAAATATTTTTAACATCATGTGTGGAATCAATAAGTCTAAAACCAATAATTCTTTTTTGCATAATCCATTGTGAATCTAAATAATGAGCAACAACACTTAAATAATCTTGATTAGCTCTACCACTCCAAATATCAGATGTTAACGCAATAGAAAAATTTAAAGAAGTTAATTCAGATTTTAATATAGTGCGCATTTTATTATAATAAATAATAATATCACTTCTAGTTGTTGTTCTACTAACTTTTTGAAATTGTGGACAATATGCTCTTTTAATATTTTTCATAAAAAGATGACTCACCAAAATTAATAGGTAAATCCATAGCACAAATCATACGGGTAAGAGATTCTCTAGCTACATTAGAATCATAAGACCAAGTACTTACCGAACCATCCGTGTTGAATTGAAGTTGAGTTTGTGAAGGTTCCCTTCCGATTTGTTTTTTGGAAGCACATTTTTTACCATGTGCTAGTAAATGTCGGGTACCTGCACTAGGATTAGCAGTTAAAAGTTTATTGCAAAACTTACATTTCGCCATTTTTGATTGAGTACCATCACTTAGCACTGTATATTCGGCAGTGAAATAGTTCCAAGCTTCAGAAGTTGGGACTTTTGAACGTTTTGTTGTTGTCGATGTCGATCCTGAAGCCGAACTACTTCCAACACTTGGAATTGGAGGAATTTCGTTACATCTTTGATGAAAACTTCTTCTTGGAAGAATTTCATCTCCTTTCTCCGTACGAGCAACATCTATTTCCTCCAAATTTTGATCGTCCATGCCATAGTCATCCAAATTAATGGCATGAAAATTTGGATCCATTTGAAAAAGCAACTAAAATTTTGATAATTAAAGAAATGTGAATTTAAAAAATAAAGCAAGAAATAATTTCGTTTATATTTTGTGTAAGATTGAGTAGAATGAAAATGAGATTTGAGAGAAATGTGTGAAAAATGAATGAAAATATGATGTATTTATAGGTGAAAAGTTAAATTTTTTTTAAAAAAAATAAAACTAACGTTGCTGGCAGCCAACGGTAACACTACCGTTGGCTGCCTATACAACGGTCATGCTGACGTCAGCATGATAGAAAAAAAATTAATTTTTTTTTACCTGGTCAACGGTCAACGTTGACCAGGTCAAAATCAATGTTGACCGGTCAACAGAACAGTGCCGGGCGGGCGGGCCAGCAAAGTCGGCCCGTCCTGCTCGACGCACTGGGCCGGCCCGATCCTATCACTGTTCATCGGGCCGGGCGGGCCTAGTGTCGGGCCGAATTGCCAGGCCGCGGGCCGGCCCGTTTGGCTCGGCCCATATTTGCATCTATAGAAGTGTTCATCTTTTTATCCTTTTTTCTTTTGTAATTGTGGTTGTTGCATTTTATAAAATCTTATATTATAATAGAAGAATTTGTTGCAACTTGCAAGTTTTTGAATTGATTAATTTGGTGATATGTTGTATATATTTATTTGTTGTTTAAGACATTATTATTTTTTTCTGATAAGATTTTGATAATTTGTTTTAAATATCAAAATATATGTATGACAATTACATATGTTGACTTGAAGGTTGTTTGAAACTACTTATGAAATAATATTATTTAAAACGTTTTTTAAAATGAGTTTGATTTTTTAGACCTATAAAAAATAAAAATTATAATTTTTATATTTTTAAAATATTAAAAAAATTATATACAATACTATAAAAAAAATTATTTTAAAACTTCAAAAAACAAACTTCACATTTTTAATTAAAAAATAATAATAAATATACGTATAAAATATACAATATATAATTTATTTATATTTTTAAATTTTAAAAAAAAATCAAATACTGTAAAAAATTTACTGAGAAACATAAAAAAATTTTTGGATACTAGTATGATCCATCTAATACGCATTGCTTATTAAGGGCATATTTCAAACGCTCCTAACTTCACTTTCTTTCGCCAAATTTTGAGTCTCGAGCAGTCCATATGTTTCAATTATAACAAAAATTTAGAACTTCATTTTTACATGCAAAATTTTAGTTCCAATTTTTTTATTTACACACTTTCTAATACAATTATATCTTCCAATTTTTAACACACTTTAAAAAACTATTGAAATATAAATACTGAACTCAACTTCTACTTTATTTTTCAAGGAACTTTATTTCTCATTTTTCACTTTCTTAAAACTCAGTTACGAACATTTGAAACACGCTCTAATGTTTAAAATGTTGCACACTATGGTTATTACAACAAATAAAACGACATAACGTGATTAATTTCACATAATATTGTTTAAATGAGGAAAGAAAAGAATATGCATATATTACACATCTGTCTCGTTAGTGATTCTACAATACCAAAATTAAACTTCTCAGACCAATTTAAGCCTGAATACTTTTAGACGTTCTGCACGTTGAAAAAATTAATGGCTGCAGTTAAAAGGCTGCAGAAACTTTGGCGAAGTTATAACGCCAGACTTACAAAGAGCAGCCTACAAGCTTATATCTCCAACCTAGTACTTGGCATCTCCCCGATATCTATTATGATGTTGTTCTTGGATTTTCCAAGATGCCACGAGTGCGCCATGTTGCTTGAAAGATCGATGTCGGGGCGTGATACTTTGTTATTCAAATCGGCTTTGTCAGGACAGTTAGGCTCCTCGGACGTCTTCTTAGGGGAAGAATAGGGTACTGCATCGGCTACCCTGCAAAAGAAAAGCAGTAGATATGCCAGATATAAGCAACGCAACAAGAAGAGAATGTAAAACCATATGAACAAAGAAATTACAACATTGCATATTTTTTGTCATAAGTACATTATGATATATTACCCCAAATAATAAGTTAAGTAAGAAAAAGTTATATAAACAACTTCCAATGCAATTCAACTAGCATCTCTCTTAAAGCTCTTAACGCATAGCACGATAGGTTATCAATTGAAAAATGTACACTTTAAATGGAGAGCAAGGGCGATCAAAAGATCTGTAAACAAACAATGGATTCTTGGCAGTTTCACAAATCAACGCAAAAAATTCCAAGAGATAGTGACAGCGTAATACATACCTTTCCTTACGTTTCTCTAGGAAACGAGCTAAGGAAGCCCTCCTAGCCTGAGGTACAGCTGCAAACAACGAACCACTAATAAATAACAGCCTAGACAAAATGAACATGCTAATGATCTAAACAAAATCCTACAAAACCTTGGGTAAAGATTGAAATGTCTCAGATACCTCTTGCCACAAGAGTCGAATTCGAAGATGATCCTAATTGATTAGTACTGGACCTTGGCAGCTCCATCTGGCTAGTGGGAGCTGCTGAAAGAGCAGGTTTTGCCACTACAGCCTCCGCGACCTTGCTAGTGCTGCTTACAGCATTTTGTGAAGTAATAGATATCAGGCTAGGGATCCCTGAACATGATGGGGCCTTGTGAGGCGGTGGAGTCCGTGCCTGGTTTCGGTTTGCAGTGGCACTTTGGCTTGCAGTTACACTTTGATTTGTGCTAACCTTTTGTTTCACACTAGCAACATCAGTTCCCTCTACTTTAGCAGGAGCTGACATGGGTGTTTCAGGCCTTTGATTCAAGACATTTGAATTTGGAAGAGATCCAGTGCTTGCCAAGAACATTATAGCTTGAGCCTAATCGAAGATACTGCCTTATGAGACTACAATAATTTTAACTCAACTAAATATATAGGTATGGAATGAAAATACCTTGTCTAACGGAATATTGTCAAAAACATTCACTGTTCCAGCGTAGAAGATTGTTAACTGTGCTGCCATAGGCATGGGAACGTGCTGATTCCTACAGAAAAAATAAACATGATTAATCGCGTAAATTTGGAACCCAAATCAAAAGAGTTCTCTTGTAGTACATAAGAATCAAGGTTTTGCAAGTCATGCTACCTTGGAGCATAGGTTCCAACATTAGTAGAGCCCGAATTGGACATATTTGCTGCAACACTTGCACCAAAATGTTGTTGCATTGGTGTTGAGACCGTGAAATTGGGAACACTTGCAGTATCATGGACTTTGAAGAAAGGACTGCGTGTGGCCATGGGAATTGAATGATGAGAAACTAAAGGAAATGTCCTAGCCTCACTTGAGTGATGATGTTTGGCAACGCCAAATGGATCAATTCCTTGAGCTTGGGGATAAGATTGCATTGAGTATGAGAAACTTTGCCCCTCTAAATTAATATTTTTCTACAAAAAAAGAGATCAGAGACAAAGTTAGCACAAGTCTCAAAAATGATTAACTGATGCAAGCTTAGTGATCACAAAATAAGAGTTGAAGCAACCTCAGCCTTACCTGCTGAACAAACACTGGGGAAGCTCTACGGCTTGCCTCATAGGCATCCGCTGTCAATATGGTGTTAAAACCTTGAGCAACATGCTGTTCATGCTCTACCTTCTTCCCTGCACCTTCATGCGGAGCCTTGAACGAAAGGAACTGCTGCATAGAGCCCAAGTTGTTTGAGAATGGCCAGTGCATAGCTGAACCTCCAAAGGATGCTGAAACTCAAATGTCTAACATATTAGAAAACGAAAAGTTTGTTTCCGATGTTAACAGAAAAGGAGCTTAACTCATTTAAGTCACCTATCTATAAATCCTTGCAGGAAGTAGATGCTCCATAGTGTCTCCATGCAATATGTTGCTCAAAAAACAACAATATTGAGATCTAAATTTTGATCAATCTATTTCAATACAAACTCAACAAAATGCACATGTGGAGTATATTCAATATTCTCGGAACAGTTTAGATAACAGCTATTGTACACAACAATCACCTTCTAGACTTAGACTTACAAAAACAAAGAACTAAATTAATCTACCTCAAAAAGAAACGAATTAACTAGAAAAGTATGTTTCATACAAATACTGAACATAGTAATCAAACAGCTACAACTAAGTACTCCTATCACAAACACCACCAACTTCATCTATTCCAAATCAAGAACCTGAAAACAAATACATAAAAAAACAACTCCTCATAAATACAAAGCAGGGGCATTTAGGCATTAATTCTTCAATTTTCTATATAAAACGAAAAAAAGAGACAAAAACAGACCTACAAACTCTGTTAAAGAGCAAGCTTAACAAATAAACCGATCATACAACACGAGCACCAAGTGGAATCATACCAAAACCAAAACAAACTAAGCCTTTGATACAAAATCTAAGAAATTTTTCCACAAACAAAATCTCACTCTAATTATAAAACCAACAAACATAACAAATAATCAATCACGAAGCAAAAACAGTGGATACCAATTAAAATCATTCCAACGCTAACACCTTTACTAAAAAGAAAACAAAGAAAAGAAATCCCCCAAAAAAAAACACAACAAAGTAAATAAATCTAACCTGAATCTTGTCGACCATTTCCACGTTGCTGCTTCTGCTGTTCTTCCTTTGAATTTATCCCCAAAAAATCCCTCTCCATTGTCCACAGAATAGAAATACCTTATCAGAAAACAAACACTCCCCAGAACAGCCCCTTCTCAAATATTACCCACTCCAAAACCAATCTCCAACTTGAACACAAAAATCAAATATTTTTCAACTAAAAGAAAACAAAACCAAATCTGTTTTCAACTTCCGGAGCACACAAAATCGAAACTTTTATTCCTTTCTTTTCCCTGAATACCCCTGCAAGCAAATTTTCCCCGCACGTTCTCGCGAATCAAAAGCAGAGTCTTCTGTTTTTAAAACGCGTTACAGTAGCAACACAAGCCGAAGAACAAGAGCCGCAATGAAATACATTTTAAAAGTAAGAAAAATAAAGAAAACGAGTGATATATAATATTCCAACTAAATTTAAATAACAATAACAATATACTATTAAAATCAACTGTATTTTATATTTAGATTAATTTAGTTACTTAATTTTAGTTTAAAGGTGCGAACCACGATGAGAGAGATAGGTGAGCGGGGACCACAAAGCACCTGCCGAATAAACGGGAGTAGCCGGTTAACAGTTCGATAAAGTGACTGGCCTTAGCCGGTAATACGGTGGAAACAGGAAACAGAGTTACCCGGAATAGACGGTAACTGTGGAAGGGCACGTGCTTTGAGTGGGAGAGAGAGACTCTCTTTAGATTCCGTTTCCCTGCGCGAGCCACGGAGTGAAGACTGACTCTGATTGCTGCCTTCGAGAGGCACGTGGGGACAATTGGAGTTAAGAAATAAACAAATTATTTCTTTTTATAACAAACACCCACAAATTATTTTTTGGTGATATTTGACCCTTATGTATTTTTTTAAAATGTAGCTACGTTTTAGTAATTAGTAATCCTCACGGTAACTTGCTAAGCATAATAGGATATATCGAAGTTCTTTGAGCTTTGACTCAACTACAATTGAAAAGCTTGACTATTTTACTGCTTTTTTAACATGAAGTTCTAACTTTTAATTTTCATCAAACTAAATTATATTTGCATTTTTATGCATTAAATTTTTAAAAATCAATCTTATGATTGATCCAAAAATATTATCGGATCACCGCTTAACTCATCATATCACTGGTTAACTCACCGAATCATCAAATTAATCCAATATCTCAAATTATATTTATTAAATAAATATTAATATTATGAATATAGTATATATATTATATAATATCTATTGTAGCATCTATTTAAAAATTTTTATAAACATGATTATATATATATATATATATATATATATATATATATATATAATCTTTATTATTAAAATATATCTTAACAAACAAGTTCTTCAGTTTTTCTAGCATATTAAACGTATCTTTTGGATATAGTTTTGCCAATCAAAAGATGGAAGTGGTTATAAAAGCACAATTAGATATTTAAAGGACTGATACTGCAAAACGTGAGGAGACGGGAAGCGAGTGCATTGCGTGCGGAGTTGCAGGACACGTGACGGAAAGGTGGTTATGAAAACGGCACGGGAAACAGATGATGGTGATGTGCGGTGGTTGATTAATATTTAACCTTCAAGCTATATTTTGTAAAAAAATATTTAAAAACGTTTGAAACTAAATATTAATAAATATTTGCTTGACTAAAAGATAGATGTTTTCTTTTTAACATGAAAAAGTTTTAAAAAACCTATTTAATTATGTATTTAGATAAACTGAACATAATTATTACTGACAAAAGAACTCTATAGGTATTTTCAACCTTTCACTTAAAATTATTACAATGTTTTCTTATTTTAATAAAATTTAAATTTAGTTAAATGTATTTTTATAAAGCTAAATTAAATCCGCTCGATATTATTTTAACTCACTTATAGCAAAATAAAATAATTGTGAGCTTGACTAAAAAGGTTTTCACTGAATATAGAAAAATAAAACTTTAAAAAACATATTTTTATTTTAAATATCTCTATCTAATAATATATTTTAAAATAATTATTAGGGACTATTAGATAGTACTTATCAATCACTTTCTATTCCAAATTTTTATTTATATTCTCAATAAATTTTCTTTTTTAAGAATTTATTTGATATTTTTAAAAATGCAAAATTTACATTAAAAAAAATATTATATTATTTTTAATGAAAAAACCAGATCTTAATTTTTAAAAAAAGTTTAATTTAAAAACTATATTTTATCAATATTTTAAACACTTTTTTTATAAGTGTATTATTAAAAAATGCATGTCAAATATAGCTTTCATATATATATATATATATATATAGAAATGGTTTTATATTTAAAGTGGTTGATATTAACCGGTTAATAAATATTTCCCAATTAAATTATAAAATTCAATTTGTTACACATTAATTACATGAAACGGAAAAAAAAAACGAGTTCTAAATGCTTCGAAATAATAGAAGAAAACTAATCATAATCCTGACGAGAAGGATCACATGCTGAAAAGTCAAGGATTGCGGGCGCTTAAAAAATCAAAGGAGATTTTTAATTTCTTTCGTTGCACATACACGTGATTGTTGATAAGCTTAAAAGACGCAGTCGGATTAAATCTTATTTGTTTTAATTGATGAAAACAATGTGCTCTAAATAAAAACATATCCCTTGTATACTACGTGTCGAATTATTAGAGCACAATGACCTACCTAAACATGTGGATTAACTCGTCTCGTTTCTTGTGAACTGATAGAGCGTCGGAGAGGGACTCTGAATAAATTTTATTATATAAAGTTTTTGTTATTTTAATTTTTAAATAAATTTTAATATGTAAATAAGGTTTTATGTTAGGATGCATTTTTTTGATTTGGAAGTGAATTTTTTAAAATAAGTTTTTAAAAGTGAGTTTCTACAAATAATATTATTAAAAATGGATTGAAGTTTTATATTTTTTTATATATAAAAGTGAGTTAGAAGTGAATTCTTACGTCATTTTGTATTTAGAAATGAATTATTAAAAGTAAAAGAAAGTGAATTTTTGGATGAAAAAAACACACTTTAATTTGTAAAAAATGTTTATTGAATTCAGTAAAAGTTCTTATTATATACTGAAGTATGGACTGCTTTTGGAGTTTGCTTTGAATTTTTATTGGCCATTGATGTATATGATTTTTTGAAGAGCCTGATATGTGTTGAATTTATCATATTCTAAGAGAGAAACTATTTTATGTATTAAACGTGTAACCTCTAAAAAATTAAAAAATAAAAATAACAAGAACAAAGAAGGTTTTTGAGGACTTTGTGCCTGTAGAAAAAGTTAAGTAAAAGTTTCATCTCTTACGAAAGATTAAACATGAATGTAAAAAAATAGGTTTACCGAATCACATAAATTTTCTAATTAACTTAAAGTTTACTGTCAATTTATTTTATCGTAAAATCTATTGTACTAAAGGAATATTTAGGAGTGTTTTTAAAATAGAGATTTTTTAGAATAGAGAATATTATCTGTAGGAACTACTGTTAATCGAAAAAAAATTATTATCAACACAATTCATTCCTCCTCTTTTGAATTGATTTTGTAGGTTTACCAAATAAGTGGTATCAGAATATGCTTCTAAATTAAATATTTAACAAAATTGAGAAAAGATTCTATGACAAGCTTAAACTTCATTAAAAAGAAAGAAATATCACTCAATTGTCCTTCAGCATTTTATGGAAATAATTGTAAACATTGGAAGATGAATATGACTGTATTCTTAAAGGCGCAAATTATTTTTTATTAAAGATCGTTAAAGATAGAGCTAAAGCTACTACCATGCAAATTCAAAAGAGTAATAACTTTTCTTCTTTAAATTTTTATACTTTGAAATTATTGTATCGTGTTTTAAATTTTGAATAATTTAATCATATTTATTTTCATTTCACAGCAAAAAAAGTTTAGCTCAAGTTAGAAAGAATATATAAAAACAAATTTGATGCTAGCCTATACAACGAAAGTGAAATATGTTTAAATGAAAGTGAAGTAATATCAAATCATTAAAAGAAAGATAACCTTTGCTTGACGGTCATCCATGAATACCAAAATAAGGTAAGTATCCTTTCCTCTAAAGAAGAACATAATACTTAGCAATAAGAAAATGCAGACATCTATTGAGAAAGAACTAATGGAGAAGAAAGTCGAAGAACAAACTTTATCGAGGAATAGAAAATGCTCTCACTAGAAGAAGTCGGGACACTTTAGTGTGGATGTCCTCTACTGAAGAAAAAAAAAGTAAAAACCAGCTAAGGAAGAGAAAAACCGATTATATGTATCAATAAAGACTCAACCTCATCTAACGAGAGCAAAACTGAAACAAATCAATAGGAGTTGAGATTATGTCTAATGGCCAATATTGAACAATCTAATAAGATAAATGTCACGACCCAAAACTGGACCTTGACGAACACTAGGCTAAACCCAAAAACTAACCATAGACCAAATATGGCCCATACTATTAGGTATAAATCAAAACTCAACTTAAACCAATAAATACCAAAATCTTAAAAAAAATTTGACAAAAAAACATCCCCTAAATCTCAAAGGAGAAAATCAATATTAACAACAATAATAAATATATGAAATACCAAAAGAAATAAGAAAGACAAACGACGAACAAAAACCACTATTTCACACCAATATTACAGCTATAGCTATCGGTAGCCGACAAAATCTAATAGGACTTCAAAACGAATATACAACCATTCATATACAGTGCAAAATAGCATAATGAGTAAAAGTCCATTGAAGTTACAGAGCTATCTACATAAAGGTAACGTGATACACAAAAGTATACCCTTAACTAGCGAATCTGGTCTACGCTGCTACTCGTGCTCCACTCTCGCTCGTCTCTGTAGTATCTGGGGAAAGTCAAAGAAGAATAAAAATAATGAGCCCAATTTCAGTGAGGTGAAAGTAGCAATGCCTCTTTTATGTCTCTAATGCATTACCTAACCGTTATATTGCTAACTTCTACATGCAGCAGATGTAAAGATAGATTGCAACAATACTTATTAAATTTTGCGTCGTTCCATACTAATTCAATTTCTTAACTGAAGATACGATAACATAAGACTCATTACATTAACTATATTCTAATACCACCACATAACACGCAACTTATACGATTTCATAATATGCACCAGTCAATTATAAAGTGACAAAATATGTATATATATTCATATCGGAGAGTCAGGATAACCAACTACCAATCCAAATGGATCTCGGCGAGGCTGAGCCTCCAACACATACGGATCCTGGCGAGGCTAACAATCTACTCCGCCTGCAACCCAGACAGATCTCGGTAAAGCTGGGCCTCCAACACATATGGATCCCGATGATGCTAACAATCTAACTTCACAAGTCTATGACCATAGGTGGGTACCACTCCATACCCCTGAGGTCTTAACTCCTCTTCCGACTTCCCACTTGCCTTCGCGTAGCGCGAGTAACCACACATAGTCATGCCGAAGCCATATATGAAAACATATAAGATAATTTACAATGCTCGTGAATTATTTATAACAACGTATATTAGTCATAAAATATAATGACCTTCTTATGCAAATACTATAAATTACTATTAAAAATATAAATATCATAGTTATGCCAAAATACAGTAATATAAATGAACCATTTTAAAATCATGCGTGGAATCCACGCTCTAAGCTTTGTAAACACTAGTATGTAATATTATACCTCAGTAAAATTTGAAATTATATGATAGCTTACATATTCTTCGAATGCTTATATTTGTTCTTAAATATAACTCAAATACAACATACATCCTACAGACAACCCATGGCACGAGGGAGTTAATTATAATGTATAGATATTGGCAAGATATGTCAGAGGTTTCAAGACAAATATTACTTGTGCCGAAATACCTAACGAAAATTCTAAAAAAGAATGTGGCAGTAATAACCCTCACCTGGAGTCCTAACAATCACCCAAGTCAACTGATTCGCGCTAAGCAAAACTCAAAATTCCTTGTGAAATCCTATTACAAATAACGACATATCCATTCAACCAATAATTCCATTCCAATCCAATACTCAACCAACTACTATTACTAGCAATATTAGATAGCTTACCAATTCAAAAGATGCGATCGGACTCCAAGTTGGCTTTGAATCGATGACGGCTAATGGATTTTCAATCCAACTATTTCTTATATCGAAACCAATTAATAATTCATCCAACATTCACTTTTAAATATACAAAGCGCGTATTATAACTTACCCACAAGATAGGGCCCGCCAGCTTGCTGAATTTCGATGATAAATAGTGCTGGCCAGAAAATGAAGCTGTGAGAACAATAGCAACACTAAGCTCAAAGGGAAAACGCCGTTGAGTAAATGCACGCCGGCGATCAAAAATTGAAAAAATATAATCAATTTTCACATCCGACAAAGCAATTTCATTCACAAGCCAAAATTTAATCCAATTGATAAAGAGAAATGTTTACCAAATTAAGGGAAAAAATTTTAATTTAGAAAGTATAGAAAAATTATAAGTCATAAGATTTTGTTGTTATTTTCAAGGTAAAAAAATTGAGCTTCTTTTTCAAAAATTTCTAAAGTATCTTTCATTTTTAAAAAAAATTCTTTTACATGTAAGTGATTCAAAAATAACTTTTTAATCAAAAAATTATTTGTAGATAATATTTTCTATTTATTCTTATAATTTATTTTTACAAACTCATTTCTTATCAACTAATAGTTATTTTCTATAAACTTACATGTAACAAAAATAACTTACATGTAACTAATAGTTATTTTATTTATCTACATATGCTATATATCTATATAGTGAGAATATGAACATATTGCTTCTTATGCGCACATTTCCGCATGTTAATACAGTTCCATGCGTAAAAATTTTCAAAATTGATCTCTATTATTATATATATAAATTATTTATTAAGAATTTATTTATAAATTTTAGTTTAATAGGATCACAAATAAGTTTTTATCCGATTGATATAAAAATGATAATATCTGCATTTCACGAGAGTTCCACCTAATATTGATGTAAAACTTATCTTAGTTTTTTCTTTATTTAAGAAGAACCATTAATTAGCTACTGTATATATGCTCATTGATTGCCGTTGGAAGTCGCGTACAATATGATTGTGTTCTTGCAACGGAGCGTGACATTTTATAAAATAGTTTTTCATAAAATTATTATGAAAAAAATATAAGGAAGTGTTCTTTTGGTCGCTTCTTAAAGTGATTAATCAATACAAATAATTAATATCTAAATAATAATAATAATAATACGGCATTTAATTTGAACCTTTTAGGTTTTTTCTTGGCGTGAAAGCTGAAAAACAGTGCCTAAAGTCGTTTAACTCTTGAACGATTCCATATCAAAATAAGGTAAATATTATTATTGATAAAAAATTAGTTCAATCTTATTTTATTTTATACTTTCTTATTTTCCAATTTGAATATAAGTATATATATATAAATTTATAATAATAAATAAGAAGAATTTTAAATAAAAAATATCGAATTCTAGTAGAGTTCTAAATAAAAAAAATCTAATTTTAATAAAAAAGATTCTAATATAACTAAAATAGTAGATATATTATTGACTTATGTCAATAGTTGTACTTAGGAATATGGTAAAATTGCTATTTTCGATAACTATTATATCCCAAAAAGATGATACCAAAAGTTGTGATAGCCTCCATCATGGTGGGAGTGTTTTGAAGTAGTTTCCAATTCTATCACCAAAGGAAATGAAACATTAAATAAGAGGATTAGAGTTAGAAAATAAGATTTTAAGAAAATAGAAACAAGACTCTCCATTAGCGCGCCACTAAGAGTTAGAAAATAGATCTGAAGACGAAGGCCTTGAGGAATCCCTATCTGAGGATGGCACTCTCTCGTTGAGAGCAATGCAAGGAATAAATGAGTCTCAAACCATTAGCATTCTAGACAAATAAAGTGATAAGAGCTATCATCCTGAAGAATCACAAGATACCTATAATTCTATCCCGATAAATTGGCAAGCAATTGCGTCTCTCTTATAGTTATGAAACCCCTAAAATTGAACTAGTAAATGGCAGACCTCATGCCCATCGTGGTCATTTACCAATGTGTTCCTATCTCCGTATAGGAGTAGACTTTATAGTAGATGCCTACCCTTTTTTCTTTGGGAGGAATGGATATTGTACTTGGCGTCCAGTGGCTCGACAGTTAGGAGATGTCACTTGCATTGGAAGCATTCAAATATGAGTCTCTCGCTCTAAGGGCAGGAATTCATCGTATAAGGAATTAGGAAGACGAGATGTCATGCTTGGCTAGTCTAAGAGACCTCTCACAACTACATCAAAATTATGGCCGTTTCGTTAATAGATGAACACCTAACTACGATACCAGAAGATTTACAAAGCATCTTATAGGCATCCTTTCGTTTTCCAGCCTCATAGATTGCCATCTTGCGACAATTACATTCTTTTTTTCTGAGCACATTGTCAGTCAACGTCAAACCTTACCAATGCACTCACGTGCAGGAAGCAAAAATTGTAAAGATGTTACTCGAGCACCACTGCTTCTCTTTCCCTTTTTTTGGGTCAAAAAGTAAAATAGATTCTGACGATTTTGTGTTGACTAACATAGCACTTAACACCATCAAATTAAGAATTAATTTCCTATTGTAGTGATCGATGAGCTCCCGGATGAATTGTACAAAGCTTAATGCTTATTCAAGTTACATCTCATATCGAGATACTATCAATTACGATCTACGAGTTAGGCGTTCACAAAACAACATTCCGTATATACGATTGCCAGTACAAATTTCTTTTAATGCCATTTGTCCTAACTAATGCACTAATAACCTTTTAGATAATATATCCCAACTTTGCCTTAGAAAATTTGTTTTGGTTTTCTTCGATGACACTATTGTGTACAGGCCACTCTCACAAGAGCAATTGCAGTTTGTTATGTCTATTCCGCCAAAAGGTCTTTACGACAATTGTTCTGAATGCCACTTCATACGCTTATCCATAGAATACCTTATGCACCTTACCTCAATAGAGATGTGTCAGCTTTATCCATTTAAAGTTCTAGTAATGCTCAATTGACCAACATCTCAATCTACCACTGTTCTACGAGGCTTATTAGGTCTCGTTGATTATTATAATCACTTTTCAAGGATGACGTTTGGATTTGTGGTATACTAGACTTCCATGCCTAAGAAGGATGCATTCTTCTAGTCGATGTAAGCAGACTTGACCTTTTAGATAGTTTAATCTTGCAACAACCACAACTTCAGTTTTATTTGTTCTAAAAGTGAGTTAGAAGTAAAATTTTTAAAATAAAAAAAAAGAGTTTATAAACATGTCTTTAGTATATTTTATTTCATAAAAAATAACTTTTAAAAAAATAATTATTTAAAAAATAATTTTTTATAAAATAAATTATACAAAAAATTTTCACTTATATAGAAAGCCGCAAAGAAAGTAATCTTCTAACAAATAAAAGTTACTTTCGGATGAAAAAATACACACCCATGCTTGTCAAACAAGCAGAAAATCATAAACAAAAACAATTACAACATTAACATAACATAATGGGCACTTTCAATTATGAAAAGAAGGGGAAAGAACGAAACGAAAGATGGACTCTCTAGCTGAAATTGAAAACATGAATTGGATTTGAATAAATATGTCGTCGTTTTTCTTTACAAGAATTTTTGTCATCGCACGAGTTTTTCCACATGGTTGGAGTCTTGATTTTATAAAAAAAAACTCTCTAAAAGATTGTGATGTGTTGACACGAGGGGAACACAATAATTGAGAGATGAAAGCTACACTACTACCCAACATGACTTATTATTATTAAAGACGTATTTACTTATTTAAAAATAAATTTTTAAATAATTAAAAACAGAAGTAGAAAATAACGTATTATTAAAACTAAATTTATAAAAATAAATATAAAAGTTTACAGAAAATATTTCTAAAAAATATTATTTTTGAACTTATTTACTGTGAAATAAACATGCCTAGATGGATGAGCTTTTTGGTTGTCGCAATTTAGAAAACTATTAACAACGAGCTAGTGTCAGAAAACTATTAACAACGAACAGAAACCAAATTTAATGTTCAATTTTAGCAGACGGTTGACTCGCAAAACTACTGGAAAGAGTCTTCCACCATTCACATTCCTTCAAATTTACGCCAAATATATGGAGGTATTTGAAAGAACTTATAAAATAAAAAAAATTTGAAATAAAAATTTTGAAAAAGTTTTTAGAAAGTAAGTTTTTTAATATAACAAATAATAATAATAAATAATAATAAAATTTGAAGATGCAAAATTAATTTGTACTTTTAAATTTTTTTTAAGTTAATAAAACATTATAAAAAATTATTTGAAAATATAAATAAAAAATTGAAATGAAAAGTTGTTAAAACATACTTACAAAAAGTGCCCATGTCTGCATAGAAAAATTAGAGAAATTAAAAAAAATAATTAGAAATGATTTCAGTGCACCAATAAGGAAAATTTTGGAAATACTTCAAAAAGTTTCTGAAACAAAAATATTTTTAAAATAAACTTTATTTTTTATCTAACAAAGTAGTAATAAAATCTCACAATATAAAGTTTTTCTTTAATTTTTAAATTTCTAGAAAATTTTTAATAATATTTAAAAAATTTATTAAAAACATGAAATAAAAAAATAAAAATGCAAAGAAGCAATAACAATGCCAAACAACACCTAAAATCATAACGAAGGCTCTATGTAATACTTCAAACTAGCCGACTACTTGGACATAATTTTGAGTTGTCATTCTTAGTTAAGAGCTTGTATCAATTTAGTTAAAAAAAACTTTAACTAAAAATTTATTTTTACATTCACAACTAAATATAAAAAACCACTTACTGATTTACTTTCAACTATAATCAAATATAAACACTTTATTCACTTCTCAAAACCTAATTTTTAAAAACTCACTTTATTGCAACTAATACTGTAAACTAGCAATTAGTCCTGGCAAAAGAAGTAACCTAGGATAGTTTAGTTTTCCAAACTATTTCCTAGCTTGTTATCGGTTGAAGCATGAGACCAGAATAATATTATATCATTGCCTCTACCTGTCTATCAAACAAAAGAAACTTCCTAACAGCATAAAGCTTGAGATCATAAAAGTCACACTTCTGAATGAGATTTTTGACATACTTCAAATCCTCATGTTGGCACATTTCAGCAGTGAAGAGACTATTATGCACCTCTTGAAAATCTAATGCTAAGTGCAAATGTAACAGGGGACTATTGGCTCATCTTGGAACACACATGTAGGACTTATTTACTTCACCTAAGAGATCTCATAAGCTACCTTCTTTAGTTAAAAAGTCACTTTTAAATGACTTCCTACGTTGACTTCCATAAATTTACTTTTACAAACTTACTTCCTAACGATTCACTTTCTAGAAACTCACAATAGGTACTTATAAAACACAAGACAAGAAGAGCTTCATTTACACTGCTATACTCAGTACCTGCTTCTTACATTGACAACAATAGCTTGCTAAAACCACAAACCATCATAATGTTAATCTTGGTAAAAATATAAACTACCTGTTGTGTAGGATTTTCCTCAAAAACTTTCAAGCTGAGTCCCGTCAAAATTGTAAAAGGGAGGTGCAACATTAACCAGGTGACAAAGCTTTCGCACTATTAAGGAACAAAATATCATAAGGTGCTCCTACTCAAACAAGACGTCTACAAAAAACTAACAAGCAATTGCACATTAGTATGTGATTCTGGGCAACTTATAAATCTTACAAGAACAATCATCGCATGCATCAAGCTGCTTGCTACCTGTAGATGCTAATGAAGTAACACAAATATGGATTCTTCCAAACTAGCAAACCTCAGTAGATTGATTTTCTCCTTTTTATGAGAAAATCAGTAAATAGAAATATAACCAACCATTTTGTATAAGACTCCCGAAAATAAAGCCTGCTGTTTAGCAACATGTGAATGAGAATTTCAGCACACTCTTTTCGATAACCAGGATATGATAATGTATCAAACTGCATTTACCTGTCAGCTCCAGTGAAGAAATTTTAAAATAGCTGTGTCAGGAGAGCTTAAATAATTGTTTCTTTGCATATCTTAGTGTTGCAATACCCTGCTTTGAGGAATTTAAATGCTCCAAACATAGCACCTTGGAATATAGACTCTTCAAACATGAGAACATGCCTTTTTGGTTGTCTAACTTTCTGTAAGTATATAATTTCTTTCTGTTGATGCAAATTTCTGTACTGATAAATATTATCTGCAGCTGTACCGTTAAAAATGGACCATAAACTGAGCAATGTTGGCTTATCACTGAGCCATATACCCAGTTCCTTCTTCTTTACAGTAGTTAATGGATCTCTCAAGCTTACTGCTCAGACGTAGTAGTAAGGTTTGTCATTGGCTCACTAGCCTGAAGGAGTTCATTGGTGAGGCCCGTAAAAATAGCAGATTCATTCTCTATGGGTTTAAACCTGAGGAGTGCAGAAGGAACCAACCCAGCATCTTCTAAAGTTACTGCCTGCTGCCCTGCTTTAGCAAAACGAGGGACCACACGAAGTTTAGGCATTGTGGGCTGCATCAATTCGAATTCCAAACTTGGATCTTTCAGAGAAGAGCTCACAAACTGCAAAATAGGAAAACAATAAAAACTACAAGTCTAGCTATCTGCTACACAGATTTACAAGCAAGTACTACTAGACTGCAACCACATGCATTTAACGACTATCTAGTGCAGAGACACTGAAATTGAAATTTATGATTGCACAAAACCAACTTACATTGTCTTTTATAACTACGCAACAAATATCTTAGCAATTTTAGATAATCTTTACAGATACCAAAGAAGTATTCTATACTTCATGGTCATTTTTGCTTATGAATTGCATCAGGGTTTATTTGTAATTGGATAGTTGGAAATAATTGAACTTTCCAAAAGTTGGTGATGTTCAAACAAACGTGTTTTAACACATGAACATTGATATGATTCATCACCAAAATGGCCACGAAGAATAGCAAGCCACAATACTAAATGCACACTCCTACATTTACTGACACAATTACCCTTAATCTTTCTAATATTCCTTAATCTCAGTAACAGTCATCAAATTCTCGGTTTCCTTGGGCATGCAACCTAGGTTCATTACTACAGGTTCCTTGACCTGAACCAATGCAGTCAAAGGATGGTTCGCAGAGGTGCTCACTTGAAAGATCATTGAGTACTAGATTCTGCTTAAATTAAATCTCAAACTTTTCGATATGTTTTCCAATATGAATATGCAGTTTTTTTCATGTTTATTTTGTAAATTATAGTTTTAGGAGTTAATTTGTTTCCAAGTTATGAACCACTGTATTTGGATTATTTTTTATATTGACCTCTTAATTTGGCAGGTTTACTTCAATTTAAAGACATTTAGAATCATCATTCATCAAAATTTTTTATTAATTTTAATGAAGCTTTAAATTATAGAAGTTTAGTAATGTTTCACCAATAGAAGTTTTTCACTGTGCTTTACTCATAAGGTGAAACTCTTCATCCTCATGCTGCATCATGATTGAAAGTTCTATTCAACGAGCAAGACATGTGAAAATACCTTTCTCAGGGTCAAAAAATTACTAAATCCATAGTGATATGGTACTCATAGAAATATAGTAAATTGTTATTTAAAAGTAACAAAAAATTGTAAATGAGCTGATGACTCTACATGTTTCAAATAAAAGTAAACCTACTAAACTAAGAGTCTAACATAAAGTAAACCTACTATAATAATCTAAAACTTAGAATGAATAACTCTTAACAAATTGTGAGTACCAAATTAGACTGAACTAGAACAGCGGAATCATAAGGAGAATGTGTTCAAATCTGACATCTTATTTCATCAGGATCTAGTACCCAGAAAGATCTGTCAAGCGAGTACTTGAACACCCCAAACGTCCTTACAAATTGAAAGTTACACTTACGGTGTATTGAGTGTCTTGATTGGTGCTACGATTCTACCCGTAGTGCACTAGGTAGGAAGCTACCTAGATAGCTTGCATACTGTGTCCCTAAACCCATACCTCAACCTCACACATACCATGACCTATGTAAAAATATTCCTTATTCTAGTTCCCTTTCTGTGGCCTTGTCCACCTAAAACCCTGATAAACTAACTTATTATAAGAGCAAGTGCAATTAGGAACCTGTTGCATCATACCCACTTTTTTGTAAACTACTTCCCTCTTGGTTTTTAACCTCCATTTGGATGCGACTGTTAAAAATAGCTTATAAACGATTTTACAACTTATGTTGCTTTCCAGTTTGTGTTTGAATTTGGGCACAACTACTCAAATAACTTATGTTTATAAAATAAGCCAAATTATAAGCTCCTACTTGCAGCTTATTAAAAAGACTGATCCAGGAAGTTCTTTAAAGTAATTTATAAGACGATTTTGCCCTTATATATAGATAACATCTCATGCCATCTCTTCCCTTTTATTATCTATCATCAATACAAAAAGAATACACATGTCTATTTGGCATTTTAGACTATTAAGAACAGTTTTTTTGTTTTTTGATTTAATTCAAAATAATTCTAAAAGGACTTACAAATATACATCAAACCCATAAAATACTTCAAAAAAATTTGTGTTGAAAGTTCTTTACGATAAATCCCATTCAAACAAAGCCTTACCATAGCTCTTCTAAATGGAATAACTTCCAGTACGGTAAAAACTCTTCTCAGCACTATTCTTTTACCTAAGGCTAGATTGTTTGAGAGAAAATGAGGAAAAAGAAAACATTTTCTATCTTTTTGTTATTTGGTTGGGAGAGAAATGGGAAGAGAAAAGAAAACATTCTCCTTTCTATACCATTTGGATTCTCTCCTAAAGGGGAGTGAAAGTGGGAGAAAGCTAATTTGCTTTCTTTTATTTTCCTTTCCTTTCTTTTCTTTTCCCTCAAATCAAATATAAAGTAACTGTTAGTTATCAATTTGCACACATTTGTCTTTTTTCTTTAAAAAGTGGTTTTCCATGCTGTATTGAGCCCAATACTTAGGATAAAGCAAAAGACAACATATAAATTTTTAGATTTGTGCAGCTTCAAATTTTTTGGCAAAAGAACTAGTCTTCCATTATTGGTATATGATACGGAGACACAGGTTCGGCATTGTCAACAAACCAAAGTATCACAAAAAGGAAAAGAAACATAAATGAGGCCACAAGACTTCTAGAGCCATTTCAACCTTCCTTATGTTAATATTCATAGTATCCAAAGTTCCAACAACAACAAGTTCTGTCCTAGTAGAATGTTGTTATTGAAACTATTGGATCTTTTCAGTATCAACAAAGTTAGTTGACCTTCTTGAAGTCCATCCATATATCTCTCGACCACATATTGATGCACCAACTATCTTTTGAAACCGACAAGTAGCTCAACAAACAACATGTGTAAAAGCTCCATGAAGAATGTATACAATGACTTCTTTAGTACAACTCTGAAATATCTCTTCCATTATATTACTACGGCTATCCCTATGACGATACGCACTGTTAAATGTAGCTTATAGATCTAGCTTTTTTACTTTAAACTTACATGGAACAGAATGAGATTCTGAATGTGCTCATATAGCACATCAAAGCTTAATCCCTTAAAAGATTCATGTGAAATACTAACACCTTAGAAGTCTAGGTTTGCTCTCATGAAGAACTAGATTACAAGTTTCATCGGAATGCAGCAAAAGATCATATGATAAGTGAGAGAGAAGTTCCTATCAGTTCAGACAATTTATACCTACATGTAGGATTATCAAAACAGAAAAAGAACTATAATTCGAAATTCCTTAATGAGAAAGAATGGTTAGCGGTCACTTATTAAAACATGCACTTTACATTATTGATACGGCCATCCGGTTTGGTAATACTTTTCCTTTTAGATATTAATGCGTAAGTGGTACTCTTTAAATCAAATGATCATAACCATTTCATACATACTACTTGAAACATCAAAAGTGCAATCCGTATCAAATGTATGTTTTTGCTTGCATATATGTTATGTGAATGTGTTTACATATATAATAGGCATTGCCGTGTCATTGAAGCATGGTATCTTAACAAAATTAACATTACCATGTAGGTGTGTTTCTATTAAGGCTTCATTGGGTAGGATCAAATGAATCCATCTCATCTTACTTCAATCCAGGCAAATTTTCATTCATTTGTCAGAAATCAATAGCAATTATAATAGCCCAATAACTCAGATAAATAAAGCATAGATGCAGTAACCATAATTTATAATTAAATTGTTCCAATCCCAATCGAGGTTGTTTGATCTCACATTCTATGAATAAATTTAACAAATGCTGAGATCAAGAGAATGGTAAAGAATATGCTCCTAAGCTTTGAAAGAATCTTTTGAGAGCATGCTTGTGAAAGATTGTTTACTGAAATGAATGCTAAAAACCTGAAAGCTTTTAAAAGAAAGACTAAGGGGACGTTTGGGAGTGCATATAAAATATAGCTTTTTTGAAAAGAAGGATTTTTGAGAATTTTTTCAAAAACAAGCTTGATTTTCTTAACTAAAAATATTATACTTATAAAAATTTTACGACATAGTTTTTATGTACTTTTTAAATTTTTTTAAAAAATTGTGAAATACTTTAGAAGGTTTATCGAGAAATACGAAGTGCTTATTTGCAATGATAAGCATTTGAAAGCAATGCCAAACATCCCCTAAATACCCAATACAAAATTAAAAAATTTTAGAGTAGTTACTTTGTCACTCTATTGTAACAATAAGGAAATCAAAGAAAACAAAACAATATCAGTAATGATGGGAATCAAATCAAACCTCATAGAGTGTTGTGGTTGTTTCCCAAGGTGTAAAAAGTCCTTGGAGGACTACACCATCAGGAAACTGAATTCTGATTACCGTCACCCTATATTTCTTGCGACTAGCCAATGCCTGCTTCTCCCTAAATGATTTGGGAATCAAAAGCTGAGACTCCTCAATCTTTTTCTTCCTTTGAAGAGCATCTCTTTTTATCTCTTCTGCAGAGAGATTATAGAAAGACTCAGGCATGTGTACCTTTGCTGCCATGCCTTCAGAAACAGGAAAGAAAACCCGAACCTACAGAATAGCCATATGAGACAATACCTTCACAACAAAGAAAATAGCTAGTAGGTCTTACTGTTCATAATCAAAACATTGGAAGGAAAAGGCAAAATTGCTAAAAAAGATACCAGCAATAGTGAGTTTTGGACTAATTGATACAAACATGTACCTGTTTGTTAATTTTAAGTGAGTAAAAGTAATAACATGAATTATCTGAAACTGGCAGTATTAGACAGAATACCTGAGTGCTAAGCAGTTAAATGCCACACGACAGGGTTTCCAGAGGAAATCGCCTTATGAAAGAAAGACAGATCAAGTATTACCCAAAAGATCAGAACTTATGACCACATGATTAAGAACAAAGATAGCATAACTCCAGTTTCAAAACCAAAAAAGATTTTAATAAATGCTTGAACTCTATGTATCCAATTCTTGACTTTCTATTCACCTCAATAAATACTATCCTTTTACAAACTTCTGAAAATTTATAGTATCATATTTCAAAAAGAACTTCTGCATAAGTGCTAAGGAGAAGTACAATTGCAAACCTTTCAAGCTTTTAGCTGCAAATACTTTGTGTAGCACTCATAGGTAACATGTTAAACAATATACCACAAAAGTGTAATATACATAAGAAGTTCCAAAACTGACTTATCGCTCTTCTTAATTCATCCACGATAATTATTATCACGTTGAAGTGAACATCCCATATGAGTATTTTGACAAAAGTTACTTCATCATTACATTAGCATTTTCTACCATACTGCCGCTATCACTATTGGAGCTCTTTTGGAAGTTGTAATTTCAAGAAGTAGAAGGTTCAAAAATGTTTTCAATAAGAATCATAATTTGGGCTTTATCATTTGGCTTTTTGTAAGCTATTTCCAGTTAGAAATAGATGTAAACTTACCTTGAATACCACACACAACAGAGTACTCAGACAATGCAAGCTTCATCTTTGGCTCTAAATTTAATAAGTCTAAACTGGGATGTTGGACCCTTTTAGCAAACTCAGCCTCAGGTCTTAAAATCAATACCTCATAATAAATCCTGATATAGCATAGCAATAGAACAGCAGATTAGACATCAGCTATGCGCACTGCCCCCAAAGAGGATATCTAAGAACTCAGCGATAACTAGAACATGCTCATAACAAGGGACTTCAAATCAACATCATAACAAGGGACTTCAAATCAACATCTGAAATTTTTTCGATTAAATCCACACATAAAGCCTCAGAGAACAAGCCAAATTACCTTTCTGTCCATCTTCTTAGCCTCTGCAGTTGTTGAGTCCATTGATCCAGCCCCAGAAACTGATTCAAGTTTACCAAATCCACCAGTTACCATGCTCCTCATTATCCAGCTCTCTAACAGTGAGACAGCTTCTTTAATCACTACCATCTTCTCATCATTAGGTAGATCCATCACCGCCCAAGTCTCACCATCTTCCTCCTTGATCTTAAACCCAGCGCATTCCAATAGCTCAAACCCTCCCTCCACATCTCTGACAGCAGCCTTAATTTTTGGGTTCCCCATTCTAATCTTTCTGAACTTATCATTTCCTGGCTCTTTAATTATGTTCCTGAGCAATCTCACTACTGTATCTGCACCACTTTTTGCTGCCTCTGAGAGCACATAAGCTGAAACACGCTCAGCAACAAGACCAGTCCCACTCTTAACAAAACCACCCACATCGTTCAAATCCCTATCCCCAAGCTCAGCCTTCATATTAATCACCTCCATTTTATTTGCCACCTTCTCCACCATATCCTCCGTAGTTGTAGGGCTTACACCAAGGCAGCTATCAAGGTGTTCGGCAACCGCGCCTTCTGAAGGGAAATTGCGTGTGCAGACTGGGCACTGTAAACCACCGGATACAAATGGGGCCCTCGAGCTGGAAGAAGAAGACACAAGGGATTGAAATGGGTCAAAACCCTCCGTCGTAGAAGTTGTTGTGGGTCCCATAGCCGGAGGCAGAGGTTGATGCGGGCGACAGGAGGAGGCGCTAATGGGGGCCATAGGGTGGTTGGTAGCGGATGCGGCGGCGGTGGAGGAGGAAGCAGATGGAGTGGCGTTGGTGTTGGGACCAGAGCCGAGAACGCGGCCCTGCCCTTTGAATTTGTTGGAAGAAGAAGAAGAAGAGAAAGGCTTGTTTACCTTCTTCATCAGATCCTTCATCTTGTCCTTCACTTCTTCCATTGAATCCAATCGAATGAATCGAACAACAACAATGATTGTAGCAGAGATTCAAACAAAAAAACAAAACAAAACAAAATTAATGTAAATGCTTGGGAGATTGAAGAGAAGGAATCAAGGATTCAAAGAATTTGTATGGGGAAAGAAGGAGAGAGTTGATGCAGAATTTCTGAGAAACGAAATTGAAATTTTGGTAGAAATCTGTCGTTGAGAAGAGGCGAAATTGACTAATTGCATTCGAACATTTGTTGACTCGCTTCTTTCTTGCTTTGTTTGCTCGTTTTTAGACGGATCTCGGCACGTTTGTGATAACAGGTGCCTGTTTCAATTCAACGGAATTTCTCTCTTTCGCAAATTTAGAATTTCAATGAGTTTATGTATTTTGATGTTAAAAAAATTGGAGTTTCACGTGAAATTTTTATTTCGTTTGTAATTTCATTCTTTTATTTTCACATTCACGTTCTTTCTGATACAGGTACAGTTTGGATAGACTTATTGCGAATTGGAAAAAAATGATGAATTGAGGTGAAGTGTGTGAGAAAATCACCTAAGTTATTTGTCTGTTTGTTGTATATCTTAGTTAAGCTAAAAATTTATACAGAAAAATTCTCCATGTGTGATTAATATATTTTTTTTGGCAAATTTCAAAAAAACATAACAAAGATCTATAACAGAATGAGGAAGTAATCCGAGTAGCTTAAATGAAAGGATAAAAACTCTGGATGTTATATTTACAAATTTATTTTTATTTTTTATTTTTTTTTAGAATCAGAGAACTATCTTTAGTTACAGAAAAGTCAAAGTACCAAGTAGGATTTTTTTAAATTGAATCAGCAATCCTCTTCTTCTCCTGCTTTTTTTATTTCAAATTATCTTATGATAGTTTACGATACAGCTATAATTTAGCTGTAATCAGCATAAAATGTTTCTTGAAGGAGTAATCCATACTCCTAACAAGACACAAATAATTAAAGAATGGATATTACATCCTTCTTTAGTTGTTATTTATTCATTATGTGGAATGAAAACAGTTTACTATTTGATATGCTTAGACATATTTTTATTATGTTTTCTCCAACTTAGTAAATCAAGTTTAGAAAAAATAAAAAAGAAAGAAGTATGTTTAACATATATTTTAATAATATTTGAAACTTATTATAAATTTAAGATTAGTTCTAGATTGCTCATATGGATTTGCATTAAAATCATCAGAAGCAAGGAATTAATTATATATATATATATATATATATATATATATGTGTGTGTGTGTGTGTGTGTACATTGTTCTTAAGTGCACATTATGCATATTGATTCTAAATCGTCGGATTGCTTGATCTGACGGTCACAAAAAAATTGCTAAAACGCGATAGGCACAAACATATAAGGGCAGAATAGTCATTTCACACGCTTAGCTCACCGGATCTCTTATGCTCGTTCATTCGATCTGCGTAAAAAAAAAAATTCATCTTCGTCTCTTCTTCGAGCCACTATGTCGCGTCTCCCCGTCGCGATCTGAGCAGCCCGCCGCTGCTCCCTTCGTTCGCGGCGGGAACGCCGGTGCTCAATGGTGTCTTCTTTCTTTTTTCTCCTTTTTCCTCCCACCGGCATAGCTCTGTAGATTTCCACGGAGACGCCGGTGCTCAATGACGCTGCTACTCGTAATATTCCTCCCGCTGCTTGGAAAATTCCTCCCGCTCTCCTTCTCATTCTTTCTCTGTTTTGTTTTGTCTAATTTCTGTTTTCTCTTTATTTATATGTTTTTGTTGTTGTGTAGATTCGGGTGAGATCTCACCGAGATGTTTGTTTAATTTTTTTAAAATTTTTATGTTTCTGTTTTGTCAGATTTGATAAAGGTTCAATTTGTTGTGATTGAATTATTTTTCCAATGAAATAAATGTGAGATTTGTAGGATGGGTGGATTGTTTTCGATTCAAAGAATATCAACTGATGCGATTTTTTTCTGTTTTATTAGCATTTGTGTATTTCTTTTATAAAGATTTGAATATTTGAATGTGAATCGTTAATTAAATTTTAGCTTCAAACTTGCTATTGTGGTGTGTTGGAATGTGAATGATGTGTGCATTTAAGCACCTTTCACTCTTTCGAACGAATGATTATGATGATGAGCTCTCTGGCATGATGTTTAATTTGTGAATGAATGGTGTGTGAATTTGGTTTCGATAGTTGTTGTGCATTTCAGCAATTTTATCGATACCGCGGATGGACATTGGTTTCATTTTTTTTATGTGCTTTATTATTATTTTTTTTTTGTGGCACTGCAGCTTGTTGGGAATACAGCAAGAGACGTCACCAAGAGCTGGATTGTGTCCGAGCATATACCACTAGCAATCGGATTGCACAGCGCGATACAAAGATGAGATTGTTTTCATAAAGGACACCAGAATCCTTCTTCTTAGCCCTTCAAGAATTCTTCTCCCAAATACCAGATTTCCATAACACGGTTAGGCTCTCTGATTCAGCAGCAATCATATCCCTACTTACTCTTCTGTTTGCACAGTTTTTTTTTTTTAGAATAGTTGTTGTTTGGAAATTGCATGATAGTTTGTTTGATGTTGGTATTATGTGATCTGATGAAATCTTTTTTATTTGCTACTTTTGTTTTACAGGTTGTCACTACTGCAGAACTTCTACAAGAGCAAACAGAAATATGAGATGTTGTAGGTTGATGTAGTATTGTGTTGTTCAATTTTACAGACTGTTGTTGTATTGCTGTAAAGATAAGGTTAATGCAGAACTCTTGTTTGTTGGCTGATGTAAACATCACTGCACTATGAATTTTATTTTATATTGAATCTAGGGCATAATTTGAATAACCATACTGGTCTATCTGTAAGACAGTCAGCTATGTATTTTAGATGGAATGTGAATGTTATTGTTTTAGATTCAATCTCAGCCTCATCAGGTCTTGTTGTTGAAACTTGGAGGAGACTAATCTTCCATTCATGTACTTACGATTGTATGTAGATTCAATGACATTTGCAATGTTAATATATTTTCTGAAAATACGGAAGGAGTTGTTGGAATGTGAATAGATACGATTGACAATAATTGTGAATGAAATAAGAATGGATGTGAATGTGAGTGTATGCGAATGTCGATAACTATATAAATGGATGTGAATGTTAAAGAACTGTGAAGTGAATGTCAATAACATTGGTTGGAAGATTTTGGTAAATGCTTGAAAATGGTTCTCAAACAGCAAGAAGACTATAGAAAAGCCACTGTTTTTTATACTATCTATTTTTCTTCATTATTTTTTTAGGTGCTTTATTTTTACTGTTTCTGCACTATTTTTTTTTAAATATTGATGTGAACAGTAAAGATTAATTTTTTTCTCTCTCTTTTTTTTTCCAATCGCTTTTTCATTATTTTTTTCTTTTTCCACTTCATATTTTTAATAAAGAAATTTTTTTTGCTGTTTTTTTCTGCATCCTTTTTTTACTGTTTCTTTTTTTTATTGTCATTTTGCTAATTCTTGCTATTAATAGAGAAGATTAATTTTTTTCATTATTTTCTTTTTTAGTGCTTTATTTTGCTATTTTTTCACTACTCCTTTGTTAATTGTTACTATGAACAGTAAAGATCAATTTTTTTCATGTTTTCTTTTTTCAGTCCCTTTTTCATTTTTTTCTTTTTTAACTGCCTTTTTCTATTAATAAAGAAAATCATTTTTTTTGCTTTTTTTTTCTGCATCCTTTTTTTACTATTTCTTTTTTCCTTTTTTACTGTCATTTTGCTAATTCCTACTGCTAATAGAGAAAATTAATTTTTTTCATTATTTTCTTTTTCAATGTTTTATTTTGTGACCACAGAAAAGAAGAGGACAAAAAAAAATTGTAAAGACAACAAAGAAGAAGACAATAGAAAGTAGTTGTAAGTGTAAAAAAAGAACAAACCAACAAAAACTAGTTGCTGTGACTTTCTCCGAGCAGTGAAAAAAGGTAGAGGAATGGAAGAAAAAAGTAGAAGCTAAAAGGTAGAAGAATGAGAATTTCCCGCGCCTGGACAAAAAACAGAGCCATGTTGTGTGCAGTGTGCACAAGAGAAATATTCCGAGTAAACTACCAAATTACCCTCATGATTAAATCCTAACCATCCTTGTTTCTGCAGTATGCAACAAAAGAAATCCAGCTCTATGCAGTGTGCAGCAAAAAAAAATGTTGCACTTCCCTTTCTGTTTCTGTTTTCAGTTGACAAGATTTGTTGTGTATTCGCATTCACAATCACATTCATATTCACAAAAAAATTCACAGTCATATGTATATAGTGTTGAAAATTTTTTCAGCTTCCTGAAATTTTTTTATTATTTCATCGAAGCAAACGACAATTTTGGATTACAAGTTCTCATAAGAAGAACTTAAGAATCAAGGTCAAAGGAAACATATACATCATAAAATCCTAAACTACTACACTTGAGTTCTTCTCTCCGTTAGAGAACATATGAGAGATGTTCTCCTACAGAGATAGTCATTGCTGTGCAATCCGATTGCTAGTGGTATATGCCCGGACATAATCCAGCTCTTGGTGATGTCTCTTGCTGCATTCCCAGCAAGCTGCAGTGCCACAAAATAATAATAATAATAAAGCACATCAAAAAAATGAAACCAATGTACATCCGTGATATCGATAAAATTGCTGAAATGCACAGCAACTATCGAAACCAAATTCACACACCATTCATTCACAAATTAAACACCATCATCATAATCATTCGTTCGAAAGAGTGAAATGTGCTGAAATGCACGCATCATTCACATTCCAACACACCACAACAGCAAGCTTGAAGCTAAAATTTAATTAACGATTCACATTCAAATATTCAAATCTTTATAAAAGAAATACACAAATGCTAATAAAACAAAAAAAAAAAATCGCATCAGTTGACATTCTTTGAATCGAAAACAATCCACCCATCCTACAAATCTCACATTTATTCCATTGGAAAAATAATTCAATCACAACAAATCGAACCCTTATATAATCTGACAAAACAGAAACACAAAAATT